>CAHIKZ030000506.1:157500-232500 GCA_903632075.3 Acanthosepion pharaonis | reverse complement strand
TTCGTGGCTTTTACCTTCCATTTTTGAAACATGGTTAGAACTGTGTAGCGAAAAAAAAACATATTTTAAATCAATTAATTTATAATATATATATATATATATATATATATATATATATATATATATATATATATGGCGGACTCTCCCATCGTATTCGACGTATGAGGGTTAAGTAGCTGTGTTCCTAGGAACCGACAGCCAGACACCAGCGCATATGATTTGATTATAGTGGTGAAGGCTTTGTGCAGAACCGTCCACCCTTTTCATAGTAATGAGGATGGAGAGGGTGCTGTGTGTGTAGCACAAGCATGTAACACTGCTATCTACATGTGCAGTGATCTCTTCGCAAGACCCACGCTGATGGATGAGTGGTGAGGCGCGCAGATCTAACCGGTCCCGGCATAGAGAAACTTCGCTGGTCAGGCCATCACCGGAGAATGGAACATGAGAGACTGCCTAAACATCTGGTTTATGGGGAGCTCGCTCTTGGTAATCAGCCCAAACACAAAACCCAAGAAACATTTCAATGATTGATTGATTGATTCGTTTTCTACGGATTATCAAACTGTTTGCACTCTTTTAAGACTAGTATATTTTGCTTATTGAATTTATTCCGTATACACAATCCTGTACTCATATATATATATATATATATATATATATATATATATATATATATATATATATATATATATATTTTAAATAATTATAAAAGAAAAAAGAAAAAAATAATTATAAAAAAAAAAAAAAATAATTATAAAAAATCTAATTGTACCCTTTTTTCAAGACGTATTGTTTAAAAGTTTTTATTTGTTTGTTATGAAATTTAAATGATAGTATAAACTGTATATTAACATATATATATATATATATATATATATATATATATATATATATATATATATATATATTAAAAAATAATTATAATTTAACCTCTACTTCTGTATGGACCACTGTTTTTAAAATAAAAACAAAAAATACTAAAGAACTCCGGATTATTTACCTAACGTGTTCTTTCATATTTTTGTGGATATTTACACACACACACACACACACACACACACACACACATATATATATATATATATATATATGGTGGACTCTCCCGTCGTATTCGACGTATGAAGGTTAAGCAACCAGAAAACATTTTTTTAGATTGTTATTTTTTTGAGATAATAATGTTTTAGTCTTACTAATTAATCCATAATAATGTTTTAGTCTTACTAATTAACCCATAGCTGGGGGAAGAAGAAATTCTTTCCCGAGTCTATTTGTGCGTAAGTGATTATAGCGCACCCAACGAGAATTGGAACTGATTAACAATTCTGAGCCGTTATCCATTCCACCACCCGTACATCCAAGCTTACAGCATCTGGTATTTCCAAGCTGTCATCCATTTAGATACTGCAGAACCTCGTTATCCGCATTAAATAGGTTTTCCGCGGATAGTGAAATCTACGCATAATAGCGAAGTATAGCGAAGACAAACGATTTTCAAAAACTTAAATGCAATGTCAATCTTCATCTTCTTTCTTCTTAATTCATTCTCTCTTATAGTTCTCTTTACTTAATATTTTCTTTTTCTCATATTTCCTCACACCCAATAACCCCTTAGGTTTCAGTGGCTTATTATCTGGGGGTGAAATGATTCAAAATATAAGGAATAATAGCTGTGTTTTTAACCGACAGTAACCATTTTTACGTGTTGTTTTACGGAGAATTTATCTGTAAAACATAGTTTAAGAAAATGATATGAACGACTTTTTTATATAATTTGCAAGTACCCAGTAATCTTAGAAACGTTGAAAAATATTCTCAGTAATCTAATCTTAGCAATGTTGTCGTTAAATTTACTATAGTCACCGCTCTTACTTTCTGATAACGTCGTGTATGGTCAACCATACTTTCAAAAATTGACACGTTTATACACATAAAAAATGTTCAAAATTCTTTTAAAATCTTGGAGATTGATGGCTGGTATTAAGCTTTACCATTTCTGATTAGTAAATATAGTTTTCACTTAATAATGATCTAAAAGGCTCGAAATTTCAAAAAAATTAAGTAAGTGGGTATAAGAGATGTAAAAAAAGATTTTTAAAAAGATTTTCTAAAAAATGAATTTATAAAATAATTTCACTAATTTATGAATAAGTCCTAAAATTTCATTAAACTCCAACAATTATTTGATTTTTGAAAAACAATGTGTTTTTTTACCGAAAAAAAAAAAATTCCCATAGTAATCTTTGGCCAAACCGCTGACGCAAAAAGAAAAAAATAAGATTTTCAACCAAAATTTCGACCTTGTTAGAAAGGATTAAAAATTTTAATAAAATAATAAAGAAAATGCTTTGATCTTTCCTCTTATAAATATAGAGATAAAATTTTGTTTTCATCAAGTTTGGGGCTTTTTTCGTTACGGTATGCTCTTTTTAACGAAAAAGTGGAGGTACCTATATATATATATATATATATATATATATATATATATATATATATATATATATATTACAATAAACGTATTTTATAAATACATGAAATTATTCATACAAAACTAATGCAAAGGTTAATGATTTAAATGGCAAGACAAAACAAATAAAAAACCTAAATCCGTTGCGCATGAGTTGATCCTCATTTATATAAATTTCTGCCGTAAGGTTAATGATTTAAATGGCAAGACATCCATCTTGCAAACGCTATTCAAATAGTTACACAAAAACCTCTAAATCCGTTTTTAAAATGTTCGTCTATGAGTTGATCCTTGTTTATATAAATTTCTGCCGTATTAGTTGTTATTTTTTTTTTACTATCAAGCTTTCGTCTGTTCCTAAATACAAAATTATTCGTCAAAACTATATAATATTTATGTTGACATTCTTTTTTCTCTTAATAATTAGAGGACATCGAAAATTTGAATTGTTATCGAAATGCTATTTGAAAAATGATTTATTGGTTTTGTATGAATAAATGTATTTGTAAATTTTGATTTTGATTTTTTTTAAAATCTGATCCATGTCTATACTTTTGGTAATAATGAACATTATGTTTTTATTGAACAAATTTTTGCTGTCAAAGTGACATGAAAAAATTGTACCAGTAAAAACATTTGTTCATTACCATATTTGGTATAGACGCAGACATTTTAAAAAAAATTAAAATCAAACTCAGCGTTGCTTTGGCGCGTTAAAAAACCAATAACTCATTTTTAATCATTTCGGATACAATATATATATTTTCGATGTCCTCTTATTACTAAGAGAAAAACCAAGAACAACATCTATTATATACATGACGATGTCTGTAGGAACAGACGAAACTTGTAGTAAAAATAACAACTAATACGGCAGAAATTTATATAAACAAGGATCAACCATGCATAACGGATTTAGAGGTTTTTGTGTACTATTTGAATCGTTTGCAAGATGGATGTCTTGCCATTTAAATCATTAACCTTTGCATTAGTTTTGTATGAATAATTTCATGTATATATATATATATATATATGTGTGTGTGTGTGTGTGTGTGTGTGTCTGTGTCTGTGTCTGTGTGGGTGTTTGTGTGTGTGGGCACGCGTGTGCACGCGTGTGCACGCGTGTGTGTATTTGTATTGATGAGGTGTGCCTTCGCATTGAGAATGCGTCTGTCCTGAATACACAGTAATAAAAACGGGTGAAGAAAACGAAGACGAATAAGTGCACAATGAGAAAAGATAGATAGATAGATAGATAGATAGATAGATAGATAGATAGATAATCTGTTTACCTAAATGTATTAGAAGGTAAAGAGGACTGTTTAAAATATGCTCGTGTGACAAGATGCTTTGTTAATCTCAGAGGTAAAATTTGTCTCGTTTCTTGAAAATTGACTCGTTCAAAACTTTTAGTTTAGTTATACGTAACTATAATACAGACACACACACACACACACACACACACATATATATATATATATATATATATATATATATATATATGTGGAAGGTGTGATAGATAGATAGATAGATAGATAGATAGATAGGAATAGGCTTAGATATATATATATATTAATTATTATTTAGATAGGTAGGTATGAAGTGTCTAAGATAGATAGATAGATAGATAGATAGATAGATAGGAGAAAGAAATAAGATGCAGACAGGATTGAGGGAAGTGTATGGTGGAAGGGTCTAGGTATGTATATGTCCTAATATGACATCAGAAATGAAAAAAAAAGTCTAAATTGATAATGATTGATTTTTTTTTCATTTTTATTTATTTTCATTTCAAGGTGATATTTATTTCTGCCGACGCCAGAAAGATGAAAGTGATGAAGCGGAAAATAATTCAACTTGAAAGGTTCTTTTTTTCCTCCTGCCTAATACGACATTGATGATCACTGCCTCAAACGACGAAGGCTGGGAATAAATAAAAAAAGGACTTAGAATGTCGGGAGATCAAAAAGTCACACCCACCAAGGAAGTCTTTTCAACCCCCACACCAATTGGGTCTTTCCGCCTATTGAGCAATGAAAACAATTTTCGCAAAGATTAATACATATTCACGGGTTGAAGTGAAAGATACGTTAAAAATGACTTTTTTTTAGTCAGCAGAAGAAAGGGGAAAAGTAGAAAATAAAATATAGTGTGTGGCTGAGATAGTTGCGAACTGTCTATTGTGGTTAACCTATGAATGCACATTAAACATAAGATATTAATAATAAAAAATAAAATCCGGTATTAATCTTATTCTATGAGCCTTGAACCTTCAGGACGTAGGCGATCATGGCTCTCCACAATATCCTAGCCATTATTTCCCTTAGAAGCGTCTATCTTTTTGCCAAGCCCCCCACCATCCCTTCAACCATATATTCACACAACTTCATCAGATATGTGGTCCCCTAGCTTCCGCTATCTCTTGCCTTCGATACTCCCTGTGAGGGTTAAGTTTTCCAAGCCGTCCTTCCTCATTATGTGTCTAAGACATTTCAGCTGTCTTTTTCCTGATTCTGAGTAGAAGTGTTCTTTCTGTTGCCATTTTAAGACTTGCCCTCAATATGCCCTGTGAGTCTTAAGTTTTCCAAGCCCTTCTTCATCATTATGTGTCCAAGAAATTTCAGCCATCTTTTCCTGATTCTCAGCATAAATGTTCTTTAAGAACTTGTCTTTGCTTATTCCATCCTTGGAATTCTCAGTATCCTTCTGTAGAACCATATTTCTGTTGTCTTCAGTTTTCTCTTCATCTGTCGTGAAACGGTACATCATTCAGTGCCATACAAGAATGGTATCACGTAGTCATTAAACAATCTTGTTTTCTTTTGTTTTTGTTTCTAATGAAATTTTTCTGTTTCTTTTTCTACGTGCCGTGTCCCTTCCATGTATGGACGATAATGACTCTCCACAACTTCCTATATCTCGTGGTCCTTAGCAGCGTTTCTCCCTTCGCCAAACCTCTTCCCTCATCAATTCACATAAGTTCTTCATGTAGGTGGGCCTCTGCTTTCTCTTGTCACTGAGATGTCCTAGTTATGTCCAAGTGTCAAATACTCCAAACCAGTCTTTTCTGTTACATTCGCCGATCTCTCGATATGCTCTGTGTGAGTTATGTTTTCCAAGCCTTCCTTCCTCTTTATGTGTCAAAAACTGTCTCTTTCTGAGTATAAGGGGTTTTTTTTTGTTATCATTTTCTTTAGGAACTCGTTTCTTACTCGTTCTATCCTTGGAATTCTCACTATCCTTCTGTAGAGCCATATTTCTGTTGCTTTTGGTTTACCGTTTCTCAGCAACTTGCTTACATTTTTTGAAAACTTCTTTCGCTAGTCCATTGCGTTTTTGAATCTTGATCTCGCATTTTCCATCCTCTTTACTTAGCTTCTACCGAAATGTTCCTGTTTCTTATGACTTTGTTTAACTTTTGATATGCGTACCTATAACTTCTTAATGCTTTCTGTCCCATTTTCGGACGCGTGGCGAGAAACTCGACCTTAGGAAAAATATGCTTGCTACGAAAAGCCGAACAGAAACACGGAGTGAGATGAGGTTATGAGCCTAGACTACACAGGAAAGTCTACAGAGTAAATATACATACCCATTTGTAGGGGCTTACGGACATATCACATTAAAACACCAGTTCCCGCACAATTGCCGAAATTAAGCAACCTATATATATGTGTGTGTGTGTGTGTGTGTGTGTGTGTGTGTGTGTGTGTGTTTGTGTGTGTGTGTGCGTGTGTGTGTGCGTGTGTGTGTGCGTGTGTGTGTGTGTGCGGGTGTATACGAGAATGTATATAAATTTCTATCTATATTTTTCCTTCCATCTAATTTTTTCTTTCTTCATTTTTATATATTGTTATGTTCCGACAATCCTCGTCGGAACTGTTATATTCCGTGCTAAGGGAATAAACACATAACACCAGGTGGATAATGCAAGAAAGGTTTATTGTACAAAACAAGTACAATATGAAATACGGTACAGTTATACACATAGGCCACTAATTGGAAAGTTGGACGTGTTTGGGTCTTCTCTCTCACTCTCTCTCTCTCTCTCTACCTCTACAGTCTCTCGTAGACAGTTGACTTTATAGGTACTTTATAGGTACTTACTACCTATAGTAATCATTCATGGGGATGCCGGGTTATTCCATTACATCATATATATATATGATATATGTTTTTATATATCATGAACATTATTGGGGAAATTGTATGAAAAAGCAGAAAAAATCAGGACTTCATCGGACTAAATTTATTTTGTATTTTATTGTAGAACTAACTACACATGCGCATAGCAGAGGGATGCTGGGAATTTTAGAATTTCTTTTTTTATCTACCAGAATTCATTTAGAGTCTTTTCTTTTTCTTTCCATTCCTTTTGTAAGTAGGTATTCCACACCGTGATATGAGAAGATCTACCAGGGATGGTGAAATGCTGTAAGAACCAGGGGTCATATTTACTGTAGATGACCTTGCGATTAACCACTCTCTAGAGTGGGAAACCTTTTTGAGAATGCGTTCCAAAACCGGCCAAATCTTTGACACAAAATTTTTCCACGTGCCAACACATTTTTTGAGAACATATTATTTGATATCTCTTAAGTATGTGAAGAAATGTTTTAAATGATAAAAATTCCCCTCCACAGCAGTAAAGACACGGTATCGTAAGAAAGTATGTAAATCATATAAAACTGACTGAATGAAAAACATTATGACAGGTTTTTACGAAAAAGTTTTTTTTGTGATATTTCTATTAGCCTGTCATCTAAATGTAGCTGCCATACCTACTCACACAATTTAAAGAGATGATTAACTATTATTAGCATCAACACAAAACGTAACACTAACTGTTAGATAATTTGATTATTTAATCATCATATTTTCAGTTATACATTTTTATAACTAAAACACAGCAAAAAGTTATTAGAAACAATCTTTTGCTGATTTTAAATCAATTATAAATGATGTATATAAAAAAAATATATTTATTTACCATCAAAACTACATTTAAACAGCCCTGGACCTTTGCCACTTTCAAAAGAAAACATCAAATAAAACTAGAGGCAGAAAAATTGTCTCTTTATATATTATCAGTGTGACTTCTGCTGCATCACTGATGACAGATTTTATATCGGGTTTATATTTAAAAACCTTGAGAAATATGCATGCACTTACTAGTCAGGCTACCCCTGTTACGAGACTTAACAATGTTCATAACTGAGAACAAAGATTCACAAGCATATATAAATGAAAACATGGATAGTAATGCTGTTGCAAGGTGTCTTGAACAGACACAATTTTCAGGAATTATATTAAGTTCTTATTACTTCGTTTATCGCATTTCTCTCTGATACTACAATCTCTAATCGCTCCTTTTCAATATTTTCCAAGTCAACTCTAAGGTCAACAAATTTCTGCTACCAAATTGAGCTACTCTGAAATTCAGTGAACTACATTTCAAAATCATCCACGTCTATCCAAGTGCAAGTTTAGTTCATCCAGTTTGATAGCGTCTGAAAACTTAATGAATTTTGCTGTCTTCCAGTTCTCTGAATTTTTCAAATCTTGTAACCGTTGATTCGATGATGTTTACAAACAGCTTTTGAAGAAATTGGCGGCCTATTCTGCCATCTTTTGGGGAATTATTGATGAACCACTTTAGGTTTGGAAATTATCTAAATCTCTCATTATCGCTTTTAAAAACTTCTAATTTCTTTTGAAAAAACTTTATGTAACTAAACGTAACATCAAGTGTTTTACTAGAGCCTTAATATTCAAGTCATTTAAATCTTTAAAAAATCTGAAAAAAAAAACATTAGTTTACAAACCCACACGATGTCATACAATTCTTGGTAGACACTTATTGGTCATTCAAAAAGAGTTTTATCGCATCTAAGCATTCAATAAATCGTTTCAGAACAAAACCTCGGCTAAGTCAACAACCATTGCTGTACATAATCAGTCCTTTATATACAGATTCAACTTCATTCATAAAATTTGAAATTGTTTTTTTTAAAGCCCGAGCCGGCATGTAATTAATAACTTTGATAACTGTTTGCATCACTTCCTGAAGTTCCTTTAGGCCAGCATTTGCGCACAAAGCACCCTCAATATATGAGACAATCCTATTAGTTGATGACCAACATCTTTTGCAGACAGATTTACAAATCCTGCCTTCTCAACGGTCATGCTGTGGACACCATCTGTTGTGGCAGATACTGCTTAAACGGTTTCAGCTGTCACGCACTGACGCAGCTTTCCTCACTCAACTTGTAAGAAATTTAACTTTCAGATGAACACAACAATTTTTGACAATAATGAACACTAAAATATTTATCCTGTAATTAACCATAACCTGAGGATGACATTGCGCTATGTCGAAAGTACTCGGCAAATAAATACAGTATGTATCAAAACGGCGTTTTCCTCTCGTCTTTAAATGATCACACAAAAAGCTTATCCGCGAATATGTAAGGATCCTATTGAAAATAAGTACACAGAACATGCCTAAATTATTCAATGAAACATACATTTATGTGTGTATGTGTGTGTGTATATATATATATATATATATGTGTGTGTGTGTGTGTGTGTGTGTAAAGAAAAATTATTATATGTATATGTATATATGTGTTTATTTGTGTGTGTGTATGTATGTGTATGCACATATATATGTATGTATGTGTGTATATGTATGTATGTATATATATATATATATATATATATATATATATATATATGTGTGTGTGTGTGTATATATATATATATATATATGTATAGGTATGTGTGTGAGGTGGACATCGAAGTTACCTATGGGTGTTGAATTTCACGTCCGATTTTATATTTTTAGATTTACATACACTATTTTAATACATAAAATAATATTATATATATATATATATATATATATATATATTAATCATTTTTATCTCTGTATATTTGCTCGCTTAAGTTATATTTCAGTAAATGATGAGCATTTATGTCATGATACTTTCAGTCTTAAATATTTATTGGTTCTCCTCAGTAAACTTAATAGCGATTAAATTTTGATCTTGAAATTAGCAGTTTTTAATTTTAATATTAAACTTTATCATATAATCTAGTAATTATTGATTAGAATAAATTCTTTTTTAATACTACCCATATTTTAAATATTTGAATAGCTATTATAACATGATTTCGTTGTCAAGCTTTTTGAATTTTCCTATACTTGTATTTTGATTGGTTCATCTAGCTTTTGTAACAACGTTTTCCCCTTGTGAAGGATTGTTAATTAATTCGAAACTTTTAAAACCATTTATTTTACATTCAACATCATCACTTGATAAGACACTGAGAGTGTTGAAACAAAATGGCTATTTTTGTAATGATTTTATAACATATTTATGTTATAAATTTTTTTAAATAAAGAATTATATATATATATATATATATATATATATATATATATATATATCAAGCAAATCCCTTTAACTCATATGGGGTTGAAAAGACAGACGACCACATTCGTCATCTGCCGAAATAGACTATTCCTAATAAAGATAAAGGGATTTGCTTGGTTATTAATTATATTGCTCTGTATAAAGAAAACACATCTCTTTTTTGTGGATCAGTTCTAATATTTTCATACTACTAGGCTCCACCTGGATTATATACCAACGGATTTTTTTACCTTACTATATATATATATATATATATATATATATATAAATTCATTACTTCTTTAGTAAAAAATTCATTATTTCTTCGGAAATATGATGGCTTCTCCCGTCGATTTCAACAACATATGAATATCTGACAACCCCATTCAGTTTTTATGTTTTTGTCGCATATGACACTTCAGTCTCATTAGTGACCTGCATAGAATTCCACATATTGTGCAACATTGAGGATTTCGGGACATAGCTACAGGAACATTTGCTGACGATCTTCGCTGTTGTCTTTCGTTTTTTAGCCGGTCAATACGATTGATTTCGAAATTCCTGAAATTACTCTGGCACAAATAGCTCCAGTCATTTCTATCCAAGGTAACTCGCTTGAAGTTAGTATATTGACAGCTGAGAGGCTACTTTTAGCTTGTTTTTATAAAAGTCCTTTGTCCACTGTCAAGCTGGCTATACTTGAGGATCTTAGCTATTCTGTGCAACATATATATGGGATGTTAAAATTTTAAAATATAGGTCAAGGTTATCTTAACCGTATCTATTTAAGCCAGATATTTCCACCTCCCCTTGCCATTATACCTGAGGTTGGGTTATATTTTTATCGGCTTTTTATCCTGCTCCCTTTCTTTTCTTCTTTCTCTCTTATTTTTTCCGTTTTCTCTTCTTTTTTTAAATGCTTAAATTTTAAGTTTCTGATTTCCTTGACACTTCTGAGTTAAAAATGCCAACACAGGACTTGGTGGTTGAAATAGCTATTCTGATGTGGTAACTGTCTATATTTCTGAGATGAGGTATTATGTACACTATTTACATTATTCGGACTATTGTCCTCATTTTTGTTTCAGCCGTTGTACGCTTCAGGGGGTTGGAATGTCGAACTGAACCCTTTATTTCGCTCACATGTTTATTGGATGCCAGTTATCAATTATCTCCTGATAATTCCCCACTCCAAGTTCTCCACTGCCTTAACCGGGTATTGAATTCACTCTCTCCTGTCACTGGATCTAACTAACGCCTTTATCCACTGTGCCATGTGTCCTTAAGGACATCTGTGTATGAATTTCTGGGTATCATAAACCTAATGTCTTCAGCAACCATTTTTTACCAGTGCTCATATTGCAATTAATGCTGTTATCATCATGTTTTTACCAGAGCTCATATTGCAATTTTTGTTGTTATTATCGCTTTTCTCTCGCACTCCTTATTGCTTATTTCCATATTGTATTCATTTCTATGCTTGCTTGGCTCATGAGATTTTTGTGGCCAAGCATATGTGCTGATTCCTTAAATTTACGAATTTTTCAATGATGTTCTTTGTTTATGATCTCAACCTGATCCCACAGAGGGTGGTGATCTCCCTTCTCTCTCCATATGTGGTCAGCCATGCCTGATTTTTCCACTTCCCCTGGTGTTACAGCTTACTGGTGTTCTTGAAGGCTTACCATTCCGCAGCTGCACGGGGTAGTGTACACACAGTCTTTAGTCATGTTCTCCTTTAGGAGGTGGTCTTACTCGGGAGAGATATATATGAAGGGGTTATCAGAGAAAATACAAAGGATCTGCGGTCCATATAACATCAGGACAACCTTCAAAAGCTGGACGACACTACCCCAGTGAGAGAAATAAAGGGTTCATTTCGATATTTCAACCACTTGAAGAAGGTCGGAACGTACAACGGCCGAAATGTTGTAATAAATATGGCGACAAAGATGAGGACAATAATCCGAATAATGTAAATAGTGTCTGATGGATTAAGTTTGAATTTCTATTTTATGTTAGATTACGCATTAGGGAAAACACATTCCAATAGCATTGGCGTGTTTTTGGTAAAATAGCCTGACTGAGCCCGTTCCTCTTCAAGCTGTTTTTTCCTTCTACTAGTCTGGTTGCCAAACAAGACTATAGGGTTCAGTCTGTCCTGATATTTTTTTTTTAAAGCGTTTCACCCCAAGCAAGGCGGGAAGCCACTAGGACGCAAGGGGTTACAGAAAATTTGGGGCAAGATCAGATAGGAGTGATAGAAGAAAGGATGAGGAGAAAAGTAGTGGATAGATCAAGGCAACTGGAGATGTCGATTGGCATTACATTTGAATAGCTGGAGATTATAGCCCTCAGGGAAACTGGAATAGGGAAGGGAGTTTCACAGGCGAGAAGTGCGAGACATGAAGCCATTGAAGTAGAAGAGACGGCTACATTTAGAAGTTTCGACAGTGAAGAGGTGAGGGCGGGATGCCAGCCTCGTAGGGCGCTTGAACTCATGAAGTCTGGGAACCAGCGAATGCAGCTCCTCGGAGCAATTGCCATGAAAGTATTTGTAAAACAGACAGAGAGAGGCGACAGCGCGTCTGTGAGAAAGTGACTGTAAACGAGATGCCACAGTAGGGCCAATTATATTGCATACCCGCCTCTGGAGCCTATCAAGAACCCCAAGGCAAACAGAAGGGGCTCAAGACCATATATGGCAGCAATACTCCATGCAAGGGCGAATTGTTGATTTGTAGATCTAGAGGATCGATTCCGGGGAGAAAAATTTCCTGGCGCGGCACAGGGAGCCAACTTTCCTTGCGGTGGACGTAGCAATTGACTCAATGTATTTGTTCCATCTCAGGTCAACTTCCATGCAAAATAAAATCCTTACAGGTGCCTTGAAAAGGAGCCTCAGACGACGAAACACGTAAGTTTAATAAGTTTTCCTTTGTGCTTTATTCATATTGTCCTTTTATGGCTATATTTTTAGTTACGTCTAAAATATTTCACACACACACACACACACACACGCGCACACGCACACACAAACACACACACGCGCACACGCACACACAAACACACACACACATAAACACACACACACACACACATATATATATATATACATATATAGCTGGCCACTCGTATTCGAGGATACTCGATATACTAGTCAGTTCGTAATACAGACGCTTGCTCAGGCGTATTTGTATTTATTCAAAACCCACAGAGCTCACCTGAGCAGACCTTAGTTACAGTTATTGGGAAAGAGCGTGTTATCTAGCGTGATCAACAATTTGAACAAGGCCAGCACGCTCAAGCCCTCGGCCACGATGACTTGTGACTTCGTGCTAGCACAGCTATCGACGGTCCCTAATTTCACTCACACGGCTTGGGTCAAACCGTGGTATGTTTTTCAGACACTTTCCTAAGGTGCCGCACGCTAGGATCGACCCCTCCAGTCCAGTAACATCAGGAACTTTCCTTCCTGCCAAATCGACCATGGTGAGATTCGAACTCGGGTCTCATGGTCAGAATACACACACACACACACACACACACACACACACACACACACACACATATATATATATATATGCTCCTGAAAAAATTATTTTGGTTGAGCTCTCTGGGAAGGAAGTGTGGGTTTATAAACAGTGACTATTACGGCTAATAATGCAAGACTCTTCGGTAAATCGAATCGAGTTCGATCAGTCACTGTGTGTTTATCTAAAAATAAATACGCTTAAATTCACCTTTATCCCTGCCGTGCACCAACGGCTTAGTGGTAGAATTCCCCGACTGACGCTAATTCAGTCGAGTTTAGATCCTAGCTAGAGGCAACCGGATGTCTAGTAACAAACCCAGCCCTCTACCTGCAGTGTGTATTACGTCTAAAAAAATTCCACTTCGGTAGGGACCGAACCTGCATACCCTTTTGTAGGAGAAACCGCCATTTGATCCGGTGTGCTTTACCACTTGGCTACGGAGAGCGTAACATTTCAGCTTTTAAGGAGCGCACTTCCTCATTCAGATTATTTTTCTCGAAAAGCCCGTATCTGCTCAGTTTCATATCCGGACTTAAACAAAGCAATTTCTAAAGAATTAATGGATTTATATTTAATCCAACATTTTTACTATTTCAAACGTTTTTTTTATAGTTTTATATTCTAGTATTGTGGTGCGGTATGAAGCGCGTTCCATGAATCAACACAAGGTGTATGAGAAGGTAGTACGCTTTCAAGTGGGGAGAATATGTATAACGGACCAAAGGTGATTTGGTTGTCCATCCCCATCGCGGACGATAGAACACATTCAGAGGGTGGATCAGGTAAGACCGAAGAATCACAGTACAATTGCGGCAATCGTAGGTATCAGCTGCGAACTAGTTATACACCCTTGTGCAAATTAATTGAAACAACCACTTTAGTTTCCTTTCTTTCGCCATACAGTCAATTTTAGACCCACTGGAGTGCGTAATCGATTTCTAGTTTTTCCTCCGATTAGGTTATTTGCAGTGGTATGTAGTAATATGAATCTATTTCCGGGGTGTATGATGAAATTTGTTTGGCCTTGAAATATATTGCGTAATCCGTGATTGCATCAGATTTTCATCACGCTCAGACGCTACTGTCTTGACTGTCGATTAGTTGTCTTACGGCCATTGTCTGCGATGGAAGTTACTCCTAGAAAGCGTACGAAAATTGTATCGCTGAAGGAACACGATGGCAAGCCTTACTAGTGAGCTAAATCAAAGTACTATCGACTGACTCAGAAACTCTCCTATTAACATGTGTACTGCGTCATGCTTCATTGGAAAAATACGAAAAAATGTAAATAATAAAGGAATTATTCTTTTTTTTTTCAATTAATTTAAACAATGGTGTAGTTCATGATGACTTAGGGTTCCGTAATGACTGTGAGTATTGGGTGCCCAAACGGACAAGCAATGCAAATGTTGCTTCGAGGGTAACCCAAAATTCTTCATTTCAGAAGGGATCAAGAAGCTCATTGCTGTGGTCTATAAAGAAAAGTAAAATATTCATTTGTTCTTCATCAGGGTAAATAAAGGTGTTGTATGGAAATTGCGTTCCCTTTTTTATCCCCTCCTGACATGAATTGAAAAATATTTTGTCCTACGAACCAATTGTATCACATCTATAATCGAAAAGAATCTATATAAACTCAACATAAAATTTGTTATTACTACATCTAAAACGATAAAAGACTTTGTCAATACTAAACAAAGCAATAAGCTAAGACATGAAGGAGGAATTTACTCGATCACTTGTAATAATTGTAACAAAAAATACATAGTAGAAACCTCAAGGAATCTAAATAAAAGGTTATATGAACACAAAAGGGACTTTTTACAAAATAATACATCAAATACGTGCTACTCTGATCAATGGAGAAAAAATTCAGTAAGACGATATTTAGAGAGTGCATTGATCGCAAAGTCATTTACAGTAAATATGCCCTCGTGCTCTTAAAACATTTCACCATTCCTGGCAGACCTTTTATTACCACAGTGTGGGATATATAATAACAAAAGTGATGGAAACAAAAAAAAGAAAAGAATCTGAATGAAATCGGCGAGAAATTTCCAAAAATTTAAAATTCCCAGCATCCTTCGTTCGTGCGCATGTGTATTCGCACCAACATTACAAATCTAGTCTGAAGAAGTCCTAAAAGACGAAATGCGTCACACGAAACTTTTTTCGCTTTGTCATACATTTTTCCCCAATATTATTCTTAATATATAAAAATTTATATAACGTTATCACACACACACACACACACACACACACACACACACACATATATATATATATATATATAAATAATTGTCTGTGTATTTGGGCAGCAATTCTTCTTTTATACAAGTTTCATAGAAGACGACTGACAAAGCACTGCGATTAAGCATTTTATTAAATTTTTCTTGAATTCGTAAAAGTAGTTCCAGGGAAAAAACCGACCTTTTGATTCTCCCCTTTTTTTTTGTTTTGTTGTTTTGTTTTGTTTATTGGGGGGGGGGCACGAAGATCCTAGTTTGTCTAAACTTCTTTATTGTTTGTGCAAATACACTATTTTTAAAGCAAAGTTTAATACATTTTTAAAACTTTTTAAAAATTTTAAAAAGATTTTAATACTTTTTAAAATTCACTGAACAATTTCAGTTAACGCTGTCTGACCACATTTACTAACTGAAAATAAAAATTCTACGTTGATTCGAACTCGTACTGCCGTTTTTACATGCAGATGATAATGGATGTTTTCAGCGCATCAAGAAAACTTGGAATCAAATAGGGAACAAATTTGAAAACATCGGTGGGAATGGATTAACAGAGATTCCGTCACGGAAAACAAGGAAAAACCAGAAAGGAAAATATTTAAAGAAAAGAGAGAAAAATGAAGTATAAAAACAACAGCAAAAAAAACAAAAAGAAGTCTTTGAAAGAATCAAAGGAAACTTCAATTGTTAAAGATGAAGACAGGGGAGTGTTCGGTTAGAGGGAACAAAAAGCAAAGAGAACGATATCAAGACTTACGATCGGTGTTGGGCCAATAAGGGGCGAAAAATGAATGTAAAACGAAACGATCGATCGTTTGCTTGTAGACCGTGGCTTTCCCGGTGAGGATTTTGGGGTGATTATCGGGTGGTGCCGGTTCTTTTCTACCCGTTCTTCGTTGACTTCGTTTTCCTTTCGAGAATTGATCTCCGTCCTGATTCATCCACCGCCTCACAAGCCCGGTTAGATCCCCAGGGCTCCAAACAATGAAAATGGACATTGTCCAGCCAGCGACCGGCCATTGACCATTTACTGTTGATTAAATTCTAAGCACGACTTCAAAATCATGTGACCTTTTTCAATACCGCGCCCCTCATGTGCACCGGAAATTGGTCTATTCGATAAATATCTTGTGTTAAACTAAAGACACACGATGAAACGGCGTAATTCTCTTGTTAAAGCTTTGAGTTGTTCGGTCATGTTCTTTGCCGGCGAAAGGATCGTTTGGCATTAAGGTCAGTCTTTCCATTTGATCAAGTCAATTGCGGAACCACGAAAAGCTGAGACAGACACGATGAATTTACGGAAAGTCTGTCGTGTCATCGATCAGTAAGACTGGTAACATAGAAAACTAGATTTCTGGTCGAGGCAGAAAACTATTATCGACAGGAAGTCGAGTGGCTGTCGGATGATCAGAGAAATAAAAACAATCAGGCGGAAGCCAGTGCCTCTCTTCTTGCTTCATGTCAAACGCAAACTAGTATTTAAGAAAAAGTCTCTTTCTCAAAAAAATCCTGATGGAATTTTTTTTTTTTTTTTTTTACGAGGAGGTTAAACTGAATAAACGGTCGTTGTCGAAATAAATCACATCTTTTAGTTATAGCGATTACCTAAGCGTAGCTTAGACATGGCACAAGGCCGAAAATATATAGCACCCAATGAGAATCAAACTCACTACTCAATCGTAATTGGTCTAGCGAGTCCGACTTGTTAACCACTACCCCATGTCCAAGTGATCTTCAGCAAATACTGGTGTAAGCTAAAAAAAAATGGTTGGGATTTATGTTTCTTTTCGAAAAAACAAAAATAATTAACGAAATTTCTCGCCAAGCAAGGCGATAATGCCACTAAGACGCAACGGGTTACTGAGAGTGAAAGAGAATGGGAAAACTTTAGTGAGGGGAAATGGCAATAAAAGAACAGGATTCAGAAAGACAAAAAATAAATCTTTGAAGATCATAAGTGGCAAGGAAACACGAAGCCGGAAGAGAGTTCTACAGGCGAGAAGTTACTGGTTCAACAGTAAAATAGGGAAGTCCATTTACCAATCTAGTACTACGCTTAAATTCATACGGTCAAGGCACTAAAGAAGAAAGCTCATCAGAACCATTGCCCTTAAAAAGTATTTATAGAAAAGATAGAAAGACACGTTGAGGCAGTGGGAAAGTGACTGAAGTCGAGATGGCAGTTGAGGACCTATAACATTACAAACCATTCTTTGGATTTTGCCAAGAATCTCAAGATAAACAGCAGGATCATGAAACGAGATATGACAGCAATATTCAATGCAGAAACGAATTGTAGATTTAAAGACGGACAAGATTCTGAAGAGAAAAGTTTCTGACAAGTCATCGTGAATGACCTTTCCTAGCAGTAGACTTAGCAATTGATTCAATATATAATCACCCCGCTTCATGTCCAAGAAGGCGCTAAGGTTTTCTCTCCTGGAGGTTAGCATTAGCCATACTGGTGGAAGGTATAAAATGTTCTCTAGATTGATTAAATGAAGGAATCCTTTGTCCCAATTGACCATTGACTGTAGGTCATTTTCAAGAGCAACTGCCAGTTTTACTTTGACGGACTTATCAGACTTTCTACAAAGACAAGAGTAAAAATTGTTTTGTTTTGTTTTACGGCATATCAACCACAATGGGTTATTTAATGCCGACAAAATTTCCTTTTTTTTCCAAAAATGTATAGCTGGTAATATTTAAAAAAAACAAAAACTGTATAGTTTGGTTTGTTTTGTGGCATATTAACCTCAATGGTCAATGCTGACAAGATTTTTATTTCTGGTAATATATTCTTTTTTTCAAATATTTATTGCTGATACTAATTTAGAAAAAAAAGTATTTCTGGTATTAAAATCTATTTTTACATTTCCATAGTGTTTTGAGTCAGGTTGTGGGGTCAACTATTTTCCCATAGCTGGGACCCTAACAGGTGCTACCACCTCGGGTCAGGGTGAACCTGGGAACACCAGCAATTAAGAGGTGGTTCCATGCTCCTCAAAACCTCCTGATCAGAGGCGTTGCTGCTGGATGTAGTTTATCGTCTTAACCAGAACCCAAGAGTAAAAAGTTGTATTATTGGCATAAATACCTAATTGGGAACTGATGACATTGAAAATGAATATTGGTTGAATGGATCAAAATAGATAAAGAGAATTCAATAAAGATCGTCATAAATTGTGATTTGAAAGCGAAATATTTTCTCTTTCATTTCAAGAAATGAACGATCATAGCTCTCCTGTCTCATAGCATAATAGCTCTCAACCAAACATTACTTTTTTTCTCTTTTTCTTCTTCTATGTGTCCGTTCAAGAAATGAACGATCATAGCTCTCTACGACTTTCTGTCTTTTGTTGCCCTATATGACGTTTGACGTTTTACAATCCATCTTTGTCCTGTTTCTGTCATTCATCCAAGTTACACACTTTTTCTATCCGCCATTTTGTCTCCAGTACGTCCTGTGAGTGTTACATTCTCTATGCTCACTTTCCTCATTACGAGCCATAGAAATTTTTTAACTGTTGATGCTTACGCAAAAGCATTCTTATTAAACTTTTATTTTTACTGCCTTCAACTGGTTTAATTAGGAGCAGTACTTCATCGACTCAACCGTTTGCTTTCCCGAAATGCAATCATAACAGAAGACTCCCTTGTAGCTCCATTATAGAAACGCAGTTACTGTATTTGGGTGCAAACCGACATTTGCTATGGTTAGTTGTGGCTAACTTACCCTCAGGTCTTTTGTGCTAGACGATTTCTTACATTCTATCACCTGTAACACTTTTCTTTAAAAAAAAAAAAAAAAAAAAAAGGAACGTTTTCGTGACATTAAATTAGCGAATCTTACACGAAAGTACAGTCCAATAGCCCTTTTGGCAACTAATTACGCATTCAGATGGGCGGTTTGATTTTCTTTCTTTTTTTTAAACATTTCACTCCTAACAAGGTAATAAAGCCACTAAGACGCAAGGGATACTGAGTGTTAAAGATTATGAGAAATATATACTATTCAGGAGAGAGAACAAGAATTAAAGAGACAGAAGATAACGATTGACATTGCATTTAAATTTTTGAAGATCAAAGTTTACTGGGAAGTAAGAAGTGAGTTCCACCAGCGGTGCGATAGAAGAAACTGTTAGCATAGAACTTACGGTTACATCTAGCCATTTTAACCGTAAAATGATGAGATCTCGCCACTAATCTGGTACTGTGCTTACATTTGTAAAGTTGAGATGCCATGTGAGAACCAACAACATGGCATATTCTTCTTGGAATTTTATCAAGAAAATTGTTTAGCACTACATAGCGAACCAACTTTCTGAGCTGCAGACTTAGCAAATGATTCCCTTCATGAGTCGCTCTCCTGGAGGTTAGCATCAGCCATGCTGATGGAAGGTAAAAAAAAATTACTTACGCTTTTTATGTTTATTTCATATGGTTAAATATGGTGTTGATATACAAATTTAAAAAATATTCTTGTGTAATGTATTTTTTATAATTTCCCACTAAGTAAGACAATAAAGCTACTACGAAGCAAGTGGTTACAAAAGAACAGGGATTCAGAAGACAGAAGATGACAATTGACATTAGATTTAAAATTTTGAAGATGAAAATTCACTGGGAAGCAAGAAGACAGACGAGAGTTCAACAAGTGAGAAGTGTGAGAGATGAAACTGTTAGCACAGAACACGGTTACATCTAGCCAGTTCAACTGTAAAATAATGAGACCTTGCCACCAATCTAGTCTATCCTTTCTTTTTATGTGCTGTGTCCTTTCAGGGCGAAGGCGATCATGGCTCTCCACTTCTCCCTATCCTTTGTGGGTTCTGAATAAGTTTCGTCCTTCTGCCACCTCCCACCCCCTCCGACTACGTTCTGTCATCCACTTACTTAAGCTAACCAGGTATGTCATGTATTACTTTCCCTTGGCATCAGTGTCATTAATTGTGAGTCAATAATTGTTGCTACCTCAAACATTTATTTGAACGTTTTCTTTTTTTCTTTTTCAATCATTTCATCTCAAGCAAGGCAATAAAGCCACTAGGATGCAAAGGGTTACTGAGCGTTAGAGAATATGAGAAAGACTACTATTAAGGAGAGAGGACAATAAAAGAACAAGAATTAAGAAGACAGAAGATAACGATTGACACTGGATATAAAATCTTAGAAGATCAAAGGCAATAAAGCCACTAAGATGCAAGGGGGTTACTGAGCGTTAGAGAATATGAGAAAAAACTACTATTAAGGAAAGAGGACAATAAATGAATAAGAATTAAGAAGACAGGAGATAATGATTGACATTGCATTTAAACTTTTCAAGATTTGCGCGAGAAAAAGTTTTGTAGATTTGGGGAAGAAAAATTGTCTAGAATAGCACAGCAAATTTTCTAGCAGCTGATCTAGTAATTGATTTGATATAATCTTTCCACTTCATGTCACCAGAAAATATTAGTCAAAGAAGGCGCAATGGTTCGCTCTCCTATGAAATCAGCTAAATCCTGAAAAAATATAAATTAACCTTTGCACTTTGACAGAAATCTTTGTGTCATCTACAATATGAAAATATGTTTGAATATGATGTTGATGTAAAATCTAAAAAAATATTCTTGTGTAATGTGTTTTTTAATTTGTTTGTTTTGTTTTACGGCATATCAACCTCAACAGGTCATTTAATGTCGACAACTTTTTTTCCTGGTAATATTTTTGTTTTGTCAAAAACCTATTTCTGGTAATATTTTATTCCTCGAAAATGTTTAGTTGGTAATATTATTTTACAAAATGTATTCCTGGTAATAATTTTTTTTTTTTTTTTTTTTCAAAAATTTATTTCTGGTAATAATTTTTTTACAAAGTATTTCTGGTATTAAAACCTATTTTTACTCTTTCATAATGCTTTTTACCTAAGTTTCGGGGTTAACTATCTGTCCATACCTGGGACCTTAACATGTGCTACCACCCCGGGTCAGGGTGGACCTGAGAACACCAGCAATTAAGATGTGGTTCCACGCTTCTCAAAACCTCCTGATCAGAGGCGTTGCTGTTAGACGTAGTTTATTGTCTTACCCTGGACGCGGATATAGTTTATCGCCATACCCAGGACGGGTGTTTTTTTAATAATTTCACACCAAATAAGACAATAAAGCCACTAAGAAGTAATTAGTTACAAAAGAACAGGGATTCAGGAGAGAGATGACAATTGGCGTTACATTTAAATTTTTGAAGATCAAAATTCACTGGAAAACAAAAAGCCAGAAAAGAATTCCACAAACGATGTGGAACTTGCTCGGTTATTTAAATTTAGATTTTTTTTTATCATCACACTCCCAGTTATTCGAAACCTCTCTTTTACTTTATTTCCCCAATTTTTCCAACCTGCCCGTTTATTCCACTCTCCTCTAACTTCTTTTTACTTCCGAAGACGAATGAAATCTGAATAACCTTTCCAACCTCCCTTTTTATTTATCCACATCAAAGTGTCCCATATCAGGAACAGAAGTCATATGACTTAACACTTGTTTTGGAACTAATGACTCTTATTTTTAATCCCACAATATTTCTTATTACTTTAAATGTTATTTTTAGTGGATACTCGTGTTTGAGTAAACGTACTGTTTTTTGTAACAGTGTGAATAACGTTTACAGTTAACGTTGCAGTTACGTTACGTTACGTTAACGCATTCGATAGACGTTTTCTCCAACAAAGAGGAAGCAGGTTCGGAGAGCGCGTTTCCTTTATTAAAACTCTCGAATGCGTATGCCGGTAAACATAATTCATTATAAAAAAAAACAGGGTGTCTACTTAAACACGAATATCCACTAAAAATAAAGTTTAGATCAATAACTTGATGTGGATACATTTTTTTTTTAAATGTCAATATTTGTCGTTGATTATTCTCAAATAATGTCTAACTGTTTCAAATGGTAGGTTCGACCGTGAAACCATTGGCGTTACTCCGGCGGGAAGGGTGCAAAGGACTCTACCTCCTCTAAGTTATATCTATCCTGTAAGTTTCTCTCCACTTTTATACACTATAACGTGTAAGTGTATTTGACATACGAGGTCTGATCAAAAAGTATTGGAAGTTTTGCTATGGCAACGAAGCTAAAATATGCAGAGGGAATCCGCTTTGTACAGATTGACCTTGAACTTTGTTGCTTATCCTCCAGCTATGGGTTAAATAGTAGAACTTGTGCCTGAAATAATTAATGTTATTCTAAAAGATAATTGAATGCAATATTTACCGGGAAAAATATTCTTACAATCCAAAATATGGTTTGATTTTAAATAAACCACAAAGGCCCTAGAAAAACAACATTATATTTCGTAATATCGCACAATATAAAAAAATAGAATATAATTGTTTAAAAGCATTCAAATATTAAAGACTTTATTCACATTGTTATCCTTATCTTTGTTGTTGCTATTACAACGTTTTCAGTCTTCATTATTGGTATACCTACGGATGCCTTCTAAAATATAAGCAAATTATAATGAAACAAGAAATCTTCGTTAGAAGCAAAGAAAAGTCCACTGAACTGTTACGTAATATCAGCTTACCTATATGGCAGTGGATGCACAGATCAAGAAGAAATCTGAAGCAACAAAAACGTGGCTCTACAAATGGATACTGAGAACACTATGAGCCTAACGTGTGAGCAACGAGGAAACAAAATCGTCACTTGTACTTAACATCAGGAAGACACAGTAGAAACATTAAAAAAGATATGATGTTTGTTGTGACTACAGTCTTAAAATCGATCCCTGATATTTTACAGACTTATCGGGACCTTCATCAAACAACAATTTGTCAGAATCGAAAAATATTCATATTTTATCGATTTAGAAGCTGTCTTATTTATATTATCGATACAGTGTAAAATTGATCCATGATTTTTTTACAGAGTTATCTGAACCTAACTGTTCTGGGTACAAAAAAGACTTTCTTTTTTTTTTTTACAAAAATATTTCTTTTAAATAAAGAACAAAAGATTATGTTCATTTTTAATTATAGAACAAATTTTCCATAAATTAATACTAATAAATATCGTTTTCTTCTTCTTTTTTTATCAGTTCATCCTAAGCAAGGCGATAGTGCCACTAAGATGCAAAGGGGTTACCGGAAGAGAAAGAGAATGAAAAGACTTCAGGAGGAACCGGAAACCCAATCCTAAACGGGGAACTAAGGATGAACCTATACTCCTGTTCAAAAGACCGGGGAGGAGTGTGAACCGGACGATAGGCGAACGCACCTTCTCCTATTGATAAGAAAAATACAAAAGGAAAAAAAGGAAATAAATAAATAAATGAGAAGAAGAAGAAGAAGAAGAAGAAGAAGAAGAACTAAGTGCAAATGCGTAATGTTTGGACTGAAACTAACACTATACAACTTAACGTTCTGTGGTATCCAGCCTCATCAACCTGGAGATCAGGTTAATTTTTAATATTTGCAAGCCATTTGGAATCAATCTGTTAATATCATCAATCAAATGTATTGTCTTTTTTTTCCCTATCAGTCTGGCGGGGTTTCACGCCAAAGAGTCGGGTATATGATCCTTTCACGGAGACTTCGCAGTTAAGATCAAAGTCACTTTTGTCTATATCGACGACTGGATGCCAGTTGACCACAAAAATAATTACTAGCCGGAACATGCTCTTTGCTTCAGAGAGAAACCTAGTTGTCTTTGTTTTGCTTCAGTCGGAGAAGGAAACAAACCCGTTTTGGACATAGGCGGTCTGGCATCTCTGACTTTCACAAATTAAGAAGAATTAAGAAGGAGAGTAAGAAGAAAGGAGGAATAAAAGTTGAGGGTGTTTAAATATGTCAAAATTCTGTCCGCCTCACTGCTTAACATGTGCGTTATTTGTTGGCGTGGGGGGGTAAATATGCCCCTCTTTACATTAATCATACAAGTTGCCCAAGCGTCACTGACGACTGTCATTGATAGAAAGCAAACGGGGAGAGGAAAAAAAAAAGATTTTGAAACGGTGTCGGCTTTTCAGGCATCATCATCATCATCATCACTCTTTACTCTCTCTCTCTTTCTCGCTCTCTCTCTCTCTCTTTCAACGGCCTCCTTTCCCTTCTTGAGGCGCACGCGGCGGGGACATTTTTTTTAGGTGGGTGGTTGAATTTACCTTGAATTTTTTTTTTATCTTTCCATAAATCTTTCTTGCCAAGAAGTACAAGAACATTTTTCGCGGTCTTTTCAAATTATTCCCGTTTTTTTTTGTTTTTTTTCTACCTAGTCACACCGTTTACGCGCACACACACACGCGCGCGCGCGCATACTCTCGCTCTCTCTCTCTCTCTCTCTCTCACACACACACACACACACTGTCTATACACAGCTACACCCATCCTTGCATACGCGCACACACACGCGTATACACACACATAGATAACGATATATATTTTATATATCAAGAATAATATTGGGGAAAAATGTATGACAGTGGGAAAGTCTTTTAGGACTTCATCGACATGAACAAATTTAGTCCGATGAAATCCTAAAGGACGAAAATCGTATATATATATATATATATATATATATATATATATATAGTAGAAAAAATATATAGTAGAGAATATATATATATATAGAGAAATATATATATATATATATATATATATATATATATATTGTAGAGAATATATATATATAGAGTAGAATATATATATATATATATATATTTATATATATATAGTAGAGAATATATATATATATATATATATATATATATAGTAGAGAATATATATATATATATATATATATATATATATATATATATATATATATATATATATATGTAGTAGAGAATTATTGTACAGGCATGCTTCTTACAGAATATCAGTAGAGTAAACTGATGAAGAAAATTTTTAAAAATGGATTAATAATTTATTATTATTATTATTATTATTAACACTTTAGAAAAGCGCACGATTTAAGAAAAGGAACATAAAAGAAAAAAGCAATGTTTAACAATGTAAAACCTCATTTCGACAGTATGTCTGCCTTCTTCAAGTTTGAATTTTTTTTAAATTTCATGTATAAAAATATATAAATCTACAATAAAATCCTAAGCCCTTGTACAAATGTTGCTTTTCTTGTTGCTTGTAATGTATTTCCTTTTCTCGCGCACTTCTCTTGAAGTGTTGAAAAATATCGGAAGAGTTACGTCAAACATTTTGTTTATTATTATTATTATTATTATTATTATTATTATTATTATGATTAGAACATCATCGACATCAACATAACAAATTTAGCGCGATGTAATCTTAAAGGATGAAACACGTCACTCTAAAACTTTTTACGATGTGTCATATATTTTCACCCAGTATTGTTTTTGATATATAAAAAATTCTATATCGTTATCATTGTCTCATATATATATATATATATATATATAAACTTTTCCACTTTCTCCATACATTTTCCCAATATATATATATATATATATATATATATATATATATATATATATATGAATATTATTCATTTTAGGATATTAAAAACAATAACATGCTAAAAAATCGCTGCACAATTACAATCATTTTCAACACCACAAATGTGTCTCCTCGGGATGTCAAACCAGGATTGATATATTTAGCTCTACTCTGTATTGAGCCTTCTTTAAAATAAATGTTACATTAGAATGATACTCCATTTGTTCTCATTTCACCTGTATATATATATATATATATATATATATATATATATATATATATATAGATAGATAGATAGATAGATAGATACACCTATAAATTTGACAAACAAAAAAAAATCGCACGGATCGTCAGGAAAGTTTGGCCAAACTTTCCCTGACGATCTGTTTAGGTGAAACCTAGGTAGGTTCTGTCTGGCTCACTAGGTGTATCTAGTCTGCCAGACAAACCTATGTATTGAGCTCTTTGTTAGTTAGTTGTTACTGTATCGGGGTTTTTTCTTTTGGGCTTCAGACCGCATCTAAAGGATTTTTGTCGGCAGTTCATGTTTGTAGCTCTTTCTTTTTTAAAACCTTTTTCCCTCGAGATTGATTTGATTAGCAAATCAAAAATTCGAGGGTTTTTCAAACGAGTCTAGTTATCTATATTTATATGTATATATATATATATATATATATATATATATATATATATATATGCTTATATTGCTTTAAATATGATTATAGTGGATGCTTCGTATTTAAAATAGATGCCTGATTTTTATTTATTAAACAGTTTGTATTACGTCTATCCTTTTGCGCATGCGAGAAATCTTTCGTAAAGAAAAAAGGTTCCCCGGCAGGGACAGAAAATGAACCATTATTTTGCTTTACTGAATATTTCTCGAATGCGAAGGCCGATATACGCAATACACACTTTTTGCTAAATAAAAATGAGACGTCTATTTCAAATACGAAGTATCCACCTTAATAATGTCGGATTAATAATAACCCCATTAATTCAAGGCAATCTAATGATCATCTGGGGATTGCGTTGTGTATGAAACTCCGAGTTATGCTACCGATGGGGAATATACATACATACATACATATATATATATATATATATATATATATATATATATATATATATATATATATGGTACATAGAAGAAGAAAACAGAGGAGGCTATACAAATATATGTATATTTTCTGTTTATACGTTATTTTATAGATACAATTTATTTAAGTAAATGCTCTGTTTGTAATTAAACAGTATTGATTACGTTTACCGATATATTTTTCGATAAATTACGTAGAAAATATGCATTCTCCGACAGGAATCGAACCTGTATTCCTATACGGAAACTCTCATTTGATCTGACGTGCTGTACCATTTAGCTACAGAGAAGAGCCTGGTTAGCAAAGTCCAAATTACATATATCTTCCTCTGCATACCAAATGGCGCTCCCAAATTTCGGAGCGTTTAAACAGCGCGTGCAAAACGAATGTCGAACGGGTTTACTGCTTACCTTCCATATAGGCATGATAAAAAAAACACTTTCAGGAAGTTCTTCTTTATAAGTGTGTCCGTAATCATCTAATGATCCAAAACTGTTCCTTTAACTACAATAAAATTCAGAAAGACTGCCGAACCGAGAGATACTTAAAGGACATCTGCATTAATTTCATGAGCTTAGGAAAACTGGTCATTGATATCGACTTTCATAAGCCTACTAGAGAGAAAGTACTTGATCATTGTGTAAACGATTACAAAGACTTTGTGAGGCGTCTGTGTAGACTCCCGATCCCTGTGCTACACATTGTCCAAAGTCTAAGGCAATCGCTCTCGTAACAAAATGTACCATCATGTGCCTCACTGGTTCTGTAGTTGCTTACAGTAACACACCTGCAGTTGACCTAGAGGAGCGAAATCTATGCTGTTTGTCCCCCAGGAACTTATTTTTTGATGGGGTTATCAAATACCCCTTCCGTTGATAACAAACTCGAAGACTTTGCTAATGACACGGAAGAGACACGAGGAGCGATACTGTGATGAAGATGAATTTGTACCAGCATTCTTGGAATCGTATATACCGTATTTTGCTGGTTATATCAAGTATTTTTTCCTATAAAATATCTTCAAAAACCGACCTGCGTCCTATACATCGAAGATCGGTGACGGAAGTTATACCGAGTGTAACAGCAAAATTGTCCAAATCGTGTAACTGCATAATTGTTCATCCCGCAAAATGTTTAATATGTAAAAAAAACCACTAAACTAATTGAGTTTACTTTTTCCCAGCTTTTCACATGAGACATTTAGCCACCTTGACATCATTTGTCATTATAATCATTGAAGAATCCTTTGAGTTATTCTGCTAAAAAGAGAACAGGTTACAATCGTTTTGTGTCAGCCTTCTCAAGTGAGCAATGGTGAGAGGAAAAAGATCATTTCGGCCTTCAGTAATGGTACCAACATTCATACTCTGGCTTCCCATCTTCAATTCCATTCAAGAACCATCCAGAGAACGGTGGATAAGTTTAAAAAAGAGGGGACAGTAGAGAAGAAAAACTGGATCAGGAGGTCACAACAGCAAGATGAATCATCATTTCAACTTCAACGAGATCAATTAGAAAAAACTTAACTCAATCCATAAGACGTTTGGCACGTGGGAGAGGAGTTTCAGCTATGACAGTCCAAAGAGCAGTGAAAAAGACATGAAAATGAAATCGTACCTGAAACTCGTGAGGCACCTTGTTACTCCAGGACAGAAAGTTAGAGGGTTAGAGAGGGCGAAGATCATCTTGAATAAGATGGAAAATGATTTTGAAATAATATATATTTGAACTTTGTTTCAATCCTTCGTGAGTTTCCAATCATTAACTATGATTAATTAAAGATGAACATGCCATTTTCGTTTATGATCGATTTCATGACGACTCTTCTGTGAAGCTTGGAGAGTAATTATACATTCTTATTGCTTAAAGTAAAGTCCAATAGTGTTATAAAAACCTCGGAGAATTCCCGTAAGATATCTTTAATCGTTTCTAAGATACACCAGTTCAAAGCTTAATCTAACAATTGGACAATTTTGCTGTTACACGATTTGGACAATTTTCCTGTTACACCCGGTTTGTTTCGGATGTGAGGTGAATATCAGGTCCCAGTTACATTCGATTCTGAGCCCTTGAAATATGAAACAAGTTCAGGGTTTCAAGATTGAATTAACAACGTCTTGTGAGAAGCTGTTTATGCTGTTGGGATACTGGGATATTGACAGGAAACAAAATTTCTGATACAATAACACCTGTCTAAGTAACCCTTAATCCCATTCTTCTTTCTTTCTTTCTTTCTTCGTTATTTCTTAAACTAGTGGTCACAGAACAGCAGTATTGATAATAGACACTTTAAGAATAATACTAATTTATATTACGCTTTCGTTCGCACATGCTGGGTACTTTCGCTTGATTAAGTAATCATACTTAAAGAACTTAAAGGTGTCGAATTTTGCCGAGCAGATAGAGTAGTAGCCCGCCAACAGCTGTAACAGTCATTTCTGTATATCGTCCCTGCCAACAATGCATCAGTATGCGCTCCGGGATAATTACCAGAAATTTGGTACTTCTTCTCGATCTGTGATGAATTCACCAGGATAAGTCCAGATTTCATTATGAAATATGTTTTTCAGTAGGTAAAATTGGGGAGAGTGGGGAAGCGCTATGAAGTACAAGAGAAAAAAAAACTTTTTTTTTCTAGATTTCTGCCTTCAATATTTGGGTGGAGGGCGTCTAAATGCATCACCGGAGCGTGATATAAGCATTGACACACGACACTTTTATACATGCCTAACATTAAACGAAGGGGACAGTTCAACGTGGTGTAGTGGCTAACGAGCTTGTCTCACTAGATTATCGTTCTGGGTATAACGATAAACTACACCCGGCACAAGGCCTTTGATTGGGAGGTTTTGAGGAGCGTCGAACCATCTCTTAAATGCTGTTGTTACCAGGTCCATCCTGACCCAGGGTAGTAGAACCTGTTTGGGGTCCCAGCTATGGGAAAATAGTTAAACCCAAACTAGGATCAAAACACTATGAAACTATAAAAAAAATTATAGTAAAAACAACAGCAATACATTTTCATAGTAATAAAAATGACTGACAACACATTTCTGTAAAAAAAAAAATAATAATTATCAGCTATACATTTTTTGTAAACTGAATTTCTAATGTTCCCTAGAAATATAAAATTTCGGCCTTAAATGACCCAATGGGTTGATATACCGTAAAACAAACCAAACCAAATCAAAATCACTGGATCAGTTACGACTGAATAGTGAGTTCGACCCTCACTTGGTGTGCCATAATTTCAGCCCTGTGCCACATCTAAAGTACACAACATTAAACGTAAATTATTATTCGGACACTTGCGAGATATTTGATATATTTCTGATCTTTGCGTTTAATTTAAAGTTACATAGGTGTTGTAATTTCATGTACAATTAAAAATTACAAAGAGAAAATGCACATTTTTAAATTATACAGAATAAAATAACAAAATAATAATAAGAAAAACATATTTAGAAACATTGATTTCATATTGTAATATTCAATTGATGAGCCCAGGTTCGCAATTACTGGTAGGAAATGTTTTTGGTCAGCCTCCTCCAGCCCGTCGTAGCATTTTTTTTTTTAAATATTGGCCCACTGTCCCTTGCAAACGACCTTAAAATTACGCTTCTACTGAATTCCGCGTCCTGGGTATGAAAATAAACTACATCCGGCAGCAAGGACTCTGACCGGGAGACTAAAAGTTTTGAGGACGATGGAACCACATCTTAATTGCTGTTGTTCCGAGGTCCACCCGGAGTGGTAGCACCTGTTAGGGTCCCAACGATAGGAAAATAGTGAATCCCCCACCAAAAAAAAAAAAAAAAAAAACAACGGTACATTTTTATAATAAAAACGACCAAAAACGCATTTTATAGCAAAATGAGAATCAATGCAACACTAAAAAATGCATATTTATAGTAAAAATTGCCAACAATACAATTCAGGATTACAATCAATATATCTAAAAAAAAACATACTTTTACCCTTACACTTATATCGATAGTTGAAAGCATAAAATTACGTACAAAATATTTAGATTTGGGCGTTAAATAACTCATATAGGTGTTGATATGCCGCCCAACAAATCCAACCAATCAACAATACCTACTTATAGTAAAATGACCAACAATACATTTTATCTGTATTTGAAGGCATACAATTGCGTTCAAAATATACTGAAGCCATAAAATTGTGTTCCAAATATTTAGAATTCAGCAACCCATAGAGGTATTGATGTACCGCTAAACAAAATCAACCAATCAAACAAACCAACATGAAAGAACTCATTCATGGCATTAACCCATATAATATTCTACAATTTCTTAAAGAAATCAAACTGTATTCCAAAACTACAGCATAAAACACACATATCACCAAAATTATCTCCATACAAACATGGATATGCACAAAAGCTGAGTATCATCTACCATGTATTCAATTGTGAAAGCAGAATAAAAAAATATATTATATTTTTATTACTTGAGAACTCACAAGAAAATTGTATTTCAGAATTAAATGACTCATGAGGATGTTGATATGCCATTAAACAAACAGATCAATCAAGCAGTGATTTGCTCGAAGCTATTTTAATCATTGATCTGAGAAAGCGTTTGTATACAGCTGGCAGTTCAGATATTTCTAAACGTGTTTGGCACCATCCAAGACATTGACACGAAAAACTAGATTTCATGGGGCTATTTAAAGAGATGACTCAAGTTTTCAGGTTAATGTTTCGGTTTTGTAGCAACTGGCGGTATTGGGCGATGTTCTTATCTCCGATACCAAACTGGTTATTATTGATGCATACACAATGTTTAGTATTTACTAATTCCACACTTAATTCTATTAATTTTTCAGGCTACGTTTCATCACTGCTTTCATTCTAATTTCAGCTGAGGTTCTATGTTTTGGAAAGGTTTATCTTGAGTCCTGTTTCTTAGAACCTTTGGTAGAGGATGTTGATTTTTCGTTTCTTTTTAGTTACTTTATCTGTATTCTTTAGATTGTTTTCTTGTTGAGCGATGTGTCTTTCTTTAGAATACAACTGATGCACCGAAAAAAAAAAAAAGGTTTTAAAACACCCTTCCACAGAGGGCTGCCGTTAGGTTCACAGCCCCGATGCCCGAAACTTTGAAACGGGGGCCCTCTCTCTATTACATATCTATTTCAATGTTTACCTACCTAAAGGTCACAAACCCTCGATGTTAAATTTAGCGGGGAAGGCCATCGCTTTTTTAAATTATCAAAAATCAGGGAATTATCCAATTTAAATGAAAATTTCAGTACATATTTATTAATTATTTACTTTTATAATGGATAGGGTTTTTTTTATTATTATTATTTAAAAACAAATCTGAGAAAATGTTATTCTTTTTGTAATAACCACCAATATTTTCAAATATTCGAAAAAAAATGTTTAAGTTGCAAATTTTAACATTTCCATAAAAATTAATCGCCAACGACGAACCTCTGCTGAAAAAAAAAAATGTTTTACAAAATTCAAACACAACGCACGAAAAAAACATCCCCGATAAACTGAATTTTCTTAAAAAAAAAAAAAAACTGTGCTAATGCATGACAAGAGTTGATGTATTCACTGTTTTACCGATCGTTTGACTGAAAAATTAGGGTCAATTAGGGGGGGGTTCAGGGTTAGTTGTAGACTAGGGGTAGAACTTTTCCGTAAATGTTTGATGAATGAGATAATCCGCAATTTACATTTACATTGACATATAGTTTAGCGTCTCTTACTAGCGTCTCTTTTACTTGGTCCTTGTACAAAAAAAAAAAAAAAAATGTTTCCTCTAATACAATTCATAGCTAAATAAATGCATAAATTGATTTACTAGAACTGTTAAGAAAGAAAATTACAATTAAAAAAAAATAAGCACTACTAAAATTAGCACTTCTGCCCGCACCTCCATAGAAGGCATGGGGGCCCCAAAGCGGTTGTGAGGTTCGGTGGTAGTAAGCACCGGCCCTGTCGATTATTATAATTGATGATTGACAATATAACTTAAGTAGGAAAAAGTAAAAAAAAAAAAAAAAGGTTCTAAAACTATCCCTTTGGGGGGATTTAATCTCGTTGGGGGCTCTTGCATAGTACACACCCCATTGGTCATGCAAATTAGTCAGTTATACGCTGAGGTGATCATGTATCGTTCGATACATGACTGACGAGGCAGATTTTTTTTTCCCACAGTAGGTTGCCATTGCTTTCTGCGGTAGACCAGTTGCCATCCAAGGACTGTCCTGCTATTTACCCATAACTTGGCGGGGGAGAAGAGAACATATAGTTTAACGTCTCTTTCACCTGGTCCTGTCATGCATTTGCACCAAAATGCCACGGGTATTAGCGCGTAAGTGAATGTAATAGAATTTGAACTCGGCTCTCCGATTCCTCAATGCGAGCCGCTATCCATTACTCCACCGCCATGCAGATACATGATGCATTTTATTAGTTGATAACGTCAATTTTAAAATATTTATTTAAAAAAGGGGTATAACCATAAAACAGTGCTGAAAAAAAAATGGCAGAAGCCACAACGAGGCCCAAAAAAACGCTTCCCCCACCGGTCGGGTTTTTCGGGGTTAAGACGCACCAACCCTCCTTCGATACCTCGTCCACCCTAAATTCCAGTAATAATTGAAAATATGAAAAAAATAAAAATACGGTTATTCAGTATTAATTAAAGGTTTCTACCCATTAAACCGATCATTTCACAAATGAGTTAGAAAAGGCATTTGGTGTCGTTGATAATTCACACTCGATGCTTTACGGATTAGCGGCTCTGTGCAGTAGAGCAGGTTGACTTTTCACTTTTTTAGAAAATCAACATTGCGTTCGGTGTGAAAGCTGGAATTTGATGTGATAATTACTGACACCAGAAATTAGATTCTTAGTTTTTACCAATGTTTGTGCATTTAGATCGGCACAAATTATAAGATAAAATGTTTTAATTTTCCATTGTTTATTGAAAATCACACTAAACTACTGCACTATATATCATAATATAGCTAAATTATTCAGTATAATTTCCCTTTGGAGTAAAAGATGATCTTACTCTTACTTGATGGCATAATAATAATGTGCTTGTTCAATACATCTTGTCCGTATATAATTTTTAATGCTTCAGAAAATAAATTTTATAAGTCTGTGCTATAAGGCTTTCACTGATCAGCAGAATTAAATTCCAACGCTACGATTTTGAACATAAACTTAATCTTTTAAATTCGTTTCCTCCAAAAACAGTAATGATTTGTCAAAAAAAGATGTTTCATTTTTTTATCATGCCAAACGCCAACTTTCAAATTGAGAGCAATACCACGGTTTCAAAATCAACCTGCCCTACCAGGCAGTGCTTTGTAACCCTCGCTGTCTTATAAACATTTGCTTTTTTTCTACCTAAATTTATATAATTTATAAATTAAAGTAAGCAACTGGCTTTGATGTCATTCTGGGCTTGTTTTTTATCGTTCAAATGTTTTGTTCATGTTAGGTCTAGGAAAAAGAAAATAACTATATAAAATTCGGTATTTTTTCCCATAAATGTGTTAAAATTATTATTGAATATTGTGCATTCTTCTCACAGATGGAGAGATTTGATGTAACAGAAATGTCGTTCTACAGAAGGATGATGAGAATACCATAGACTGAACATGTGACTAACGAGGAAGTTTTAAGGAAAATGGAAACGAAAGGGATACTTATACGTACATTCAGAAAGATGCAGTCGAAGTTTTTCAAGGCACGTAATAAGGAAAGGTGGCTTTGAAAATTTAACACCCACAAGAACTGTTAACAGTAAGAGGATAGCCACGAATAACCTACTTAACAAACTTGGACGGCAGAATAGGTGTCAAGTAATAGTTTCAGACTATTATTTTTAGTGACAGTGTATTTGGCTCAGACCTTCTAAGGCTGACCTTGGGGTCAGCTAGTAGACAAAATAGGGATCTCAATTTTGATTGGCTTAGCCGAAATGAGAAATGTTAGATTTAGAAAGTGTTTTCGAGGAGTTAAGTTTTACGCGTCGAAGAATTTCGTGTGCGTGGAACTTGTTCCTTATTGATGGTGAGAGAACTGGCTAGTTAAAAATGGACACGTCGACTTGTTAATAAAATAGATAAGTTTTTAAATCCGTTTTGTTGAAGTTCTCATTTTACCTCCGAATTAAAAGAACAACTAGCGATCACCCGGCCTGAAAGGAATCGACCCCATCAACTAAGAGACCCGGCCTCAGAACGAGGGAGCTATACAACAGAGAGATTAAGGTGGATAGCAAAAAAAAAAAAAAAAAAAAAGGCAAATATTATTAAGAGCTGCAAAGAGCAGGAAGTTGATCGTCTACAGACTGAATAATAATAATAATAATAATAATAATCCTTTTGTCGATCTCCTTTAACTGAATACAGAAAGAAAATGTGTGAACGCTTAAACTCCGAACAAACCCAGTGACGTCATTAGGTGAAAATGACCAAAACAGAATCAAAAGTCTTTTTCATTTGAGCTCAAACCAAGTGAGAGTATCTGTCAATCACCGTCGACTCAAGTGTCGCTTCCTGACAAGCGAATGTAAGAGCAATAAACCTGTTAACACGTGACTGCCACAGGTCAATTACGAATTCTGACTTGAAACTTAAGCTTTATAATAGCCAACTTAGGCAATAAAAAAAAAATTATAGCTTCAACTGAAATCTATGAGAAAAAATTTTGAGGTGATTTATAGCTTCAACTGAAGTCTTAACACTAAACGATTCGCTTTGAATAAACTCGTTGTTGGCATCTGCAGATGAAAATCTATGAAAAACTAATCAAGCACGATATAATTCGTTGTTGGCGTTATAATAAAAACTACTTCTTCGTTCGAAGTCAATGGATAAAACCATGTCTACATTATACTTTATATTAGATACTGAAAAAAAGAACATGCCATTACCCAAACTTCATAAAAACAAAGTTTTATCAACAAAATAACTCGTAGTTGGCACGAGATAACTCGTAGTTGGCACGAGATAATACGTAGTCGGCACGAGATAACTACTTGGTTGGCAGTCAATGTATTGAAGTTTTTTGGTTTATTTTGTTTAGCGGCATATCATCCTCTATGGGTTATTTAATGCCGAAATCTAAAATGATATATATTATTCTAATTTCGCAATTGACTACATGGTAGATGATACTCAGCTTTTGTGTATACACATGTTTCTGTAGACTTAATTATTGAAGGCGGTGTTATGTGTTTTATGTTGTAGTTTTGTTGAAGTGATATTTTGGAATATAGTTTGGTTTCTTTAAGAAATTGTAGATTATATGGATTAATGCCACGAAAACGTCCTTTCATGTTGGTTTATTTGGTTGTTTGATTTTGTTTAGCGGTATATCAAGACCTCTATGGGTCATTTAATACCGAAATATAAATATTTGAAACTTTTATGGCTTTAACTAAATATATCTTGAACGTAATTGTGTGCTTTCAACTACAGATAAAATGTATTGTTGGTAATTTTACTATAAAAATGTATTGTTAAAAATTTTACTATAAATATGTATTGTTGGTAATGTTTTATGCTGGTATTTTTACTATAGAAATGTATTTTTATACTTTAAAAGTGTTTTGGTTTTGTTTTGGGGATCACTATTTGCCCGTAGTTGAGACCCTAAAAGATGCGACCACCCCGAGTGAGGGCGGACGTGGAAACAACAGCAATTAAGAGTATTGAAGTTGTAAATTCGGTGTGAATGTGTCTAGTCGCCTGTGCGCATGCTCGTACGTATGAAAGCGTCTACGACTTTGTGTAACGTAAGCGTAGGCATTATTGGACAGCGAGTCTCTGTAAGTGTTTGCTAGCTGCGGGATGGGCAATGATCTGCAAATAAAAACCATGTCAATCTGTTAAAAGTGCTTCAATCTATATATTTGTATGAGCCCTGTCCCTTCACACAGTTGTGTTTATGTGTAAAGATGTTTTTGCTTGCATCTTTGGATATGTAAACTACATGTAAGTAATTACAGACATTTAACCTGTATGCGGCAATAAAAAAAAATTATTTGTTTGTTTATATAGAAGAGAAATGGGCTTCACTCCATTGTCCCATGACGCCAAAACATCGAAATAATCAGATTTCATCTCAGTAAAAGCAATTTTACTTCGGCAGGTTAGCCAAATAAAGAAAAAAAAAAAAGAAAGAAAAAAAAAAGCTGTAAACACGCAATATATGAAATGTTTTCTCTATTTTCCGCCATTTTTCATTTGTCCCTTTGAAGCGTTTATTCATAGTGACCGATTAAGAATCTTTTTGCCATAATGCATCCTAACCAGAAAAAGAGAACGATAGAAAAAAAAAAAAAAAACGCTGTAAGATTTTTTTTCGTTCACAAAGACAACCCCCCCTCCAAAAAAAACCGTGAATTTGTAAGCGAATATTAATTGAAATATGAAAGAGGAACAAATGAAAAAACAATGTCATTTTCACGATTTCTATTACTTTGGGCCTTCAGCTAGCATAATGCTTGTCAGCACGAATTTGGCGAGCTGAGTTCACATTCAAACGGAAGATATCTACTTTCACACATTTTTTTTGGGGGGGGAGAATTGAATCATATGATCTATTTGCTATCTCCATTCTACATCGTCAGATATATCATCTATATATAAAATTATGTGACTTCTGTTAATCCGTCACACCCCTTAAAATAGCTATACATTGACCAACCGAAACCAAATTTTGGTAGGAAGTGCAAACAGGTAGGGAGGTACAAAGTACAATTGGTTTTACTAGGATGCGTAGCTTAGTACAATAAATTTTCATTAATTAATTTAGAAAAATTTAAAGTTTTATTATTTAACATACAAAATACTGACACTATTTTAAAAACAATTTAATGATTAAAATAAATACTTATTTAAAAAAAAAATGCAATATTATTTTTTCCATATCTTTTCTTTAAGTTTTTATGTATATTTTATTCAGGTCAATTATAACGCAGAGTCATAGTACTGTAAATATAAACACAATACTGACAGTAGAGTTTGTAAATTTCGACAAAATTTTAGCGATAACTTCAACAGTACAAATTCTAGTTAATAAAATGTCTTGTCACTATTTACATTCGGACTATTGTCCTCAAGCAGTGGCGTAGCTAAGGGGAGCGAGGGGGCGGGCCGCCCCGGGTGCCAGCACAGGAGGGGTGACACAATGTCACCCCCAACAAAATTTTTCAACCAGGCTAAGGTGCTAAAAATAGTCTGAAAACAGTAGTGGAGACACAGGGTTTCGCAGGTGGGCATATGACTCCCCAGAAATAATTTATGACCCCCCCCCAGTTTTGTCCCCCCGTCAGAATTTTTTTAATAAATTGTCGGGAAATTTGTGAGTGGGAAAAATAGCAATGTTTTCAGCTTTTGATTTGAACTGATTATTTTGTGGTATTGGATTTTGTCTTGGATCATACATGTAAACAGTAACGTACCGGTCAGTAGAGTAAAGTAGAGGTAGAGCATGTATGAAAATTTAGCTACAGCTAACCATTCAGCATAGGGTGAATCGGGGTCATTGGGATGACATTTGAGCGGACCGCCTCGGGTGACGTTTACTCTAGCTACGCCACTGTCCTCAAGTTTCTTGTTGTACTTTTCGTCCTCCCCAGGAAGCGTGAAGCGTCTATTTCGAAAAGGGAGACCCAGGAAAAATAAAATTTAGATTAATAAAATGTCGGATTAAAAATAAATCTATAAACTCTTCATATATATATATATATATATATATATATATATATATATATATATGTCATACGCAGACAGTACTGTTTCACCGTATCACAGTTCGTCAGTGCTACTTAGACATCCGAATGTTTCAAGGCAGAATGAAACCCAACTGATTTTCTGTCAGTCAGAGTTTCTACCACTGACCTATCTTCATTCGATAGAATGAGGCAGCTAAATCTAGCGTATTGTTTTTACGAATGTAAACAAATGTCAATAAATCAGCCAGAGTGCTCCATTCAATTTACTGAATAGCTTTGCATTAACGCAGATGGCTGTTGTTTGTAGAGTTAGCTTGTCAGTCAACAGTGCTCAATATATATATATATATATATATATATATATATATATATATATATATATTTTATTGACAATTGTAAAAACGTTCATGAAAGTATAATATTTCGAAAACACATCCGACTATGCATTTTGCCGATTAGGCTTCATCAAATCGAAGTCGAAAAAATGAGTTGCGTATGTATTTGTGTCTGTTTAAAATAATGAAATCTTATTTTTTTTTTCCTAGCTGGCGTTGCTCGTGATTAAAAAAAGAGAAAGAAAATGAGTGACTTTTAAAAGTCATCAATATGTTATGTTCTTTGCTTTAAGTGTCCGAAAGTTTTTCCAGTTGTTAATAATTTATAACTCTGTCGGGATCATATACCCAAATTTTTATAATATATCGGGTGTATCAGTAAAATTGTCCAAATCATGTAACAGCATGGGATAATTGTCCATCCTACAAAATGTTTAATATCTAAAAAACACCAAACTAATTGAGCTTCTTTTATCCAGGTTTTCAGATAAGACGTTTAGCCATCTTTACTCCATTTGTCCTATCCATATATATATATATATATATATATATATATATATATATATGTGTGTGTGTGTGTGTGTCACTGTGTATGAGCGTATATATATATATATATATATATATATATATATATATATATATATATATATATGAATCATTCATACAAAAAACAAATATAGAGGTTAATTAGATTTAAATGGCGAGAATACATCTTCAAAACAATATAAATAAGATACACCAACCCCCGAACCTGTATATGAATATGATCTCGCCATTTAAATCATTAACCCTATATTTGTTTTTTGTATGAATGATTCATGAATTTATAAATTATAATTGCACCTTTAATTGAAATATATATATATATATATATATATATATATATACACACACACAATTTGGATATATTTATATATATATATTAATATTATTTTTTTTTATTTTAAGAGATTATAATAAAAATTGATTGAAATCGCTATCACAATAGCTTCAATATTTTATTCATATATATTCTACAGGTGATGCTAAGTAATATATTTTCACTACACAGGCGATTCTTTGATTTAATCACCAGTTACTTTTATCCATCCATTTATGAGCAAATTAAAATGTGTATTTATATATATATATATATATATATATATATATATATATATATATATATATATATATATATTTTTAAAGGACGAATATTTATCATCATTCAACCATGTTTATATATTGAATGATGTATGATATATATATATCTATTTTTATTTTACTTCTCTAAAATTCGCAGATCAATTTCTTACTGTTGGTATTAAACTCATTCAGAAAGGCGTGCCTTTTATTTTTACAAGTACTTTCAATCACATCCAAGATTATCTTCTGGGTGAATTGCTAAGACTAATTGTAATTTATAGTTGTGATTTTGTTTTGTTATGTTTTTTGTTATGCGCAGGAAACACGCACTGTTATCTAAGGGAGGTAACTTAATCTATATTTGCAAAATTAAATAAAAATACAATTTTAATATTTTAAAACATTGCTGTTATAATTGTAGTTTTTAAAAAATTACAATTTAGGCATTTTAAAAGCTTGCTCCCATAGAGATTTTAAAACATTGTTATACTGTTTATTAATCATATTTAGTGTTGTATTTTTCTTATATAGAGGGCTTCAAGAATTTGAAGTTTTTTGATTTTATTTTTTTAGTGGATTTTACTTGTATTATCAATTAATATTTCTCTAAATCCGGAATGTGCACAGGAATGTCCTTTAAATGTTGTGCAGTAGAGCGTGAATCCGACATATGTAATATAACTCTTCTCGATAATATTGTTGTTGTGAACCCAACATATATATTTACTTTTGTCAAAGACACAATCTACTAAAGGATATTTAAATTGATATACAATGTTCGTTTTTTGAAAACATTAGTTGACGAAGAAGACGTATTGCAGATGATTAAGTAGGCTACGTTATATTTAGTATAGCATATAATTAGTTTTGTTTTGAGTTCGAATTCCAGCCGCATTCCTAGCATTCACTTACGTACAAATACCTTTGGGAAATATATGAAACCATCTCTCCACCATCTATGGATTAAATAGTAAGACTTGTATCTGTAATAATCATCGTTATTTTCAAAAGATTTTTAATGTAATATTCACTCGCAAAAAAACAAATTGTTCTTACAATCCAAAATAGGCTTCGAATTTAAATAACCCATAAACTTAATTTTATATATTTATATACTTAGGAGGGTTTGTTGAAAAGTAGTTCATCGGGTCTACAAGAAACTTCAACAGAATGCAGAAAGCACTGGACGGCCGTTTTGTTCTATATCTAGGACTCATCAGCAGTATGCATCCACCACAGAGAACTGAAACCAGAACAGTTACGATAGGAGGCAAACGCCATACCCAATGATCTAACGGGTCTTGGCGACGAAGAGGTTACAAATTAAACACGATATATCGCCGCTCGATGACATATTCTGTATATATATATATATATATATATATATATATATATATATATATATATATATATATATATAAATAGAAAAAGAAAGAACAGTAAGATATATAATCCGGTGTTCTTATAGATATTTTTATTTTTACAAAATAGTGCTCAATGTAAATTTACAGAGCATTAATATTATAAATTCGCTTGAGGATGAAATGGAACTACTAATGTCTTTAATTTAATTACAAAATTAAATTCAGGGTTTTAGTTATGGTTAGAACTGTGTAGCGAAAAAACATATTTTAAATCAATTAATTTATAATATATATATATATATATATATATATATATATATATATATATATATATATATATATATATATATATATATATATCATCAGATCTGTTTCAACTTGGAGGTACAATTATTTAGCTTAAAATGTTCATTTCCCATCTTTAACCTGGCTAATCGTTTCCGAGCCTGTCTGTGGGCTCGGGTCCATTGATGTTTCAACACCTACCTATCGGTTTATACGGCAACCATTTTGAGTAGACGATAGTTACAGTTCAAATATGTGTTACATGCGGTTTTGAATTCAGACTTCTACATCTTCCATCCTGGTTCACCAACCACGGTTAGGGAGTCTAGCTTGCCTGCTTTCTCGGTATCCTCTACCTGCGGGTAGTGGTATCTGCGAGCCGAGTTCAAATTACGAGCGTGTCTGTTGCTTTTACTTTCACACAAATGCCCCCCAGAAGAAAACATCTGTTCTCTTCCACACCCAGCCAGGAGTGTGACAATCAGTAGAAAAACTCTGAATTCCAAATCATGGAGAAGGCAACGGAAAACCTCCTCAATATCTTTCCTAAGTAGACATGACAATTCACAGATAAAATAAAGGAATTTGTAGAGAGCCATAATCACTTACATCTTAAAAGGACATAGCATTAAAAATACAGAAGAGGTATTTTAACCCTTTGAGCCCTGACCACTGCTTTACCGGTGGTAGAGTAAAATGACATAATGTCCAGCACCGGTTGAACGGTGGGTAAACACTTTTTTTTATATATCTACCGTGAAACTGAAACATTGCATAACAATTATTTGCGAATTTTGACCCAGGAGCTCAGGCAGAAGGGTTAAAATTGTTCAGGAACGCAGGGGTCAAAGGGTTAAGAATTTTTCCCTAGGAAAGAATGACAGAAGACGGAACGTCACCTATCTTATCACGAATATTAAAAAAGGAGTATAAAATAAACAAACAAAACTCGTAACTACTAAGTCAAATTTGAAAGGAACAAACATTTTTATTACATAGACATTAAAACAATATATAAAAAGTGACTTCTGTTAGTCCGTCCGTCTGTCACACTCTCTCTAAAATATCCATACGTTGACCGATCAAAACCAAATTTTGGGGAGAAGTGCAAACAGGTAAGAGGGTACAATTTTTATGCAGGTTCATTGTACTCGTGTCGTAAATGCCCAGCCACCGGTTGAACAGTGGTAGGGAAAAATGACGTAATCTCCAGCTACCGGTTGAACGGTGGGTAAACACTTGTAACTATTTTTATATATACCGTGAAACATTCAGTCACTTATGTGCCATACGCGATACACGCTTAGGTGATCATGTATCTTTCGATACATGACTGACGGGACAGATTTTTTCCCGCAGTAGGTTGCCTTTTTTTTTCTGCGGTAAACTAGTTGCCATCAAAGGTCTGTACTGATACTTACCCATAGCTTGGAAGAAGAGGATTCATACCTTTCCCAAGGTTATTGTAAATGAATGTAATGGATTCGACTGGAATTCGAACTCGGCTCTCCGATTCCTCAATCCGAGCCGCTATCCATTACTCCACCGTGAACATTACCTACAAATTATTTGCGAAATTTGACTCAGGAGCTCAAGCAGAAGGGTTAAAATTGTTCAAGAACGCAGGGATCAAAGGGTTAGTAACATGAAATGAAAATATACCGTTTGTCTAAAATCCTCATAAAAATTATTTTTGTAATAATATTCAACTTGTACAAGGCCCATGATGTACTCCAGGTAGAGGGTTACTGAGAAATAGGTAAGAAAAACAGATTATATGGATAAGTGGGGAAGATAATGGTTAATCCGAAGTTTGAACAAGATTGTAGCGATGGAGGAAGCATCCAAGGTAGTAGTTTGTGGGAAGAAGCTGTTCGGGTGTAACTTACATCTCACCAGTGGAATAGGAAAGTGGTTCGCTACAATGTGCGTGGCATGGCGGGTCTTAGCCGTGAATGTTAGATAACATCTACTTCTATATGGCAGCAGTAGGCCGTTTTCGGTCTGATCTCTCTCTTGTAAAGGTAGAGAATAGCAAGTGGTCAGGTACTTACTGGAGCGGTACAGAGAACTGACCATTTTTCTAACATCTTTAGCGATGGATTATATATACGAGTTCCACTTGAGGGCAAAGGTGAGCTCAAGTCCCAATAGGTGCTCAAGCAACGAGGCCTTCCTGAGAGAACACCGTTCATCGCGTTAGAATAAAGTTCAGGGTCTGTTCAATAATGATAGGGCTAAATTGGAGAATTCATAAAGCACTGATGTAAAACCCGAGTTATTTGAAAAAATAAATAGCAGAAAATGTCAAATGTCCTTCCTATAATTACAAGTCCGTGGGTACTTCGATGTGGTGTCATAGCAAACTTGTCTCGCTAGAACAATTACGACTGAGTAGTGGGTTCGATCTTCACTAGGTGGTCCATACTTTCGGCCTTGTGCCACATCTAAGCTACGCTTAAAAAAATCATTTTGGGCACCTCGATGTGGTTTAATGGTTAGCAAGCTTGTCTCGCTAGATCAGTTACGACAAAAGTGAGTTTGATCCTCACTAGGTTCTCCATACTTTCTGCCTTATGCCACATCTAAGCTACGCTTAGAAAATCATTTTGGGCACCTCGGTGTGTTGTAATGGTTAGCAAGCTTGTCTCGCTAAGACAGTTACGACTGAATAGTGAGTTTCATCCTCACTGGGTGCCCCATATTTTCAGCTTTGGGTCACATCTAAGCTACGCTTAGAAAATAACCCCTCTTTCTGTTCTTAGAAAATCATTTTGTCACCTCGGGGCGGTGTAATAGTTTGTAAGCTTGTCTTACTAGATTAATTACCACTGCGTAGCGTGTTCAATCTTCTCATACTTTCGGCCTTGTGCCACATCTAAGCTACGCTTAGTAAATTGCTATGGTTTTCACATCAATTAAGCATATTAACCTTTATATTTCACCTTATTTTTTAACTGATGTATAAAAAAGAGTGGGTAGCACGGTGGAGTAATTAGATGTGGTACGAGGCCGAATGTAATGGATAGCGTCTCGGATTGAGGAATCGGAGAGCCGAGTTCGAATTCCAGTCGAATCCATTACATTCATTTACGTACTAATAGCCTTGGGAAAGGGATGAATCCTCTTCTTCTCCCGCCCCAGCTATGAGTAAATAACCGGGTTCTATAGCCTTTGATGGCAAATGGTCCACCGTAGAAAGAAATGGCAAACTACTGCGGGAAAGAAAATTTGCCTCGTCAGTCACGTATCGAAAGATACATCATCGCCTAAGCGTGTATCACGCATGGCACATAACTGACTGATAATAAGGAGGCACGGTGGAGTAATGGATAGCGGCTCAGACTGAGGAATCGGAGAGCCGAGTTCGAATTCCAGTCTAATCTATTACATTCACTTCCGTGCTAATAACCTTGGGAAAGGTATGAATCCTCTTCTTCCTCCAAGCTATGGGGTTCCATAGGACAGATAGTCTTGGATGGCAACTAGTCTACTGCAGGAAGAAATGGCAACCTACTGCGGGAAAAATCTGCCTCGTCAGTTATGTAACGAAAGATGCATGATCGCCTAAGCGTGTATCACTCATGGCACATAACTAACTGATAATACGCTCAAGAGGAAATGAAATAAGCTTGTCAAGATTATAAGCTGCTAAAAAATTGTGACAGTTCTTGATTGTCATGTAGTTATTGTTTCCCAGTTGGCTAATTTGAAATGGCGTCACATCATCTCCATTCTGACTCGAAAACTTTTACAATGGTTCACAATTATCCAAACTTTCCATTTCTACGAAAGCTCGGCGAAGTCTAGAATAGGCCGACTGTATCCCCGCCAGACTGATAAGTCACCACCCACAAAAAAACCAACCACCAAGCAAATACTCACGATTTGAAATATAAGCGACTAAAATTTACATATCCTCTAACAAATTAAATGCTTATAGACTCAAGTATAAACTACTTATATTTAATATTTTCAAACTATGCAACGATTCAAATATAAAACGTCGATATGTATCTATTCCCGTTGTTTTTGTTTTTGTTTTATGGCATATCAATCTCATAGGGTTATTTAATGCCAACAAGATTTTTATTGCTGGTATTTTTTTTTAATGTATTACTGGTAATATTTTTTTTCCTACAATGATCTATTTCTGGTAATATTTTTTCTTCAAAATGTATCACTGGTATGATTTTTTCAAAAAATGTATAGCTGGTAATTTTTTCTTTTTTTAAATGTATAGCTGGTAACAATTTTTTCTTTGAAAAATTTATTTCTAGTAATAATTTTGTTTTACAAAGTATTTCTGATATTAAAACCCATTTTTACACTTTCATAGTGTCTTGACCCCAGTCTGGGGTTAACTATTTGCCCATAGCTGGGACCCTAACAGGTGCTACCACCCCGGGTCATGGTAGACCTGGGGACACCAGCAATTAAGAAGTAGTTCCACACTCCTCAAAAGCTCCTGAACAGAGGCTTTGCTGTTGGACGTAGTTTATCGTCTTACCCATGACACGGATGTAGTCTATCATCATACACAGGACGGACCCATACCCGTACCAAATATAAACAAACAATAATTCTCGCTCCCCTAACAAAGTAAATGTCTATATTTTCACAGTTAAACACCCAATATTTATCTATTTTCAAAAAAAAAAAAAGGAGAGAAAAGATAAGGTAGACGGAGGAGAAAAATCGAAGAGGAAAGGGTGAGCAGTCAATAGTGTAACGAGAGGAGAAAGGGGAAGAAGAAAAAGGGAAAAGCGAAGGAAAAGGAATAATCTCGGTCTCACTCTTTCACTGTCAAAACGGTTAAATGTAACCGTCTCTTCAACTCGAACAGCTTCTTCTCTTGCACTTCCCGTCTGTGGAACTCCCTCCCCCTTACTTGCTTCCACGATGTCTATAATCAAATATTCAAGTGTAATTTCAATCGACATCTGACACCCAGAGCTTGTTCCTCGTCCTTCTCTTTCTCCAAACATTTTTACTCTTGTTTTCAATTCTCTGTAGCCTCTTGCGTGCTAGTGGCACTCCCGCCATGCTTGGGGTGGATTGCTTTTAAAAAAAAAAAAGAGAAAAATAACGCTTATAGGGTAAATAGAAGTTAAACGAAGAAGAAAAATGGAAGAGGAAAGGGTGTGTAGTGAAAGGAGTAACGAGAGGAGAAAGAGGAAGAAGAAAACGGGAAGGAGGAGTAAGCATTGAAATAAGAAAAGTAAAGAGAATGACGAAGAAGAAACAAGAGAATGAGAAAGATGTGAGGGGAGCGAAGGTAGTGAGAGATATCGTAAAATAAAGGAGTTCATCAAGAATCGATGATGACCCAAGCTAGCTAGCTAGTTAGCTAGGTGCCTTGTGCAGGTAGGTAGGGTTGCAATGGTTTGCGCTGAGACCTAGGAACCTTCTCTTCCTACTTCTACTATCCCAGGACGCACGGAGGAAGAAAGCAGGCCGCAGGGGATGCTATATAATACCAGATTGTAGTGAATTATTACCTACCTTCTGGTCCCACCCTCCGTATTTTCCACGTCGGTTTCAATTTTGGAGTTTTCCTTTTCGTAGACCGAATAATATATATATATATATATATATATATATCAGTCGCCTTCCGAAAGAGGTCAAGCCGAGGCAGGGCTGGGGGTGTCCATTTCAAATCGAATGATGACATTCATATACGCACATATGTGGATACAAATTGCTAACTCTTACGCCCCTTATCGAAATGGTCGCTCCAACCGTTTAATTTTGCGAATGAACATGCTTATAAAGATGCGTAAATTTCAAGATTGGTTATTCCTAAATTTTTGCTTGAGGATGAAACAGGGCTTGATACTTTTAATTTTAATAATTATATTGAGGTTTTTGGCTCTTGTTTTTGAAATATGAGAACTCATGTAGCGAAGGAATCATATTTTTTTAAAAATAATTATAATATATATATATATATATATATATATATATATATATACACACACACACAGTGCGACGGCTAAATTGTCGACATTTTATATTTTAAATTTCACGCATGCGCGTTATTTGTTTTTTATTTTGCCGAAATAGTAGAGTTAATTGGGCACTGTCTATGAGAAAAAGAGCACTATGACGCAAGAAATTTGGAAAACACTTACTGTACTGCTTGGCATTTGTGCCGGAAGCTCCAATACGAATATTTCAGAGTATTTGGGTGTCAATCTGAAGACAGTACAGAGGATTCGGGAAGAATTCGATGAATCTAATGGTGATTACAAAAGTGATTGGGGCGATCACTAGTGATGGTGACGTTATACCTCTATTCATCTTCCCACAGGGCATCATTTTTAACATTTTATCAAGTGTCTTGAAGTGCTAGTGCCGCCCTGGGTCAAGAGGGTGGCCGCTGAAAGATCCTATATCTGGCGAAAGGACTCTGCACTATGCCACACAAGCAGGAGAACTCATTCATGGATGTCAGACAATTTCTGCGACCACATCACCTCTTACATCTGACCACCTAACTCCCCAGACTGCAACCTCTTGATTATTATGGGTGGAGCGCAGTTGAGTGAGAGACCAACAAAACTCCTTGTAACACCAAAGATGAGCTGAATGCAAGGATTATGTGAACATTCATAAGGAGACCGCCTAGAAGAGTTGCAGGAGATTCCGAAGTTTTCTGGAGGCCGTGGTTGAAGCCAATGGTGATTTTAATGAAGAATTTAACTCTTTAGTATTTCAAGATATTTTTGTGTAATTTTGGTAAATATATCTGTTAAAATGAGATGTCAAGTGTTATTTCCATTTTGCGTAATTTAGATTACAATTTATCCCACGTACCATATATATATATATATATATATATATATATATATATATATATATATATATATTCTCGAGCTCTGATGAAGACTTAAACATGGAAACATGTTACATTAAGATTAGTTTCCTACTTTGTTCTTTATTTCATTTTATCATCTTGTCTGATTCCTAACCGTATCTGCTCTACACAAACACACACACACACACACACATATATATATATATATATATATATATATATATATATATATATATCGAGGGAGAGAGAGAGAGAGAGACCGAGAAAGAGACAAAGAGAAAGAAAGAATGGTTAGAATGATGGCTTTCGGATCATGAGACTCAGGTTCGTATCTCACCGTTCTCGATTTGTAAGTAAGGTTACTTCATGATGTTATCTGCCTGATGAAGACTATTTCTAGAGTGCTGCACCTAAGGAAAATACTTGAAAACCAAAACCCAAGATTTGTAAAGTAAGTTGGTTAGAAGGAACTGCTCGATGGTCGTCCTAGCAAGTCATCGTGACCGAGGGTTCTAGGGTACTGGCTCTGTTCATACTGTAATAAAGCCACTTTCTGTAGAATTACAGTATAAACCACATATTGGCACACACTGGAATACGGGTTATCAGAGTAGATGTGCTCGGAAACCAGTAGCTGGTCTTCATATATATATATATATATATATATATATATATATATATATATATATATATATATAATATTATTTTATACATACAAAGAATTACTTAAATTTAATATGTAAGGGGAAAATTACAGTTAAGCAATTCTTTTGTATATATAAAAATATAATATTATTAATCCTCTATATTTATAATATTGAGCATTATATGAAAATATCTGCTTCACTTTTAAAACTTAAATTTTCAACATACATACATATATATATATATATATATATATATATATATATATATATATATATATATATATATAATGGACTCTCCCGTTGGTTTCGACGTATGAGGATCTAACAACTTAATTGATTCAGTTATGAAATTTTGTGCGATAATCTTAAGTAGCACTTAAGAACCGCTAGTGATTTACAAAGGAGGCCGCATATGGAGCAAGAGTAAAGATTGGGGAATGAGATCACTGTTAGATTAGCTGACCGTTTAGATCTTGCTCTCGCTTCTTGAAGACGATTCAGACAAGCTGATTGAAAACTGCTGAGTCGACTAAAACACGTTGATCTCCATTCTACCCGCTCCAAGGCTAAGCGCTCGAGAGTGTTATGAGGTATATTGACAACTGACAAGTTGCTCTTCAATTTGTCTTTGTATCTTAGCCATGGACGTCTTACATTCCTGTAGCCCTTATCTAACTGGCTGTAGATTAGGATCTTTGGTATCCTGTCATCAGACATTTTCAAGATATGACCAGTCCACCGTAAGTGAGACTGTATGAGAAAAATCTCAATTCCTCCAATGGTTAACACCTGTTAAACAGACCTACGTTAGATGTCCTATCTTGAAGACTAACTCCACAGATGACACGCAGACAGCTTTTATGAAAAAGATATATATATATATATATATATATATATATATATATATATACTCGAACAAAGTATGTAAGAGAAAATATTTATAAAACTTTCGATGCTTAAACTTTTATTTTTATTCTTCTGCCATATTTTCGTACAATACGAGTATCATCAGTACAACGGAAAAAATAAATGATAAACTAAAGAATAAATAGGAAACGTCAATCCAAGAGGCTTCACTTTTATTAAAACTTCGTCAAAGAATGAGATATAGAGAAAAAGAAGAAGCTTCTGTGCTGTTTGATTTTCATTGGTCAGTCATGTATCACGTGCATCTCACCCTGAGTTCGGGACGCCATAAATTATACTAATGTTGGTTTGAAAGAGTCAAGTGCCCGTGATACCTGATTACTGAGTACTTAAAAATGATATAAAAAAAAGGCGCTAACAACATTGTCTTCAATTATGTTTACAGATAAAGTCTCCATAGAACAACATTAGATCTTCCATCATGTGAACATAGCTGCTGTCGGGTTTAAAAGACAGCTACTGTCAGGTCAAAAAAAATGGATTTCTACGATATTTTAAACTTAAGGTAAATAATATTTATTTCAAATCAGATTAATTAGACTTTAAAACAACTAATATTCCTCAAACAAAGTTCTAGAAAAGAAAATTACGTTGCAATGAAAACCGCTTAGAAAAGGTGCTAATCACTAATTTAGCAAAGAAAAAAAAACTCATTCTCGTCAATTTAAATTTGTTTTTTGAAATACAGCAAAGTATTTTGTTTATTGGAAATATTAAAGTTAATCTATTAGCTTGAAATTAAAACTAAGATAAAAGCTTCAAGAAAGATTATTTTATTTTTAAAAGTTTTAAACCTTCGTTATCAGGTTTTGCTTTTTTGGGATTTTTTTGTGGAGGTCCCTACATTAGAGTCACAACCGTTTGCGCGTAATAATTCTTTCCATTTGTTTTTGTCTTTTTTCTTTCTTTTCATTCGGAAATTTCAACCTCGTCTGCTTTCGTTCGGCTTTTGTGAGAGGCTAAAACACGCCGGCGAGCTTCTCTTGTCGTTTGGCCGATCGCTTTAACTACCAACCGCTTGTCGTTCAGTGAGCCACGCCCTGCGCTGTCGGTCGGTCGACCAGAAAGACAGTATCACAAAAGATGAAGGGAAGGGGAGGCCAAGAGAGCAAATAAATAGAAAAACAAACTAACAATAAAAGCCGATCAAATGACAGTGGGACGCGCCGAAGGAAATTAAAAATTACAAGAAATAAGGAGACGAAGCTAAAAAAAAAAAAAAAAAAAAAGAGGAGGGAATGAAAAAAGGGGAGTTAAAATGAACTTTTTTGTAGCGTCGCTAATGTTTGTTTATGTTATCTACAGCAACTGTAGTTTTTAGGGCTAGGAAGAAAGAAAAGGAAAAGTAAAAAAAGATATAAAGAAAAAGAAAATTAAAAAAAAAAAAAAAGACTACCTAACCAGCGGGGTGTTGTGGCCCCCACCCAGCAAAACACGACCCAATTGAAACTGCTTTAGAATTCGTCTTCAACGGACAGATGTGAGACTTTCCCCCACATCTCGTTTTTGAGAAATTCTTTTAAACTTAAAAAAGAAGTAAGCAAGCGGCTGTATTTTTAAAAAATATCTATAGCTGCTATTATTATTATTATTATTATTATTATTATTATTGCTACTGGTGTTTTTTGGGGTTTTTTTTTGTCTTTCCGATTCGTCTTTTTTCAAACCGTTTTACCCGCGTCTTCATTGGCACATTTTTGGTTTCTGAGACAACGTCGTTCCGGAGAAATGAAATTGACTCATTTGGGCGGGATGTTCCTAAATCTTCGTCTATAGATAGACGCTTGTTGATGACTGGAGATCTTTCCTTTAGACAGCACCTCACTGCGAATCGAGACATGAAAAAAGAATAAGAAAAGAGTGTTGGATTACTATGTGGTATCCATCCGCTCATCCGGCAATGAATGCAGGACAATCACCGCCACGGATGCGGAGAAAACTAGAGACAGCAGAAATTTAGCTCTACAGAAGGATGCTGAGAATTACATGGACGGCGCGAGTAAGCAACAAGGAAATCTTAAAGAAAATGGCAACAGAAAGAACACTTATATTCAGAATCAGGGAAAAAATCATCTGATATCCTTAAATGCATAATGAGGAAGGAAGGGGCTTGGTGTAATGGTTAACAAGCATGTCTCACTAGAAAAATTACAACTGAATAGTGAGTTCGATCCTCACTGGGTGCCCCATACTCTTAGAAAATAACCATAATCAGGAAGGATGACTTGGAAAACTTAACCCTCACAGGTCAAGAGAAATAGTAAAGGCAGCGAAATGCTTACCTGACGAGCTTGTGTAAATGGATGGTATAACGCCGGGTGGGGGTGTTTAGCGAAGTGGGGAAAACTGTTAAGGGCTACAAGAAATGGAAAGTTGTGGAAGAGATACAGCACATAGAAAAAGAAGATGTGTCAAGAACGCAACCTGATGTCTGCAGCAATGCCTGATTAAAGTATTAAATACCATACTGTTTATTCGAAAGAAAATGTTCTGTGTATGGTATACTTGACCAGGAAGTTCGAAGAATGTAACAGCCGTAAAATAGTAGGGAATAATGGATATGCACAAACTGTTCAGGAAATTATAATTTTTGGTAAAAACGTGCTATATTTATATGGGAGGATTGCACAGTACTGGAGATAGACCATTTATAGATATAGACAGTGCGAACATAGGAATCAACACTGCATGAATACCGTCAGATTCAGACTTTAATGCGATCCTCGACAAAGTGCTACTACTCCTTTAGCAGGTTATATATATATATATATATATATATATATATAGCAGGCTGTGTATGTAGGTCACTCTGGGGTTAAGGGAAATTGGGAAGCGAAAACAGGTCATTTTCAGTTTCTTTTGTTTAATGTTATTACTGATGGCTATTTACGATAATTACCTCCAGATTATTTGTTTATGCTCACCAGAGGAAGTGTGTATGTTACTCGAGAGAAAGAGAGAGTGAGAGAGAGAAAGAGAGTCAGAGAGAGAAAGAAAGAGAAAAAGATAGAGAGAGAAAGAGAGTCAGAGAGAGAAAGAAAGAGAGCGTGAGAGAGAGTGAGAAAAAGAGAGAGAAAAATAGTGAGGGAGAGAGAAAGAGAGCCAGACAGAGAGAGCGAGAGAGAAGAAAGAAAGAAAGAGAGAGTGAGGGAGATAAGGATACAGTGAGATAGAAAGAAAGGGAGAGTGAGAGAGAGAGAAAGAGAGCGATAGAGAGAGAGAGAGAGAGAGAGAGAGTGTGTGTAAGATAAGCTATTGTGATGTTGCTCATTTGGTGAGAATGAGGAATGGCACAGGAGACGGATATCTCACAGCTGACTCTTTTCGTTAGTCTAGCAAAATATCCTCGATAAATTTAGGGAGGTCTCCCGTCGGTTTGTTCTTCCCGGTACTGACGGTTCAACTGAGACAGCAAGGTCACCAGGTGCAGATGCGATGAAAGAGAGGACAAGAGAAGTGTCTCAGAATTCAGCGATCTTATGGAAATGATCAACATTTCTTTCTTTCTATTTTTTTTTTTTTTTTTTTAGAATGGTGGGGGTGTTGATTGCGATACTGTTTGCTAAAATCTTATGCTACCAACTCAGTCCTATAACGCAAAACAAAATAAAATATAAAAAGCGTCATCTCAGGAATAAGTCTACAACACTGAAAAAGAAAGTGAAAAAAAGAAACATCTTTAATATCATCAAAGAGCATTAACTAGAAGTTAACGAGTCAGCCTTACGACCATAACAATAGGACATTGTCCACAAACCGATTTAATGAGGAGATAGGACTTACAAAAAGATCCTTCAAATGATACATTCATCTCAAGCGTGATATAAAATAAATTATTAGACATGAAACTCACAATAGTGAGTGCGTTAACAACAACAAAATGGAAAATGTATAACCATGCCTTTACACTGATCTTCGTCCATAAGAAGTGTGGGGCATATCCAACAGCAAACTCAGCACAGGGGAGAGGAGGCGGCATCTTTTGAATATAGGATTGGTGTATACAGAATAGAATTCCAATAACCAAAAATACTATTCTTAAAACAGTGCTCAATACAGAGTAGAGCAAATATAATCTATTGGGAAATTATAACATACACATATGAAATTACTACAAAAATAACCATTTTGTTTGAACACTTCTGGTGTTTTATCAAGTGATGGCGTTGAATGTTATAGTGATTTTATAACATGTTTATGTTATAATTTTCGAATAAATTATATATATATATATATATATATATATATGTGTGTGTGTGTGTGTATGCGTGTGTGTGTGTGTGTGTGTGTGTGTGTGTGTATTTAAACATAATAATTAAATATAACAGACAATGAATGTCTATTATGTCTGGTCATCAGCCGTTCTAATGTCTAAATGTTTGCTTTAATTTCTGGTGAAAATAAAAACAAAAATTGTCAAATATTTGGATATTTCTTTTATTAAATTGGTCCTACGATACTGCTCTTGGACTAACAGCGCAAAAATAAATAAATAAATAAATAAAGACTGCTAAGAGTCTTCATAAATCGTCATTTGCACGGCAAAGCCATAATTATATGAATCGTAAAACAAACACCAAATCGGAGAAAGTGATCAGAGAGTGATACGTTCAAATTAAAGAAAATTAATTTTATGAAGCGATTGTGATGAAATTATTTTTAATTGGAACAGTTCGGTTGAGTTAAACGGCTTGACGTTTTTATGGTTCTGCCGTCAGAGTGACGTTCGTTAAGTATATACAAACTCAACGAAAGAATTCTATCGAGAGTTCCTCTCTGCAGTCGGGTGTCAAAGGCATCTCAGATCGGATGTTAACAAATACTGTCTTGTCTTTGTCATTATGATCCCTTTACTCCCATTTTAACAGGAAAAATTCACTAATTTAAAAGTAAAGTTAACACAATGATTTATCTCCCTTAGAAATTATTGAATTTATCTCCCTTGGGACTTATTTGAATATAAAGATCATAGAAATTACTCTACATCCATTTTCTTTTTCTATGTGCTGCGTCTGTCCAAGACGTGTGCGATCATGATTCTCCACAACTTCCTATACATTGTAACTCTGTGTAAATTTTGTTTTTCACCATCCACCAATCCATGTACTTTCATCTAATTATACAAGCTCGTTAGGTAGGTTTCTCTCTGTCTTTCTTGACGTCTGTAGGTTTTACAAGTGTCAAATTCTCTAATAAATATTGCATTATATTTCCTAGAGATTTCAATTGTCTCTTTCAAATTTAGAATATAAGCGGTCTTTTTGTTTCCATTTTCCTAATTACTCACATGCTCAGTCCATGGTATTCTCAGTATCCTTCTGTAGAACCACATTTCTGTAACCTCAGTTCATACACCGCCATACAGGAGAACTGATATTACATAACCGTGGCCTCATTTCATACACATTCACATAAGAGAACAGATATTACATATCAGTTGCCTGAGTTCATACATTGCCATAGTGAATAATTGATATTACAAAACAGTGGCTTCAGTTCATACATGGCCATATAGAAGAACTGATATTGCATAGAAGTTCAGCAATGTTTCGTTTGTTTCTAAAATCTTCCTGTTTCCTATTACTTTACTTAGGTTTTAGAAGGCATATTTCGCTATTTTACTTTGTGATTTCAGATTTCGGTGTTAGTTCAAATATAACCATATCGGAGAACTGATATTGCATAACAGTTATCTCAGTTCATACACAGTCACATATCAGAAATGATATTACGTAACAGTTGCCCCTTGTTCATACCAGCCATAAGGGAGAACTGATATTACATATCTGTTGCCTCAGTTCATACACAGCTATAGAGACGAACTGATAATACGTAATAGTTGCTTCATTTCATACACTGCCATATAAGGGGACTGATATTATAAAACAGTTCAACATTCTTTCCTTTGTTGCTAACAAAATTTTCCTGTTTCCTCTTACTTTACTTAGTTTTTAAAAGGCAACGTTCGCTATTCCTTAGCGATTTCAGATGTTGGCGTCTCTTGGATATCTCCAATTCTCATTTACTATATTCTTTCGATGTTACTAAAAAGTGATATATATATATATTATATATATATATATATATATATATATATATATATATATATATATATATTGATATTATTAGTGGTAAATATACACATACATATGCAATCATATATCTAAAATATATAAATATATATATACATACATACATACATACATACATACATACATACATACACATACATATATATATTTGTATAAAAATAATTCCAAGAGGATAGAATCCAGGTAGAACTCAATGTCCAGGACAGAGTAAAAGATATAATAAAAAGGCTTAAACACTAATATTCCATGGTCATAATTTATTCCATTGGAATCGTAAATACGATCCAAGTCTGATGAATTGGGTCGTATTTACGATTCCAATGGAAATAAATTATGACCATGGAATATTAATTAGTGTTTAAGCCTTTTTATTATATATATATATATATATATATATATATATATATATATATATATATTGTCTTTTTCAGTGGCCGTTTTTCATCCTGGCAAGGTGACACTCTCATTCGTATAATGTTTCTTCCTTGCTCTAAGTTCATGCCCTTCGTTCTTTGTATTCACATCGTCTTCTATACCGTCAATTGCCACTCTGTTAGTTAATTAGGGCATCAGTTGTTTCGCTATTGTACTGCCCGACCGTCATGGGGATGGTAACCCCCTCGGACTAGTGCTATTAGCACCACAGACCGCAACATGACAACATGCATCGATCTCCATTAGTATCTCTACCATCTTTTATCGCTAAGTCGGGACACACAAACAACGGCCGGAAATTAATGCCGTGTTTGAAACGCAAATGGCGGGAATATTATTGATAGACACTTCCGTCCTCAAAGTCCCGCATAATTGTCAAAAAAGAATGACAAATTTAAAATGCTACTCAGAGGCTTGGCGAAGGCAAGGAACAGCAGCTGCTGTGTGGACAAAGTAATAATTGCTAAATTCTGTATCCTTATTCAATGACATTTGTCCAAATTCCCAGGTTTAATTTACGAAATTGAAAGGTTGAAGAATTATCAGATATTGTGATTTTCTCCTTTCGACCATGACCAGATTCCCGCTTGATTTTATTTTTTATTTTTGTTTTATAATGTTCGTCTCGGTTCCCCACCCTTCTAGCCTCGCTCACCTTCACAGAATCTTTCACGCATCTAATTGCCAAATCTCCATTGTGTTTTATCAACAGAATGACCGATCCTCTCAAGTATAAAAGTATTAAGCTAAATTTGCAACGGAAGTTCAGCCATTTCCGCTGATGAGATTGAGAGAGTTGAAATCATTAGCAAGGTATGTTATTTTTAAAATGGACAAGCCATCCTTTGTATTAATTTGAGAATATCGAAAACACTTCAAATACCTCGGTGTATATATCATCTAAATAAATAAACGCCAAATTGTGTCTGTCCGTCCGTGTGTATGAAACCCCCCTGACTTGTGCCAAACTTGCTCTCAGTTCAATTATATGTCATACGTGATACACGCTTAGGCGATCATGTATCGAAAGATACATGACTGACGAGACAGATTTTTTTTCCTGCAGTAGGTTGCCATTTCTTTCTGCGGTAGACCAGTTGCCATCCAAGACTACAGAACCCAGTCTGTCCTGCTATTTACTCATAGCTGGGCGGGGGGAGAGAAGAAGAGGATTCATACCTTTTCCAGGTAAGTGAATGTAATGGATTCGACTGGAATTCGAACTCGGCTCTTCGATTCCTCAATCCAAGCCGCTATCCATTACTCCACCGTGGCTCCAAACTTGCTTTATATAGACATATTATACCTTTTTATAATCAAGATCATCCCGATATTGAAAATTTGCCCTTTATCTGGCGCTTGAACATTCAGCATTGTGATATGTGTACAGATGAGGAATGAACAGTTAAAAATTCAAATTTTAAAATAACTGAAAAAAAAAAGTTTTTAATTTATATTGCGTTTAAAGTAACACAAAAACTTTGTCAATTTAATATTTTTCAGTTCAAAATATCTCCAAAACTTTGTGAATTGAGGAAATCAATTTAATTTCTTCAAAATGTCAAGGAATCAGAGTTAAAGTGAGAGATTTCTTGACGTGAGGTTTTGAAGTTTCGCAGAGTTTGTGATTTGAAGAACTCAATTTTCAGCCTCAATCGGAATTTCGATCCAAATCCGAGTTCCGACTCAAATCGGATTTTCGGTCCAAATCGGTCTTTTGGCCGGAAGTGGATTTATAACCCGAATGTGAGGTTTTGAAGTAAAATCTCCTCAGGAGCTAGCTTAAAAGTCCGTGCGGAATTCGGCTCTTAAGCTAGTTTATAATAAAGTTAGTTTAAGGCATTTTTTTATGTTTATACATTCTTTTTATAGATACAAATATTTAATTAAATTTTCTGTTTATAATAAACAGTCTTAACAACATTTACCGGCCTGAATATCCGAGAAATCTTCATAGAAAATAAGCGTCCTCCGACCGGAATCGAACCTGTATCCTATACGGAACCGTCATATAGCCTGACGTGCTTTTACCGATTGAGCCACAGAGGAGCGTTTCGGTTAGCAAGGTCGATTTTACTGTTTTTAAGCTACAATTCTCCATGATTTTCTTTCGTACATTCATATCTGCTCGATGCGTATCCAAATGTAAACAAATGACGTCACACATTATGAAATGGACAAAGTCCGACAATTATTTTAAGACATTTTTATACGTTCTTTTTATAGATTACATTAATATTTACTTACTTATTTAGATATTTGTATCTATAAAAAGAGAACGTATAAACATAAAAAAATGTCTTAAAATAATTGTCGGACTTTGTCCATTTCATAATAAAATTAGTCTATCCGATAAAAAGATTGAACACGGGATAGGCCGCACGAGGATTAATTTAGTCCAACACCGCAGGATGCTACAAAACCAATACGTTGACCCAACAATACGAGTCAGGATTTGAAATAGACGTGTCAAATTCGGAATCTCATATGGATGCCATGAATCGTGCAGAAATATCTGAAATGTCAGCTCTATATAACCGTTTTCTCAGATGAATAATTGAAAATGGTTTAAAGTGAATTAACCTTTATGAATCTGTCAGAGGACTGTCTTTCGTCTGATCTCGTAGACTAGCGCTAAAGAATCGCGAATAAAGAACTTTGCCAAATAACAGAAACCGCATATCTTGATGACTTTCAACAGCAGCAACAACTAAGATGTTGACCATCCACACTACCTTAAACAAAAGGTTAGAAAAGAAACCCCCATCAATAATAGAAAGAGCGATAACAGTTAGTAGGCCCGAGAAATCTATTTTCCGGAAAAATTGTTTTAATTGAAATATTTTATTAATTTCAAACGACAGTATCTCTTATTGTTCTGTTAATAAATTCCAAGTGCTTCCTTATAATGAAGCATGATAGATTGATTTGTTTTTTACGGTTTATCGACTTTTTGCAGATTATTTGAAACCAGAAAATATTGTTAGACTCTAAGAATTTTTGGGAGATAATAATCACTTATTGATGGAAGTTCTAATAATTAACCCATACTTGGGGGAGTAAAGGTGGGTTCATACCTTTTCCAAGGGTATTAGTGCGTAAGTGAATATAACAAACCTGACTGGAACTGGAATTCGGCTTTCTGATTTCCAATTCCGTGCTCTTATGCATTAAATTATAAAGCATATACAAGCTTACAGCACCTGGTATTCCAATCTATGTACTGACTTGGTTCGACGTTTCTTAACTTCGCTGATCTTACGAGAACTGGTGTTTCGACGTGATTTCGACTGTAACTAATCTCGCTATTGCCATTAACATTGCGAATATTTTTAATACATGAGCGGCCCAGGAATCGAAACCAACACGTTCATATTTGTTAGGCGCATTTTGAAAATATTGACGTGGCCGAGTGGTTCGAACGTTAGCGTTTCAACCATGCGACTCGGGTTCGAATCTAATCAGTGTCAGTGTGTTAACGGAGGTGACTTCTTGATAATATAAACCTCGAAAGACATGCCTTGTGCATGAAACTGGGTAAGCGAAACTTATTGGAATCACCCGATGTTTGTGCGAGCTCAGTCACAAGTCATCATGACGAACGCTCTGAGTGTACCAGCTAAGGTTATGCTCACGCCGGATTATACGTTCTCTCCTATGAACTAAAGTTCACTGTAAAACACAGGTTGACTAGTGGGTGTTGAAGAAATTACAATGTGAGTAGGCGGATCTTACAGCCATTCAAGCAGACACCGTATTCTAAGACTTTATCATTTTTTTCGTTGGGGATCATGACTCTTCACAATTTCCTCTCCTTTGTAGATCTTAATAAATTTTGTCTTATTTACATTGTTCCGACTGTCGTTCTCATCTTTATTGTCATGTTCACGACATTTCGGCCGTTGTACGCTCCGGTATTCTTCAGGTGATTGGAATTATGAAATGACCCCTTTATTTCATCCATCAGAGTAGATTGTTCTAGTTCCACGTGCCATGCCTCTTCCGGATGCCTCAGTTATTTCCCTTTGACTCAAATCTCCAAGTTTTGGTTCACCGCTGCTGTGGCCTGGTATTGAACTCACAACTCTTTGGGTCTAGCGGATAAAGACATTGGTTAGATCAAGTGATTAGTCTATATATTTATAAGGTTTTAGAAACACCAGAATTGTATTTGGAGAAGTGACTTGCTTAGGTTACTTGTTTTTTTGTTTTGTTTTGTTTTTCACTGCTAGAAGTCAGTTATTGAAGTTATTGAGTTACAGGTTTATGGCTATGGTCAGAAACAGGATGCAATTTGGGCTTAGACTTCAGTTAAGCTTATTGTTGTATGTTCAATTCGGGTTAGATTGTTGTGACTTGACTCAAAGAGTTGTGAGTTCATAGCTGGCTATGGGCAGGGGTGGACAAAAACTTGGAAAGTTGAGTGCTAACTAAGACATCCGGAAGAGGCATGGCACGTGGAACTAGAACAATCTACCCCGGTGAACGAAATGAAGAGTTCAGTTCGAAATTACAATCACCTGAAGAAGGCCGGGGCTTACAACGGCCGAAACGTCGTAAATATGGCAATAAAGATTAGTACAACAGTCCGAACAATGTAAATAATGTAAATAATTTCAATACCCCATCTCAGAAATATAGACAAATTTTGTGTTTTTGTTATCTCCCCTAGACCCTGTTCTGCCATTCATTTACACAAGCTTGCTAGCTTGGTTATGCATTCATATTCTTTTGTCCCTCTTGCCTTCAATCTGTCCAGCGAGTATCAAATTTTCCAAGCCCTCTTTCCTTATAATGTGCCCGTTAAATTTCAACTATCTTTTTTTGGTGTTAAGTATAAGTGTCTTTTTTGTGCTAATCCCCAAAGATTGCTTCATGTCGAATTTTTTGCTAATTGACGCCAAATACTGAGCAATATCAACCCGAGAAAATTCCTGGACAAATTATATTTGTAATGAAGTTTTGAATTCGGCATCTGTCACAAGAAAACGAATGTTAAATTCTGGTGAAGACTGAAATAAAGAAATTAAAGAATTTAGTTCGCCGTTAGTTGGTAACTGATGGTAGCAGACTTAAGTGAAGCTTAATTTGTATAAGTGTCTTTTTTTGTTTTTATTTTCTTTAAAACTTCGTCGTTTTAAGATTTCATATACTTGTTTGTAATCCATAGCAAAAGCGAATTATTATTATTGTTGTTGTCATTGGTGGTGTTGCTTGAAAACAAGTGAAACCCTGTGTCGAGCGTTGCCCCAGAACGACCACCCATGTCGTCTACAAACAGTTATCTATTTGCGCATGCGCGTGAACGAATGACCGCCCAGGTTGTATTTCTTCGTATTTATGCGAAGAGCGGTGATAAATAAATTGGCCAACCAAGCAATTTGTCTCTGTTAATTACCTTTGCACAAAGGTGGCGTACTTGTATGTTGGTATTTTTCGAGGATGGTCCGGCGTTGATCTTTTAACCGGATTCGAATCTTGTTTCAATCCCGGCGGTGATAATTGGTTGACTTATTTGGAATTATTTGATAAATGGCCGCCAGGGTTTTTCAAGCCAGAGACACGACGCGGATGGAAAATGAACTTCGGAAATTTAAAAACGAAAAAAAAAAAAAAAAATGGAAAGAGAAATAAAGTAGAAAAGGTGAAAAGCGGAAAAGTTCAGTACCGAAAATAACCGAACGAATGTTTTAATTGAAAACCGGCAACAAAGTTCTTTATGGCTGCGTGATTCATTTGTATTTTACGGCTTATCAACCTTTTTGCAAATCATTTAAGGCCAGAAATATTTTTAGATTGTAAGAATTCTTTGGAGATAATAATGATTTACAAGTCCTACTATTCAACCCATAACTGAGGGTGGGGAGAGAAAAGGTGGATTCATGCCTTTCCCAAGGGTATTTGCGCGTAAATGAATAAAACAAACCAAACTGGAATACATATCCAATTTATTATTTGAAATAAACAATCTAATAAATACCTTCAGCAGGATAATTAACAATGATATAACACAAAACTTGAAAATCAAACAAATTAATGCCTTATATATATGTGTATGCGTGTGTGTATGTGTGTGTGTGTATATATATAAAAATATGTATTTTCAGATGATGCTTTTTTGATGTAAAATATGAAACACGTCAACTTAAATTTTCAATGATTTTCGAAGTCATCCCATTTATTTTATAAGCAACTTCATATTTTTTTATCCGAACTTTACGTCCTCCAGAAATTTATCTAGAATGAAGGTTCTGTATTATAAGTTCTAATATTCAAATTCACTAGGAAAGCATTAAAAAAAATGATGGAGAAGGAAAATTCTGACTTCTTACTGCCTTACGATCCTCGATCATCATAGCTGAAAAAAATAATTATATTTATTGTTAAAACTGTCAACTTCAAATAGCCAAACTAGTAACGGTAGGCACGGAAGGCACGGTGGAGTAATGGATAGTGGCTCGGAGAGCCGAGTTCGAATTCCGGTCGAATTCATTGCATTCACTTACGTGCTAATAACCTAGGGGAAAGGTATGAATCCTCTTCTTCTTCCTCCAGCTATAGGTAAATAGCAGGACAGCCAAAGGGGAAAAATGGCAACCTACTGCTTGTCAGTCAAGTGTCTTTCGATACATGTTAGCCTAAGCGTGTATCACGCATGGCACTTAACTGACTGAGTAATGATAAAGCATGGAGATTAGACAGAAAAATAGATTCTTGGATTGTATCACAATGTAATGTTTTTGATGCATCAAAATCTAAAAAGCGCCCCTTTCCTTTCATAATTTAAAAGTTTCAATCCAACTAGATGGTCCTAAATACTCTAAATTGTTTAAAATTATTTCAAAGGAGCTCCATTTAATTTGAAAATAAACAAATCTTTCCTGTTCTTATATTTTTTATTTTTTTATCAGGGTTCTAAGACTCGGGGAGCCCTAAAGAACCTTCTAGTCTTGGGGACCATGGGCTGCAGCCTAACACTAGCCCGTATGCAAATCTGGAACTTATCCAATTGGAGAAGGCACAAGTGCCACTCTAGGTAGACGGTTACTGTGTTGTGCTGGATTGGATTGAAGAATAACAATTCAAACATATAATAAGGTTTCACTATTAAACCGAAGGATGCATAGATGAATTACTGCAGTTTGCTGAGAATAGCATATTCACGGTAGTCATGGAAGGAGTTGAGAAATGCTGCTGGTGATGATGTATTTTAACCATGTCTTTTTTTTTTTTTTTTGTTAATGTGTTTTTTTAAAGAAATAACTAAAATAATATAATAAAAGAAAAACAGAATTGTTTTTTTTCTGAAATGGTACAATTAGAAGATAAATTTTGCAATTATTTTTGTGTTATCAAAAAATTCTTTCCTCACGAATTTCTTTTGCTAATTGACGCCCAAATAATGAGGATATCAACCCGAGAAAAATGCTGGACAAATTATATTTATAATGACTATTTACTTCGGCATCCGTCAACAAGACAACGAATGTCAAGTTCTGGTAAAGACTGAAAGAAAGAAATTGGTTGATGACTGATGATAGCAGGTAAGGTCCTGATTTAAGTGAAGCTTGGATTTGTGTCAACTGGAGGACATAACACATACGCAGGGAGACATAATAACAGGAGAGGCTTGGCTCACGGAGACCGTCTGCTTTTGAAAATAGAAAGGGGACATTTGGTAGATACAAGGCTATCTTATCAGTGAGGTTTAATTTTAAGAATATTCCCACTTCCTGTGTGTATTTAAGTACACAAACCAGTAATAGATAGATAAATAGATAGACAGAGAGAGAGAGAGAGAGAGATAGGGCGAGAGATAAAGATCAAGATAAATAGATATATATGAATAGACTGAGATAGATAGATAGATAGATAGATAGATAGATAGATAGATAGATGCTGGGATAGATAGATAGATAGATAGATAGATAGATAGATAGATAGATAGATAGATAGATAGATGCAGACAGAGAAAGAGATAGGCGAGAGATAAAGATCTAGATAAATAGATAGATATGAATAGACTGAGATAGATAGATAGATAGATAGATAGATAGATAGATAGATAGATAGATAGATAACCGTGAATGCTTTCAGAACGGGGATGTGTATTGATTTAAACGTTGAAGTGGAATGAAGATGTGCATAGTATGCGTGCGTGTGTGTGTGCGTGTCTGTGTGTGTGGTGTGTGTGTGAGTGCACATGTGATTTTTTGCACATGAGTGTGTATATAGTTGTGTGTGCTTTATTGTATATGCTGGTGCGTGTATGTACGTATGTGTGTGCTTGCATGTGTTTTGTCTGCATGAGTGATTGTCTGTGTGCGTTCACGTGTTCGCGGAAACGAGTGAAGTCTGTACATGTCTAAGTGTTGTGAGGATGCACACCAGAGTTTTTGTGCATGCATGCTTGTGTTCGTGTGTATTATTATTTCTCTGCGTGATATTGTGTACATGTATGTGTGAATATGGTTGTGGTGCATTTTTGTGCATTTTTTTTTATCATTTCAACCCCAAGGAAGGCGGGAGTGACAGTAGTACGCAGGGAGTTGCAGGAAGTGAAACTGAGAGAAAAGATTGGCTAGAGGGGGAGGGGAAATTGAGGAAAGGATAAAAGATGAATGGAGATTAAGGCAACAGAAGATGGCGGCTGACGTTACATTTAAATTTTTGAAGATTGTAATTATTAGGGAAGCAAGTAAACGGAAGGGGGTTTCAATGACGGGAAGTGTGAGGAAATAAACTATTGAATTAGAAGTGTCGGTTACATTTAACTACTTTAACAGTAAAAAGGGTGGGACCTAGATGCCAATCTAGTAGCACGCTTAAATTCATGCAGTCAATGTAGCGGGGAAAAAAGCTCGTCAGAGCAGTTGCCATGAAAATATCTGTAGAAAAGACAGAGGGAAGCCACATCATGTCTGTGAGAATATGACTGAAGCCGAGATGCCAAGTCAAGACCGATTACATTGCAGATCTTTTTTAGGATTGTGTAGATAACCTCAAGATGAAGAGCAGGAGCACTAGACCAGATATGGCAACGGTATTCAATGCACGGACGAATGGTAGATTTGTAAATTTGCATGTGTATGCTGGTCTTTGTATCTATGTTTTTTTTTAAGCCACTAGGATGCAGGGGGTTGCAGAAGATTTGGAGCGAGAGCAGAGGAGAGATAGAAGAAAGGATGAGGAGAGGGATAGTGGATAGATCAAGGTAACTGGAGATGTCGATTGACATTACATTTGAATAGTTGGAAATTATAGCTCTCAGGGAAACAGTAATTGGGAAGGGTGTTCTACAGGAGAGAGGTGCGAGGTATGAAGCTGTTGGAGTAGAAGAGACGGCTACATTTAAAATTTTATACAGTGAAAGGGTGAGAGCAGGATGCCAGCCTCGTAGGGCGCTTGAATTCATGAAGTCTGGGAACCAGTGAAAGCAGCTAATCGGAGCAATTACCATGAAAGTATTTGTAAAAAAAAAGACAGAGAGAGGCCACGGCGCGTCTGTGAGAGAGTGACTGTAGACGAGATGCCAGATCAGGGCCATTTATATTACATATCCGTCTCTGGATCTTGTCAAGAACTCCGAGGTAAACAAAAGGTGCACCAGACCATATATGGCAGTAATACTCCATGCAAGGGCGAACGGTTGATTTGTATATTTGGAGTATGGATTCCGGGGAGAAAAATTCCTGGCGCGGCACAGAGAGCCAACTTTCCTTGCGGTGGACGAAGCAATTGACTCAATATATGTGTGCATGTTTTGGGCGTGGGAATTTTTCTTTTTTTTAACAGTGAGGTTCACTCTGTACAAGGCCCTGGTGCACTCACGGTAGACACTTACATAGTAAGAAACACAGTTTATGCAGATATGTGAAGAAAATAACGGTTAACCCAAGACATGAACAAATTAAGATTGTAGGGATCGGGAAAATATCCCCTTACAAGACGGTTTCATAGAGCCCTGGTTCGTGGGAAGGAACTACCCGAGTGGAATTTATTGACGACCTCCATTTGAGGTCTGGGTTGAGTTTAAAGCCCAATTTGCCTATGTGTATTTGTGTGCGTATGTGTTTCCGTGAAGGTATTTGTGAATGGGCCCATTTTTAAGGGTTTGAATGTTTGAGAAATTTCGTAGAAAATATGCTCTCTCATACAGGAATCGAACCTGTAACCCTTATGTCAACCGTCATTTGAGCGCATATTTTCTACGAAATTTGTCGAACAGTTAAGGCTGGTAAATATAATAAATACTAATTAATTAAATACTAATTAATTAAATACTATTTAATTAAAAAAATCAGAGCATTATATCTATTATATAACAATAACTTACAAACAGAAAATATATTAAATAATTGTCGGACTTAATCCATTTTATTATATGTTGTCATTGTTTACGTTAAGATACGTTTCGTGCGCAGATATGATCGATCGAGAAAAATCGTCGAAGATGTGTGTTTTTAAACAGTAATCCGGACTTTGCTAACCAGACGCTTCTTGAATGGTTAACTGCGCATCAGATCAAATGACGGTTTCCATTAGGGTTACAGGTTCGATTCCTGTCAGGGGACGCATATTTTCTACGAAATTTCTCGAACATTCAGGCCGGTAGAAGTAATTAATATTGTTTAATTAAAAACAGAGCATTTTCTTAAATAAATTGTTTCTAAAAACATCACGTATACACGGAAAATATTATATATATATATATATATATAAAGGTGTATTTTGGAAGCAGTTCCTCTTTTATAGAAGTTTCAGTAAAAACGACTGAAAAGCTACTGCGGTTAAGCTACAACTACCATCCCCAAACATAATAACTTAATTATGATTATTTCAAATCCTGCTAATTATTTCTCTCTGTATAAACTTGCTTGAATCGGCTTCTAATGCTCTGGACTGAGCGGCTTGGGGTAGTAGTCGTGGAGGCACAATTCTATGGTTAAAGAGAAACTCGGATGAGTTCCACCACGGAATATGTGATCGAGCAGCGCTATATCGAGTCTAATTCGTTACCTCTTCGTTGGTGGAGTTGGTATGGCGTTCACCTCCTATCGTAACTGTTCGGGTTTCAATTCTCGGTAGCGCATGCTCATTGCTGATGAGTCCCAAATATAGGACGAAACGGCCGTCCATTGCTCTCTGCATTCTTTTGAGGTTTCTTCTAGACTCGATGAATTACTTAATTATGCTATATATATATATATTAGGCGGCATAAATTTAATATTATAAAGAGATAATCATACATTGAATCAATTCGCAATAATAACGCAATTAATGGCGAATTCTCAAATTTCAAGTGAAATATTTCAAATGAATTTCGCACTGCAGATCAATTGTTTTCATAAACTGCGTTTATAAAAAAAAAAAACAATTCATCCGCAGTACGAAATTACGGAGAAAAAAACTACTAAGACATATCACTCTATTAATTGAACTTAGTTCATGTCACGTTAACTGGAAAACACTTACAACAAAAGAATTCGTGGATTTACCAAATTACAAAATTCATATAAAAATTCTCACTTGAAATATTTGAGCTTTAGCATTGCGACTTGCACATTCCAATATTATATAACCGTTCATAAATAACACATTCTTAAAAAAAACATCTTTCGGTCTATAACACACTTATTTCGCCTTCGAGTTTTGATTTTAAAGGAAAAAATTAAAGCCTGACGATGAAAACATGAAGTTTTTGAAAGTACTATCTGCTATAAAAATAGACCAGATCCATCTGACAACAATTTTATACATAAGGATCGCATCATTCAGTGCATTGTTAGTAGGTTAATGCTTATATTAAGTCTGTTAGCGAAGAGATTTCGCCATTAATTGCATTAATATTTCTAATTGATTCAATGTATGATTATTTCTTTATTATATATATATATATATATATATATATATATATATATATAGAGAGAGAGAGAGAGAGAGAGAGAGAGAGAGAGAGAGAGAGTACATCATGATGAAAGAGGGCTTGGAGAATTTAACACCCACTTAGAATGGAACTCCATCAACGTTTCAACGCTGAATGTGATCTTATCCCAAGCGTCTCATGCCAGTTAGTGTTGCTTTCAAATGCTTTTTGTTTAATGATTCATTGCAATAAATCTATTCAGTCCATATTCCCTTACTGTTATCTAGTGACACAAAGTCGTACTCATCAGTTATTTGTATATCAGTTTTCTTTTAACGACCATTTTTTTTTCAGTCCTGATCGGTCTACGCATTATCATATACTCCATCTTTCGAAGACGACCACTCAATACAGTTCCAGTGCTTTGAGACTTCCAGATGATTTCTCAAATGCCGTATTCTTGACACTTCAACTTCCTTCGCAATTGCTCACCGGTTCTTCACTATCTTCATTCAATGCCTTACACTTACTGCTCATAAAACAACCGCCTTCAATGCTTCTCTACTTTAAGTCTCCATTGGACCTGGTATAGGATGGACATCAATAAAATATACATCTTTGTAGATAACGCCAAGATACTATATAACACTCACTAGATAGAAAGCCATAACATTCTCGAAGCTATTATTATACAAAAGAAACAAACTGCATTAAAGAAATACAGGGAGCCCATAAAGTCTACGATTTAAAAATATATTACAAAGGCGATTGATAAGATAACTTAATCGGATTTGTTCTTTTACTCAGTAGCTATCAAAGTTTTTAACCACAATGGATTTGTGTATTTCAGGTATCCTGTTAACCAAAGAGGTACTGTTAAAACGGCTACACTTCAAGAAAATGCACAATGTGTGTCATGGTTTACTGAAACAAAATCGGATAGGCAGAAACAGCGAAACTACAGAACTAAGTATGGAAGAGATCCACCGTCACGTCCGTCAATTAGTGGATGACAAGAAATTTATGGAGACAGGGACAGTGTTGCATAAAGGGAGAAGGAGACGACTAAGAACATCCGAGGAAAACACCGATTGTGTAAATCGAGTACCGTCTTGATGTGCTTCGTGCAAATAATGGCGCCCATATAGTGGTGTTTAAAAAAATTCAATATCTACTCCTTATTTTGTAACAATTTCTACATATTTGTTGAAACCTAATTCTTCATTGAATAAGATTCTTGTTCTTCGATTATAAAATAAATGAATGTGTAAATTCCCCTATTTCGTCATTAAATATTTGGGCATAACAACTTTAACAATAATTTTTATTGATGTGCCCCCAATACAAGGCGCAGATCCCATTCAATGTAGAGGATTGCCGTGGCGTTATATGACCGTAAGAAAAGTCAAGAAGTTCTTGGGGCTATGTAGGAAAGAAAAGGGCTAACTCTAGACTTGAAGACATCAAGAGTTCAGTCGGAGATGTTAGAAATATAGTGTGGATATCTATCTATCTATCTATCTATCTATCTATCTATCTCAGTCTTCTCATATGTATCTATCTTTTCTTTTCTTTTTTACTAATGTTCACCCAATATAAGGCCCAAGAGCCACTCAAGGTAGAGGATTGCTGTGTGGTGTTGTATGAGTGCATGAAAGGGCAAGAAGTGAAGTTCTTTGGGCTGTGCAGGAAAGATAACGAGTAACTCTAGACTTGAAGAGGTCAAGATTTAATTAGTGAATAATATTTCAGGGTTCAGTCGGAGTCATTAGAAGTATAGAGTTGAAGTAGACTTTAGAGAGAATCGGAAACCAAATCCTAAACAGGAAACAAGTAATAACAGTCTACTCCTGTTCACAAAAATGGGGAGAGTTGTGAACCGGGCGATAGGTGAACCTATCTGCTCCTATAAATATTGTAATAACAATCATAAGTATGGATGCTGGTTATTATTTAAAGAAGCAAGAGGGTACAAATAAGAACACTTAAAATTGACAAGTTTTTCCCTTTCACTGAAGCAGTGAAAACAACAAGAGTGTTATCGCTTCCTATCTTTTATTTACTTATTTATTTTTGTAACTGAAACCAAACAGCGTATGGGATATATTTTTTCTGTCTTTGCGCATCATCCAAATGGAATAGTCCATTATTTAGAAGATATTAGTAGGGCGTAACGTATGTGTAGTGCGTAACGTATGTGTAGGGCGTAACGTACATGAAAACTAACTAAGGAACGAAAGAAGGAACAATCAGAATTATAAGACTATTTTTTTTGTCACCCGTTAAACAATTCACGGTTTTTCTATTTGAATTTTCCGATGAATCTTAATTCTTCAGTTAAAGACTGAATAAGCACATGGCGATTTTTATGACAATAAAATATCCGTACAAATGTCCTTATCGCATCGTTAAATATTTTCTCCTAATAATTTTAACAAAATCTTGCAATAACAATGAACTATGAACGCTGGTCGTTATTTTAAGTAAGGGGGTTCAGATGAGAAGATTTAAAACTGACAAGTTTTTTTTTTCCATTTTACTGAGGCAGACGTTAAATACATTAGAATTTTATCGTCTTCTCCATCTTACATTTCTTTCTTTCTTTTTCTTACTGAAACCAAGTAGCGTCTCTCATATGTCTTTTCCGTCATTCCACGGGGTTAAACCGGAATAGTCAATTATTAACAAGGTATTGACAGGGCGTAACAATCGTGCTAATTAATTAACTAAGGGAAAGGAAATTATGATTATAATATGACGCTTAGAAATATTTGATAAATTTTTATCCGGTGCATTCTAGCTCGTTACAAACGTTTGTTTTTTTTTTTTGTTGTTGTTTTTTTCTACATTACTGACACCATCCAGTTCTTGATAATGACTGAAATAGTCGAAAGTGCTTGGGGGAAAAAACAAAAATACACGAAATTTATACAGTTTATTAGCAGTTTTATTCCGTTGTAAAACGATTTTATTCGAAAATCGAAGAAATTCAATAAAAAGCCGAACAAGGACACCGTTTCGGTTGAGTACAACCATTGTTTGAATTCATTCTTGCCGCCCAAATATACACATGTTAATGTGAAATGTTGATTTATTTTAAACCGGTATCTGCTTCAATTTTGTCTTTCTGTTTAGACCAGTGGTTGCCAACCAATTTTAGGCCATGTCCCATTTTGGTATTTCTAAAATTCTGGTATCCCCTGTAATATTTAATTCTTACATATCCAAAATTTTGCTGCAATTCACGTGAAGGAAGCTTAAAAGGCCATTAACTTGGTCTCTAAACAAGCTTCCAAAGACCATGGCGTCCATGAAAGAGAAAAATTAAAAACACACAAAAGCAGTTAAATATATATAGTTTCAAAAAACATAATAGAGAACTAAAAGGCAGAAATATAAAATATTTGAATGAAAGTTTATTCTGTAATATACTTTGATCATTTTAATCATGAAATAATAATGCAAAATGAAATTTGAGCTGACTAGAAAACAATTCACTGTTAATAACTCATTCTTGAATTGCTCCTTTATTCTGCTGATATAGTAAGCCGAAGGGTGCACATTCTACGCATGCCTCCCCGCCAAAATATTACTATGCCCCACCGGTGGGACATGCGCCCCATATTGAGAATCATTGGTTTAGACAGGAAAATGTATCGGACACTTTCGATTTATTGAGCCATAAATGTTAACCAGAATTAAAAAAAAAATGGACTTAAAATCCAGCGATGGGTACGTTTTGTTAGTAATGAACATCACCGTTAATAGGGAAAATTCCTCACCTCCTTAAGTGCGATATTCTTTCAAAACATAGGGTGGTCATGGCCCGCTACAGTTCCTTTATTTTTAACCATTTGTCTGTCCTACGCATCATAATGTGATCCACAGGATGTGTTTTCCACGTCTGTGTATCGTATGTGGTGCAACACGAAGCATGATGTTAAATGGTGGTAAAAATAAAGACACTTGAGAAAAGAGTCTACTTTTGAACAGGACGTCTGAGGAAAGGTCGGCAACTCATTCGACCCCGCGGGCCGGATCGTGTTATAATGACGGGTCGCGGGTCGGACGAAGGCCATTAATGAAAAATTAAGGAAAATTACATATGCAGACCCCTGTCAACCTAAATATTTAAAACCATAATGAAAATAAACATTGAGAAATCAGAAAAACAAAAGAAAATCTAAAATTAAAAAACACCTAACAAAAATTACTTTTCCTCAAGGAACGTCAAAATACTTCAAAGTGAAAAAAATCAACCGAAGTGAAATGGATGAAATTATGACGTGTAGGTTTGAAACTGTTATTGAAAATTGTTCCACAAACGAACCAAACACACACACACATCAAACAAAAACGAAGCCCATATACCCATACATACGAGTACAAATAGTTGCATGCGGTACATCCACACATTCATGAGGCACGTATGTATAATGCGCGTATGTTTAACTGTCTTTAGATTTCTGCTACCTCATATGTCAGTCCCTCCCTGGCCTCTTTCACTTTATCGTTCCTTTCGCTTCTGTTATCTTTTAATATAGCCAAGGGTCAAAACAAATATGTATCCATTATTTGACATTAAACGTAGGCAATGCAACTTGGTAAAATAAGTCTCATGAAAGATAACTGGCAGATAGTCTAATATTTTTAGTGCACTGAGATGTGTAGACATTCTATGGAAAATGACATATAACAAATTTCATTTGAAGGTCGTCTCTCATGTTAAAAATAGAGTCATTGGTAATCAGGCTCGCGGGCCGCTCAAAATGCCTTCGCGGGCCGGATCCGGCCCGCGGGCCGTAGATTGCCGACCCTTGGTCTAATCTAATATTTCGTGCATCATATATGGCCACAGGACGCTTGCCTGATAAGGTAAAGTCTTAAATGAAAGATATATATATATATTTCCATTTTATTGAAATGATTATAACCTTTGCACGACATTTGATACACAAACTTGTCTAAATAACTTATGATTTACACGTTCTGGTCATCACATGTGATGAAAATGTTTTTATTATATGAAACAGTATATATCAGTATATTGTATTTGACAAATAAGGTTAGTTGCCTTGCAATAGTTATAAATGTGAAAACGAGCGTGAACGTTTGGATAGTACAAACGAAAATGCCCTGGACAGGCAAAGGGTTAATCTCTGTAAAGAACACCGCTGCAGAAGGTCAGCACCATGCAACATTCATACTGGAGGAAAACTATTCACGGCGAGAAGAGAACAACAGAATCGCGTTGAGCATGTAAAACTCAAGAGAGATGTATCTAAGAGACTTGATGTTAATTTCCTTGAAAATGTTGGCATCGAATTTTATCTAAGGTGTAACGAATGTAGACTAAATAGGGTAGGCCTTTAAAAGGATTAAAGACGCCACCCACCCAAAAGAAGACATCCACTGCACGTTACGCGGCATTTCCATTTATAGAGAGGCCAAAAAAGAAGGTCCCACAGTTGGACTAAAATGTTATATCGAACTTCACCAAAAATGATTCTGTTTGTTTTGTTTTACGGTATACCAACCTCAACGGTTTATTTAATGCTGACAAGATGTTTATTGCTAGTAATATTTTTTTCCAAAAATTTATTACTGGTAATACTTTTTTCTTCAAAATGCATTGCTGGTAATATTTTTCTTCCTTCAAAAATATATTGCTGGTAATATTTATTTTCTTTCAAAAACTGCTGGTAATAATTTTTCCTCAAAAAATTTATTTCTGGTATTAAAATCAATTTTTACTCTTTAATATTGATTTGGCTTCAGTTTGGTGTTAACTATTTTCCCATAGTTGGAAACTTAACAGATGCTACCACACCGGGTCAGGGTGGACTTGGGAACACCAGCAATTTAGAGGTTGTTCGATGCGCCTCAAAACCTTCAGATCGGAGGTCTTGCTGTCGGACGTAGTTTATCGTCTTATCCAGGACACGGATATAGTCGGACGTAGTTTTTCGTCTTACCCAGGACGCGGATGAAGTTTATCGTCATACCCTGGACGGAAATGTTGCTGTAACAAAAGTGGCAAAAGACATTCAACATAGGTGCGGCTGAAGATGGTAGCGGGTGAGGCGGAAGGATTGAAAAAACATCACAGATTTAGAAATAATTGCAAAAAAAATTTATGCC
>CAHIKZ030000506.1:150000-155000 GCA_903632075.3 Acanthosepion pharaonis | reverse complement strand
TGAAAAAATATATATAATAAGAATTTTATTTTGATCTAAAACTTATGTCCATATATATATATATATATATATATATAATTTTCATTAAATTGAATATGGTCTATGTTAATTATGTTTTATGAATATGTCCGAGGGTCTCTTAGACCGAAACGTCCGACGTTTGACGACATTATATTAACATTAAAACAGCATAAAAAGATTGCATATTAGGATTTTCCAAATGTTTGTTTTTTTTATGAATATATTTTTCTTCATATATATATATATATATATATATATATATATATATATATATATATATATATATATATATGTCAGTATGGGATACCTAATAACAAAGGTGACGGAAACAAAAAGAAATGAAATCAGCTAGATTATTAAAAAAATCAATTTAAAATTCCCAGCACTCCTCGTTCGTGCGCATGTGCAGTCACGCCAACGTAAAAAATTTAGACCAATGAAATCCTAAAGGACGAAACGCATCTCACAAAAACTTTTTCCACTTTGTGATATATTTTTCCCTAATATGCAAAGTGTCAATAAAGTCTCTTTACAATTAAAAAAAATATTACAAAAGCAAATGAACAGACAAATATCTGGAAAATGTTACAAAACGAGGAATAGATATTGAAGTTTTTTTAACTAATTTAATACACCTCTATATGGGTGCCATTAGCTGCACGAAGCACATCAAGGCGGCACTCGATTTCTTGCCATATTCGCTGTAGCATAGACTCATCAATGGTGCCAATGGCATCAGTGATCTTTTCCTTTCGATCAATGATGCCCCATATCTTTGTCCGAAACACAATATCTTTAACATAACCCCTTAGAAAGAACTTCTGTAGTTTCGCTGAGTCTGCGTATCCGATTTTGTTTCAATAAACCATGGCACACATTTTGCCTTTTATGGAGGAGTAGCCATTTTTAGGGGTTCATTTAACAGTACCTCTTTCATTAACAGGATACCTGAAATACACAAATACAATATGATTAAAATCTTTGATAACTACTGAGTACATAGAACGAATCTGATTGAGGTACGTTATCAATTGCATTTATAATATATTTTTTAAATTGTGAAGAGACTTTATGAACATCCTGTATATATATATATATATATATATATATATATATATGGTATATCAAAAATACTTTTACAAATTTTGGAGCGAGTTCCTCATACCAAACCAAGAACAAAAGCCCGCATAAACATATGTCTGTAAATCCTTCGTTTTTGAATTATTAAGTTTGAAGAAAGTTTACGGTAGATGGTGCTGTGTAGTCATATAGACTAGGTTACATTTGTCATTCGTGTACATTTCTGGATAGTCTTTCTTCAACGTTTTACGTGAGTAGTAGTGAGTTAACTGAGAAGTGTTCCGTTTAATAATGGCAGAATATTCATATCGCGAGCAGGCAGTGATGATTTTTACATACAGCCACGCGAATGGTAATGGATGCGAGGCTGTATCAGATTTCGTTTCCAGTCCGAAGGCAGCCGAGTCATTCAACCTTTGCTGCTGTTTATCGTCGCTTTGCTGAGACAGGATCTATGGCACCACAAACTATGGATCGAGGAATACAGAGATTCGCTCGTACGCCGGACCACAAAGGACCAATTCTACATGCAGTCACAGACGATCCAGATATCAGCACAAGTCAAGTGGCCCTAGCATGTCGTGCACCTCATAGTACAGCATTGAAGGTACTTTAAGAGCAGCTTCTGTATCCGTAACATTTGCAACTGTGCGCAAGGTCTTTCGTCTTCTGATCACCGGCCACGGGAGAACTTTTGCCGATGGTTTACTGCACAAACTGCCGATCCATTGCTTGTCTCATCAGTCTTCCTTACGCATGAGGTAACATTTGGAAGAGATGGAATAACAGATTTACACAACCAATATGGTACAATACAAGCTAGACACCAGCATCAGTTTATTTTATAATTCATGTTTGGGCTGGAATTGTAGGTGACTTTCTAGTAAGTCCATATATTCTCTCAGTACATATCTATTTTGAACATACACCCGCCAGTCGATGATCCGACGGGTACATGCAATGTAGAAGCAAGCGGAGGACTTTCTGAGCATTTGTTATGAGTTGCTGAGTTAAAAAATAAAATGATGGCCTTTTGGACATGTTTATATGAACATTTTAACTTGTTTTAGTATTAGAGCCCTCCCCCAAATTTGTAAAAATACTTTTGCATTCTATCTTGGATTGTACATTTAACAGCCTCTGTGCAGTCACACCAACATAAACGTAAACTGCAAACTTAATAACTTAAAAAACGAATGTCTTTGTTTTGGAGTGAAGAGCCGGACCTCAAAGTTGTAAAAGTATGTTTGATACAACCAGTATATATATATATATATATATATATATATATATATATAGGTTGAAAGTGAAAGAAAGAGGTTGTAGTGATCCCAACGAGAGAAAAGTATGTATATTAAAAAGAAGAGAGAAGAGAAGAGAGGTGCCGCAAACGTTTTTGGTTGTAATGTGTTTTTTTAAGAAAAAAATATGCTTTATTTTCCATAATTTTACTACACGAGTTTCTGCTCTCGCGACCGTCTTCAGGTAAAAGGCGAAAATTACCACATATTCTTAAAAATAATTAATTTTTCCCTATGTTTTTTAATGTTAAATATTCTCGATATGAGACATTCTCTTTTTTGTGTTAGTAATCCATATATATATATATATATATATATATATATATATATATATATATATATTATGCTAATGCATTCTAACTTTCGACTGTCAGCTGCAATTAATCAGAATTACATTTCCATCACATAATTAATCTTTAAGCGCTCTGTACATTTTCATTTAATGCTCATTTCGCCTTTTTTCCTTATTGAAGGACCATTTCGATTTAGTTCATTATCATTGAAGGGCTCATTTTGAATCGACCCATTATTATCTAAGGCTCATTTTGATTCGGACCATTATTATTTAAGGCTCATGTTGAGTCGTCCCATTATTATTTCTCATTTTGATTCGGAGCATTATCATTGAAGACTCATTTTGATTCGGTCTGTTATCCTTGAAGACTCATTTTGATTCGGTCTGTTATCCTTGAAGACTCATTTTCAATCGGTCCATTATCACTGAAGGCTCATTTTGATTCGACCATTATTATTTAAGGCTCATTTTGATTCGACCATTATTATTTAAGGCTCATTTTGATTCGACCATTATTATTTAAGGCTCATTTTGATTCGACCATTATTATTTAAGGCTCATTTTGATTCGACCATTATTATTTAACGCCATTATTATTTAAGGCATTTTGATTCGACCATTATCATTTTGATTCGGACCATTATTATTTAAGAAATTTAACGCTCATTTTGATTCGGTCTATTATCCTTGAAGACTCATTTTCAATCGGTCTATTATCGCTGAAGACTCATTTTGATTCGACGCATTATTAATTAAGGCTCATTTTAAATCGGTCCTTTATCATTGAAGTCACATTTTGATTCGACCCATTATTATTTACGGCTCATTTTGATTCAGCCCATTATTATTTAAGGCTTATTTTGATTCAGCTCATTATCATTGAAGGCTCATTTTGATTCGGTCTATTATCCTTGAAGAGTCATTTCCAATCGGTCCATTATCACTGGAGGCTCATTTTGATTCGACCCGTTATTATTTACGGCTCATTTTGATTCGGTCCGTTATCATTGAAAGCTCATTTTGATTCGACCCATTATCATGGAAGGCTCATTTTAATTCGGCCCATTATCATTGAAGGCTCATTTTGATTCGATCTATTATCATGGAAGGCTCATTTTAATTCGGTTCATTATCATTGAAGGCTCATTTTAAATCGACCATTATTATTTAAGGCTCATTTTGATTCGGTCCATTATCATTGATTATTTTGATATGGACGATTATCAATGAAGACTCATTTTCAATTGGTCCATTATCACTGAAGGCTCATTTGGATTCGGCCCATTATTATTTAACGCTCATTTTCATTCGGTCCATTATTGTTAAAGATTTATTTTGACAATGTCCATTTTTGTTTAAGGTTCATTTGTGTGCTGATCACTAATTAATTAATATTAATATTTTAGCTCAGTCTATTATTGTTTAATGCCCATTTCAGCTCGATTCATTGCTGTCTAATGCTCATTAGGGTCTCAACCCGTTATCGATTAAGACTTACTTCGGCTTGATCTATTTCTGTTTAATATTCATTTGTGCTCAGTCCATAATAGTTTAATAGCTATTTCACCTCGGTTTATTAACGTTTGATGCTCATATCGTCCAGTCCCATTATAATTGAAGGCTCGTTTTGATTCGTCCCATTATTGTCAAGGATTTATTTTTGCTCTGTCCATTTTTGTTTAATGCTTATTTGTGACTCGGTCTGTTATCGTTTAATACTTATTTTCATTTGATCGATTAGGTTTTAATGCTTAACTGAACTCGGTTCATTTTAGTTTAATGTTCATTTACCCTTGGTTCATTACTTTTTAAGACTCACTTTGACTGTATCAATTTACGTTTAATATTTATTTGGGCTCGGTTCATTATTTCGTTTCGCTTCATTATGGTTCAATGCTTATTTCGACATCGTCCATTTGCGTCTAATCCTCATTTGAGCCTGGTCCAATATTGTTTAATACTTATTCCCTCTGTGTTAACTTCATTTCATTTGGGTGTATTTGCATTTATTCTCATTTGATTCGGTCTATTATCATTTAATACTGATATATATATATATATATATATATATATATATATATATATGTGTGTGTGTGTGTGTGTGTGTGTGAAAAATATATAGAAAATAGGAAAGAACTCGTTAGGTAAATAATACAAAGGTTCTTTAGTATTTTCCATCTCATTCTTCTAATTAATTCCTCTGTTTTTGTAAAAGTTTTCGGCTCTTGTTTTGAAATATGAGAACTCTTATGTAGCGTGTTGGAATCATATTTTTAAATAAATAATTATATATATATATATAT
>CAHIKZ030000506.1:65000-147500 GCA_903632075.3 Acanthosepion pharaonis | reverse complement strand
TAACTCTTTGTGGTTTATTTAAAGCCGAAACGTGTTTCAGATTGTTCAGGTTGTTGCCTACAGAATCCAGTGTTCCCAAGTGGTCTCATATATATGAGCTGACGCTACTTGACTTTGGTGATCGGACGATAACCAGTGTTTATAGCGCCATCTGACCGTAGAAGCAAATGAAAAAAATGAATTTTTTCAAATTTTATAATTACTGTTACTCGTTGTTATTCGTTTATTTAAATTTTCTTGTTTTCTTGTTCACCGAATATGTGAGCAACAATAAAGGTTTAGAGAAAATAGGATCAGAAATGACACTTATACGAGGAGACATTTGAAATTTCTAAGGCATATAATGAGGAAAGAAGGCCTGGAAAATTTTGACACTCACAGGACAGATTGAAGGCAAAAGGGACAGAGAAAAACAGTACATAACATACCTAACGAAGTAAATGGTTGGCAGAATAGGGGTTAGGAGAGATAGCAAAAGCACAAAAATTACTAAGAGCTACAAAGGATAGGAAATTGTGGAGAGCCATGATCGTCAACGTCCTGAAGGAACACATCACAAGAAAAAGAAGAAGTACAACAAAAACAACAACGAATAGAAATATAGCAAATGGAATAGTCTGTGTTTTAAGTGCAAGGATCATGGACTACAATAGAAAACATGTTTGAAGCGAACCATTGTCAGCTGACTTTTGACGAGACTAAACTGCTATCAATTAAAACGGAAGGTAAGAAATATGGGGGCAGGTAAAAAAGTGGAAACAAATAAAGGAAAAGTTTGGGTGGGTAGAAAGAAAGAAAGAAAGAAAGAAAGAAAGAAAGAAAGAAAGAAAGAAAGTGATGGAAAAAAGAAAGATAGAAAGAAAGAGGCGAGAAAGAAAGAAAGAAAGAAAGAAAGAAAGAAAGAAAGAAAGAAAGAAAGTAAGCGATAGAAAAAAAGAAAGAAAGATGCAATTAGGGAGAAGAAAATAACATGAAGAAAAGGGAAATAAATAAATAATGAATGAATGAACGAATAAATGAATGAGTGAATGAATTAATCAAAAAATAGGCACTTATTGAGAAAGAATAGTGAAACAAAATGAAGAAAGAAAGAAAGAAAGAAAGAAAAAAGAAAGAAAGAAAGAAAGTGAAGAAATGAAAGATAAAATAGATTTAGGGAGGAGAAAATGCCACGGAGAAAAAGAAGGAAATAAATAAATAAATAAATAATTAAATGATGAATGAATGAATGAATTTATTGAGAAAGAATAAAGTGAAACAAAATGAAGTAAACGTGAAATAATTAAGGGAAAAGAATAAAAACTGAAAAAACAGGGAAGAATCGAAATCTAGACAAAAAGGTCAAGGCTTTATAGTCAACGAAAAATGTTTGAAAGAGGAGAAATTGAAAAAATAAGAATGAAAACGCGGAAGATATTTATAAATAAAGAAATGTAGAAAGGAATAAAGAATGGACTGAAGAAAAGGCATGGAAAGAAAGAAAGAAAGAAAGAAAGAAAGAAAGAAAGAAAGAAAGAAAGAAGAGGAAAATAAAGAAAGAAAGGAAGGAAAAAGAATGAAAGAAATAATGAAAGAAAAAGAAAGAACGAAAGCGAAAAAGCGAAGTAAAGAAAGAAAGAGGAGGAAAAATAATTAAAGAAAAAAAAGTGTGAGGAAGAAAAAAGAAAGAAATAGAAAGAAAGCAAGTAAATAAAGAAATAACGAAAGGGCTGAAGAAAGAAAGAAAGAAAGAAAGAAAGAAAGAAAGAAAGAAAGAAAGAAAGAAAGAAAGAATGAAAGAATGTAAGTAAGATCGAATGGACGACCAGGAAGAAATAAATAAAGAAAACTGAGGAAAGAAAGAAAGAAAGAAAAAATAGAAAGAAAGCAAGTAAATAAAGAAATAACGAAAGGTCTGAAGAAAGAAAGAAAGAAAGAAAGAAAGAAAGAAAGAAAGAAAGAAAGAAAGAAAGGACGACAAGGAAGAAAGAACGAAAGAAAATAGAAAAGAAAGAAAGAAGGAAAGAAAGAAAGAAAGAAAAGATTGTTGGAAGTAAGGAAAGAAGGAATGAATGAATTCTTTTAATTTGAAGTCAAACAGCTGAAAGAAATAATAGTTAGCAACTGGGTAGGAAAGGGTGACCACAATCCGTCGAGATTTGCCGTGTTTTGATCTTTAATTCCCGCCAAACACAGACGTCAAATTTTGTTTGCACCAAGAGTTCACTTCAGTATGCTCGACTTCTCTTTCTCTCACTTTTCTACTTTTTCTTACGTCTTTATCAACAACTTCCCCCTCCCAGCTCCGCCGCCATCTCTCTCTCTCTCTCTCTTCACTCTTTCTCTCTTTCTCTTATTCTCATTTTCTCTTTCTCGGAATTTCTCAAGAAGTTTTTCTAATCACGTCCTTCTGTCCCGCCTTCCCTCAACCCCTCCCTCAATTATCTTTCGACTGTTCTCTTTTTAATCTCTTTCTCTCTCGCCCTTTCTCTCTCTCTCTCATCTCTCTTTTATTTCTTCTCTTTCTATCAATTGACTGTCTTTAATTCTCTTTTAATCTTGCCAGCAACGTGTTTTCTCTCTCTCTATTACTCTCTATTACTCTCTGTTACTCTCTATTTCTCTCTATTACTCTCTGTTTCTCTCTGTTTCTCTTTGTTTCTCTTTCTTTTTAGTTTTTGCTTTTTGTAAATTCTTCCCGCTTTCTGCCCAACATTGCTCCTCTCAGCTCCCAAACTATCTTTATACGAGTCCCTCATGACTCCATGATTGTTGTTTTGACCTATTCTCGACCACACCCACCTCTTCCTACAATATCCAACTCCACCTTCCTTAAAAAACAAAACAAAAAAAAAACTGAACCGTATTCCAATTCTTCTAAAGTATTTGCTTAAAACTCCCAGTCTGTTACCCAGAACAATCTGATTTTCAAACCATTTTCTTTGATGTTATTTGGTACAATTTTTATTCAAAGCCAGAGCTAACGTCGCCGAATTCAGCTCAATGGTTAGAACGTCGCCTTCGAGAAAAAAATGCGATACACTTTTCGAAGTTTAATCGGAGTCAGTTTATCATCACCATTTATTCAGTTAGCGCAGTTTGCAACTCTGTGCTCTCCATTCCGCTCATCTCACAATTGGAGTCCATGTAGGACATTAAAGACAGAATATTGCAGTGGCTTCCCGGTTCCTTTTACATTGGTGATGTTGAGGTTACCCCATCCCTTCTCTCAGAAGTTAAAGCGACAGGTCATTTGAATTCAAAGTTTTCTTTCTCCTAGACAGGTTGCCAACCAAGGCTATATGGCTCAGTCTCTTCTGCTATTTACCCATAGGTAAATCGGTTCATACCTTTCCCAAGGGTATAAGCACATAAGTGAATGTAATGAATTCGACTGAAATTCGAACACGGCAGTCCGATTCCTCAGTCCGAGCCGCTATCTATTCATCGTCCGTTCATATTGTGTGAAATTATTTTTTCTTTTCGACTGAGATTGATGCCGTCGGGAGATCTAAACTTCTGGTAGGGCCACTCTTGGCGGCAAGACCGAAGATGAGGACCCAGACTAAAACCAACCCTCCAAAGACCCCAACGGCAGACAAAGTGTATGATGATTACAACAGATTTCAAGGGGTGAACGAACGGATATAGAGAGCAACGCATGACGGACATGCTACAGAAGGCGCCACTCGAAATTATAAGAGATTTAGCTGCAATCCGTTGCAGTTTCATAACTGGATTCTGCATGTTTCATTCCATCTATGCCGCAAAGGAAGGTCATGAAATCAAGTGTGTGGTTCACTTCCTGGCAAGATGAGGTCCACCTTAAACTAATTCATGCCATTGGCATTTTCTTCTACTCTGATTTTCTTTCACCTCCACCAAAGTCAGATGGCGATATGGAATGGATGACGGGAGAAGGTTTTGGTGAAATTGGAAGCTTCTCGTCCTGAACCTGCACGTTGTCAGCGACTTTAGACTTCAACGCCATCATCATAAAGGAAGCGACCAGGAAAGAAGAAATTAATTTCTTGGATACGATATAAAACCGACGACGATAATACTACTTATTCTCTCTCTCTCTCTCTCTCTCTCTCTCTCTCTCTCTCTCTCTCTTTCTGTTTTTACTTCTCTTTCTGTTTATTTCTCATCTGCCAATGTCTGTCATATTCTCAGATCATTAAGATGAAGATGAGACAACTCTCTGGGGGGGGGAAACTAGAAGAAGAAAAGCCCAAGAAAGAACGTTCAACTTCAAGACTTTTCTCGCATCGTTCTACTTCGGTGGGCCTTAGTATATAAAACGTAGCTTTAAATGGGGCATCCAGTCATTTGAACACTTCGCTTCACTGAAAAACGTCAATAACGCAGCCCTGAATATGGAATACCTTCATAGATCCCGTCCAGGAAACAAAGCCACTATAGAAAAGGAATGCTGAAAAGTCTTGGGTTCAAATATGATGAAGCTCTAAAAAGTGAAATGTTATATTAATAAACGTTTCCTATTTGTTCTATCTATCTATCTATCTATCTATCTATCTATCTATCTATATATATATATATATATATATATATATATATATATATATATATATATATTATTATATTAAATAATGCAGCTTAGTTAATATTGTAGTTATTGTAAGTAGTCATTCAAAGAATAAATCAATAAAGTTAATGTAATTAATGGCGAATTCACTTCGCTAACAGATTAAGAAGGCATTAACTCACTGACCACTCGCTGAATGACACGACCTTGTTTTTATTAATTGTAAAATGGATTAGATGTTCGGTCCATATTGATCGCAAGTACTTTCGATGAAAACATTCACCATCTTCAGTCATAGATGTTATTTTTTTCCTCAATTTCAAGTAATTTCAGGTAAAAATTCCAAGACGAAAATGAATGTGATACTTGTAGAAAGACGTTTTATTGAAAAGTGTATTGTTATTAAAACTTAAGAATATTTTTAAACGTGCAGAAATGCAACGCTAGATTTTTGAATATTGAAGTAATTCAAAATTTCTATTCTTGTAAGTATTTTTCCGTTGACGTGATACAAACTATTGGTCCAATAATTAGAGCAATGTCTTTGAAGACATCCTGAATTTTTTTTACTGCAGATCGAAGATATTTTCAAATTAATAAATAATGCAGCTAAATTATTTTGGATTGGGATTGATTTATGTGTTACATATTTTGAATAACACGAGGTTATGTATTTAAACGTTTTTTAACCGTAATATTTTAGTATTTTTGTGGTCATGTATCTTTGCTTGGGAAATAACATTTTTTTCTCTTGCATCTAAATACTTGTCATTAAATAAAAATCCTTACATTTGTCTTGGTAAAGTCCTTCAGGGGACGAAACGCGTTGTCTATGATAAGTTTTCCTTTTGTCTTTATTCATATTGTCCTTTTACAGATATACGTTATCTGAAACTTTTACACACACATACACATAAATATATATTGTAAAATAGTCATTCAAAGAATAAATCAATAAAGTTAATGTAATTAATGGCGAATTCACTTCGCTAACAGATTAACAAGGCATTAACTCACTGACCACTCGCTGAACGACGCGCTCCTTTTTCTATTAATTGTAAAATGGATTAGATGTTCGGTGCATATTGCAATTACTTTCGGTAAAACGTTCACCATCCTCAGACACAGATGTTATTTTTCCCTCAATTTCAGCTAATTTCGGGTAAAATTCCAAGACGAAAATGAATGTGATACTTGTCGAAAGATGTTTTTTTATTATTAAATTGTGCTATTATTAATTTTTTATGAAAAAAAAAATTCTTAACTGTTAATGTCCTTTCGAAAATCTAACATTTGTTGCTTATTTTTCCGCAATTTTAAATGATGGCCTGTGTATGTTCTGGTTTATCAAGACATAAAAATAACTCCCCCCGTATCCACCCTCTGAGCTTATTTTTCTATTTAGCGTGGATCTGACATTCCACCACCTTTATCTTTTGGATGACGATATATATATTTTTAAATATATCAAGAACAGTATTGGGCAAAATGTAAAAAGTTTACTTACTACGCGTTTCGGCCTTACGATGAAGTCCTGAAGGACAAAACGCATCACAAGTAAACTTATTCTCCTTTGTCATACAACTTCCCCAATATATATATATATATATATATATATATATATATATATATATATATGTGTGTGTGTGTGTGTGTGTGTGTGTGTTTTATTGAATATAGGGTTATTGTGTGTATCTGTTTTCATACTGATCCTTTCAAGTTGCCTAATCAGTTTTTTTTTTCTTTTGATGTCAAGATTAGAAAACTAGAAAGGATCAGTATAAAAATAGATGAACAGAATATGTCTATATTATTCACTGAAAAAAAATTGAATGAAGATATGCAAACATATATATATATATATATGTGTGTGTGTGTGTGTATACAAGGATTTCGAAGAATCACGTCAAAATCGAAGGTAGCATGCTTTTTTTATAACTACTTTACGAGCCCAATTCTGATCAGAGAGACTTTCTCTTTATGGTCAGTTTATCGTAATGCTACTACTGCTACTACTGATGCTACTGCTACTACTGCTAATAATAATAATAATAATAATAATGATAATAATAATAATAATAAAAATTAACGCATCACTGCATAAAGATTCCTTAAATTTTTCGCGCATTTTTGTCTTATCTCCCTTGCTGGCAAATGGTAATCTTGGGCTGGTGGATTTGAAATTTTAAGTTATCCTCTCCCCCAAAAAACTTGGATGCCCTGCACTAATGGGTTAAATAGTTTCAGCATCCTAGCTTAGCAGGAGTTAATAAAACCCTAAAATGTATTAAACATGCTAATTATTAAATCCAGAGGCTTACCACAAGCTGTTGGCCTATAGTATGTATGTATGTGTATGTATCTATCTATCTATCTATCTATCTATCTATCTATATATATATATATATATATATATATATATATATATATATATATATATATATCTTTATTATAAAACGCAGATTGTGTGTGTGTCTGTACGTTTATATATTGGATCGGATTTCCTACATTTTTCAGCCGATTTCAACAGGACTTCACAGGACTGCGTAAAATTACCTTGTGGTGGTTGTGACAGAAAAATTAGAAAAACACAATTGTTTTTGCACGAAATCAATTTGAAAACATGATAAAACACGATTCTGTCGCCAGAATGAAAGGGGGACAACTCATATCAAGTTATACTTATAAAACCCAGGTTGTTTGTGTGTGTGTGTGTGTGTGTGTGTGTGTGTGTGTGTGTGTGTGTGTGTGTATTCGTTTATATATGTGATCGGATTTCCTACATTTTTCAACCGATTTCAACATAACTTCATTTTTTTTTTGGCAGGTAGTGTTTCTTATTGTCTTGCACACTTTTTTCTTTACTTTTACATTCAGAATGCTTTAAAAATTCCATTTACAAGACAATTGTTTATAATAAAATTCTATTCAATCGATAGACTCATAATGATTGAAAACAATGTTTTTGTTTGAGTTTGGGTTTGACCAATTCGTAAAAAAAGAAAAACTAATTAAGACATGCGTGTCCGTCAACCTTAAACAATAATCTTTGTCAATTTTATTTTTCAGTCTTTATGATGGTCGATACTTGATCTATCTCTTACTGTTACATCCCCGGGCAATGCCGGGCTCTACTGCTAGTATCTATCTATCTATATATATATATATATATATATATATATATATATATATATATATTCAGTGTAGACATAGAAATTAATACTGCATGGTGATTTGCAGTTACACGCCTTCAGCAATCAATGTGTGTTTTATGAGCGCTTATAGTCTGTGGTAGACCGACATTTTGTGGGTCTTTAAGCTTGAACGGATATGGGAGGGTGTCTTCGTAACTAGCAACAATAAATTGGAGGATCCAACTACCAAAATGGAGCCTTTGAATAATTTCTGACAAGAACAACGAGCACCGTACATCTGTGGTTTCGGGCTATGCAACTAATGCAACCCGCCTACCAAAAAAAATTTGAAATTTGACTAATGACGGGGGGAATTTTGAGGCTATATGAAATAGGTATTAGAGCATATTCTATGGCCAACATTAGCTACTTCAACCCTTTCGCTTATGATTCTATCACTGAAATGGACTTATTTTAATTTAAAAAAAAACTTTTTTAAAGAATTTCACCCCCAAGAAAATCGTGAGTGCCACTAGCGTGCAGGGGGTTACAGAGAGTGAAAGTAAGAGTAAAGAGAGGTGTTTGAGGAAAGGATATAGAGAAGGACGGGAATCAAGATCAAGGCATCAGGAGATGTTGATTATTACATTTGAAGATTTGAAGATTATAGTTATCAGGGAAGCAAGTAAGAGGAGGGGAATTCCACTGTCGGGAAGTGCGAGTGAAGAAGCTGTTGAAGTAGAAGAGGCAGTTACATTTAACTCTTACGACAGTGAAAGGGTGGGTGGAGACGCCAAATGAGTAGCACGCTTAAATTCATGCAGTTGGGGCACGAGTGAAAATAGCTCATCAGAGCAGATGCCATGAAAATATTTGTAGAAAAGACAGAGGGAAGTCACATCGCGCCTGTGAGAATATGATTGTAGTTGAGATGCCATGTCAGGATCTATCACATTGCATATCCGTCTTTGGATTTTGTCGAGAACCTCGAGATGAAGATCGGGAACACCAGACAATATATGGTAACAGTATTCAATGAAGGTCGAATGGTAGATTTGAAGAAAGGACTCAGACGAGAATAATCATTCTGGTGCGACATAGAGAACCAACTATTGTTGCGGTAGATGTAGCTATTGATTCAATGTAGTTGTTCCACCTCAGGTCAGTGGAAAACGTGAGACCAAGAATGCGCAGAGAGGCGCTCTCGTGAAGTTGAGCATCAGCCATGCTGAAAAACATCGATTTTGTTAAAAAATTCACTCATTTAAAAAAGTTGCTTCAAGGGCCTCTCTGGGACTTGAGGTCTCTCTTCGATTAGTGGCCCTCTGGGATTAGGGGCCCTGTAGCTATTTTTCATAGCTGACCTGACACTTTTTATCGCTTGAAACATTCAGTCACCATGAAATTATGATTCTTGCGTGTATCCACAACCTTTATCTCTATAAACACTGAGTAATCTCCCCTACCCCCAATAAATATCGCAAATTTTAAACAACATATGTGTTTGTACATACGCTTCCAAATAAGAGGTGTAGATATCTGTGGTATTTTTTCGAAATGTTCAGCTTTTACGAACAACTTAAAATAGCGTTTCAACAAATGAGTGATGGTTTTTTTATTAGTGAAACTATGTGTACCGGCCTCTTCCTTTCTTAGTCTCTTTGCGTGTATGTTCGTCTTTAAATGTTTATTTTATTCATACGGGTATATATATATATATATATATATATATATATATATATATATATATATATATATATATATATATATGTGTGTGTGTGTGTGTGTGTGTGTATAAAAACAAAGGAAGAAAGACAGATAGCGAGAGAGATAGAGAGAGAGAAGAGGGAAATGGAATGAAAAAGAGGCAATAGTTTTGCTCAGGGATGTAAGAGCCAAATGATGTAATGACGCATAAAGACGATTTGCTGTTGAAGAATGCCTTCTTTCATTCTACTCAGTCGGCGTGGAAAGAAAGCAGGCGAATAATAATAATAACAATAATAACAACAATAATAATAATAATAATACAAACTTGGTATGAAAAAGCCAAATGAAAGAATGGAGTAAAATAAGAAATAAAAAAAGCAGAAAGAACGAAAGGGAAAATGAGGAAAAATACTAAGAAAGAAAAAACAACAAAAGATGAAAAAGAAAAAATCATGAAAAAGTGTAACTGAAAAAGTAAAATAACTATGAAATGTTAAGAAAGAAAAAACTAATTCTCATAGGAAGGAAAATATAAATTAAGTACAAAGCATAAAAGAAAAAGAAAGAAAGAAATAAAAAGGGCAGAAAAGAAAAGAGAAAAAGAAAGAAGGATGAAAATAAAATAGATTAATGTACAAAAGCAATGAAAGAAACAAGAAAGAAAAACAAAGTAGAAAGGAAAAAGAAATCAAAATAAAAAAAAGCAAGAAAGAAAAAGTAAAAAGAAAAACAGGAAAGAAAAACGATAAAGAAGAAAGGGAAAAAACGATGAAAAAAATGTGAAAGAAAGAAAGAGACAACCCAAGAAAAAAGCAAGCAAGAAAGAAACAAAGAAACGAAGACAAAGAAAAGAAAGAGACTTTGGAGAGAAAAGCTTTGAAATCTCGGCGAAGTCACGGCAGCTGCTGAACGCTTTTGTCAACTAGTTCACTCCTTTGCAGCCATCTTGTTTGGGAATGTCGGATTCTCTTTTGTTCGCAATAAAAAAAAAGGTTCCGGCTTAACATTTCTCAGCTGCACTTTTCAGTAGTTTTTTTTTTCTAAAATAATCACTACGGACCTCGATGCTTTTTTTTTTTTAGCTTTTAATCATGGTGAAGCAAGCAAGCTTCATTTAATGCCGACACCTGGACGACATGGTCGCCTGATTAGACCAAGAAAATAGCAAATAAGACGAGGGTGTGAGTTTACCCAAGATTTCTCAGTTTGTAACTTTCAAAGCAGATTTGAAACGGCCATTCAAGCAAGACATCAAAATCATTGGTTTATATTCACTCATTTAACATTTTAGATCCATAAAATTCGAGTCAAGGATTATGGTTTGCCAGAATTACGAGCCGGCATACAGACTTTGGAAATATTTAACGTTTCTCTGCTTTTTACGCTAAGGAAATGTTATACTTAAAAGTATACAATGAGCGCCTGCTGTAGAGTGATCTTTAGAAAGTTAATCTTGCAGACCGTTGTCGGAGAAACGGCTTTACTTGTTCTGTTGGAACTGTTAGGTAACATTGACATATTTTGGAAGGATACTATATTAGGAGCAAACCACCCATACACGGATGGAAAATGAATTCAGTAAATATACAAAAATAGTAACGGGTGTAAGATAAGGATGTGGGGCGATTCTGAAAGAATTCATTGTCGGACGCCACAATCTAAACAACATAAGATATGCTGATGACACAGTGTTGATGGAAGACACAGTAAGAAAATTACAGGAACACCTACAGAATATAGTGAAGGAAAGAGCTAAGAAAGGTCTAAATAACAATTACAAGAAGACAGAATGCATGGTTGTCAGGAAAAAGAAACATCCCAACATGCAAATTACAAATGGGGGATACCAAAAATTAACAAAGTAGAACAATTTCAATATTTAGGAAGTATTTTACCAGAAGAAGGAAAGTGCAACATTGAAATCCGAAGGCATATTGGGACATCGAAAATGTCTTTCAAAAGTTAAGCAAAGTATTAAGAAACAAAGAAAAGAATAATGAGCTGTTATGAAATATCAGTCTTCCTCTATGACAGTGAATGCTGGACAATTTCATCACAGATGGAAAAGAGACTATAGAAGAACGCTGAAAATACCATGGACTGAACATGTGAACAGTGACGAAGTTTTAAAGAAAATGGAAACAAAAAGGACATTGGAGAGAAAGAGAATTGAAATTTCTAGGACAGAGGAAAATAGCGGATACCCTAAATAACGACCTTGTGTAAATGGATGACAGAACAGGGTTTAAGAGAGATAGGACAAATTCAGTATTTACTAAGAGATAAAAAGAACCAGAAATTGTGGAGAGCCATGTTCTGGATAGCACGAAGAAATCTAGTAACTTTTTGTCACCACCGAGCTGACCCTAAATTCTCATCAGTCAAGATTAATGGTTGTACTCTCAATGTAGTTCCTTCGTTTGAGCGTCCATTACGACTCAATTCCTTCCCAGATCTCCAGGAACTCTGATTTATGATATATCGCTAAAGACACAGGGAAAATGGCCGGCTTCTTATACCGATCAAGAAAGTAAGTGACTTCCCCTTCCTGTAATTAATCTTTGCAAGAGTCAGAGCAGAACCCAAAATGAACTATTGCCGCCATATCTGGCGTAGCTGCTCAATCTTCAAAAGAGTTTACGCGGCCTTGTAGGCAATGAATTATTTTTCACCCTACATCACCTTCATCATCAACAGCCTATATCTTCGTCATTTGCTTGGATTATGTTCTCAGAACTTCTGTCGATACTATTAAAGACAATGGATTCACAACAAATCCACTAAGGAGTCCCGTGACTTGTAGTGTCATAGGGGCACCATGTGTATTGCGGCCACATTAGAAATGGCGTTTCTTGGGCAAGATATCCTGACGGGGTTGGGGAGAGAACCCTCTCCAGGTAAGTTTTGAATCCTGAGTTTTTCCTTTTAGTAGACCGGTTGCCATCCAAGGCAATAGAACTCAGTCTATCCTGATATTTACCCATAGCTGGGAGAAGAAGAGGATTCATACCTTTCTCAAAGGTATTAGCACGTCAGTGAATGTAATGGAACCAACTGGAATTCGAACTCGGTTCTCCGATTTCTCATTCCGAGACGCTATCCATTACTCTGCTGTGCCTCCTTAGTAATATATAACCTGCCACAAAAATCAAAGATGCAGATTATGCTGATGATATAGCGAAACCCTACGATCTAATGAGCTAAGCAGGAATTCTTCATGGTCTCCAACTAAAAGAATCGATCTCGAAAACAGAAGACATAAGCTTCAATCAAAATGGAGCAATCAAAACAGTATCTGGCACTCTTCTCAGCTGTGTAGAAGAATTCACTTATCTTGATAATAAAATTTCCTTATCTAGATAATAAAATCTCTAGCAATGAAAGCTATGTAAACACACGCATTGGTAAACCCTGGGGTACTGTCGACAATTTATCTCGAGTGTGGAGGTCTAGACTTCTAGACAACATCAAAAGGAGCCTCTTTCAAGCAACTGTTACCTCTGTTTTATTGTATTGCTGCTCAGCATTGACCCTTAGCTCAAAACTTGAGCAAGCAGGAAACCAGGTAGGTTTCTATAGCAACGTGAGAATGACAGAATATATCACAACCTACCCTGAGCCATCGGAGTTGAGGTCACTCAATAATATATCCATCAAAAGAGTTGAGGACTTCAAATATCTTGGATCTCACATAATAGATTCCCAAAAAGACTTCAAAATCTGCAAAACTCTTGCATGGGATGCATGTAACAAACTCCACAAGATTTGGCGCTCGAACCTTCCATCCTCCTAAAAAGTTCAAACTACCCGAACGTTGATAGAACCAATTCTACTGTATGGATCAAAAACTTGGACATTCTCTGTTCGTCTTGAAAGACGATTGGATGGAACATATACAAATCTAGTTACAAAAATCAGTTGGAAATCCCATGCAACGCTTAACACAATTTACAGAGAACTGAGACTAATCTCTCTTAATCTCAAACAAAATGGTTATAGTACGGCATACTATAATGCTACCGAGCGGACAGAGAAGTACTGTCACCGAGTGGGCAGGGAAGTACTGCCACCGAGCGGGCAGGAAAGTACTGCCACCGAGTGGGCAGGGAAGTACTGCCACCGAGTGGGCAGGGGAGTACTGCCACCGAGCGGACAAGGAAATCGTCTCATCCTTACTCCTATGGCATACTTCTGGAAATGTCTTCTCACGAAAGTTGACTTTCTCAGACACCATACCACGGGACTCAGGGTTGTACAGTGGGGATCTGGGGACAGCAGTGCAGTGCTGTGTGGAAAGGAATTGTCCGGGGAATTCCAACCGACCGTAGGGAGGTCTAAGGATGATAAGCTCAAAAACTGAAAAAAAGATTGGATGGAGCCTACACTCACATGCTAAGAGTGTCTTTAAATCTCACTTGGCGAGATCGTCTGACGAAAGAGCGATTATATTGGCACCTTCATTCAGTATCAAAAATCATCTAAGAGCGTAGAGTCAGATTCGCAAAGAATTGTGACGGCATAAATTGCAATCTGACCTGACAAATAGGATGGCGACAAAGAGTCACGGGAATCCGTGCAAGCAGCGCGACTGGATGATGACTACATCGCAATCCTCTCGCTGCTCTATCGCTATTTCCTTGGAAAATGTTCTGACGATTTACATTCCGTAATTCCACCCGTTCAAACTTTCACAGCAAAGACTCCCTATGGCATGTACACAGTAGTGAACCATAAACACTCCCTTTGAATTCCATAAGCAATAAGGAAGTTCCATTCAGACAACCTCTTCCTAAGAAGAGCCGCTGCTTTATGGAACAGACACCAGACATGATGTTTCTCCAACAACTCGCAATCATACTCGTAGATCACATAATTAAGTAGCACGCATATGTGTCAATTAAGCATAGATTTCAAGATCAGAGAGTGTTTTTAGGGACGGTCGTGTATGTGTATATGCATAAACACTCTCTGATCTCAGTGGGCTGATTTAAAATCCAACAGACAACAACGGTTCCAGTATATATATATATATATATATATATATATATATATATATATATATATATATAAAATATTCATACAGGCACTTTCTGGTTTCTGGTCTTCAGATCTGATAAGGTAATTTGATTTATTGCCCCCACCTCTCTTATCCTCAGACATCCCAACACATTCTCCTCAAATACATTTTTGCCTTTCAGTTTTACTTGAAGAAGCCGAACGCAGTAGACCTTTTTCGGCGAAATGCGTCGTTTATGGCTCGTCCAATTTGTCTATTTTGCTTTTGTTTTGGAAACTATTAGCCATACTACAAATAGACACCTAATTTTTTGAAGAATAAAGGTGAAAAATAACACAGAAGTGATTCATGATTCAACATAATAAAAGAAGCCTAGCAAATGCCTGTCCAAGAATAAATAAAAAGGAATTCTGAAAATGAAAACTATTTTGATATTCGTCGGGAAAATATATAGCATGTCTTTTACTATCGAGAGTTTGTTTAAATAAAATCTTCGAATTTTCATAGTTGACATCTTTGAATTGGGACAACTGACATTAAGAGGGAAATCAATCGCCTAATTTTTCCTCAAAAACAATCCAAACACTATAAAATCTTCAACAATATTTAAAACTTACAATTCTCATGAAGTACGTATGAACATTCATGCATATTTTCAATAAGGCGTTCCCTTTGAAGTGTGCGTACCTTTGAACATTGCGTACCTTTGCATATTTTCAATCAGGCGTATCGTTTGAACTATGCGTACCTTTGAATCATGTGTACCTTTGCATACTATTTGCAATCAGGCGTACCCTTTGAATTATACGTACCTTTGCATTATGTTTGCAATCAGGCGTACCCTTTGAATGATGCGGACCTTTGCAATAATATTTGCATAATCAATCTGCGTACACGTTTAAATCATGCGTTTGAATTATGCGTACCTTTGCATATTTGCAATCATGCGTAACCTTTGAATTATATTTGCAATCATGCGTACCCATTGAATTATGCGTTCCTTTGCATAATATTTTGCAATCAGGCGTACCCTTTGAATTATGCGTACCTTTGCATAATATTTGCAATCATGCGTACCCTTTGAATTATGCGTACCTTTGCATAACATTTGCAATCAGACGCAACATTTGAATTATGTGTACCTTTGAAGCATGCGTACCTTAGCGTAATAATTGCAATCATGCGTACCCATTGAATTATGCGTACCTTTGCATAATATTTGCAATCGGGCGTACCCATTGCATTATGCGTACGTTTGCTTAATATTTTCAATCGGGCGTACCCTTTGAATTGTGCGTATATTTGAATCATGCGTACCTTTGCATAATATTTTCAACCTGGCTTACCCTTTTAATCAATCGTATCTTTGAAAGGCTTTTGTGAGAAATGAACCTGCATTCTAATGTGTTCAGAGCAGACGTGATAACTATCACATCCCGTAGCCATCACCCGTTTTAATCCCTCCCTAAAAAGGGTTTTGACCTCGTCAGTTTGCTACTAAATCCGTCGAATAGTGAACCGGAGTATTTTTAATCATATCACCCCATGCAAGGCAATAAAGCCACTAAGACACAAAGGAGTTAGTGAATGTGGAAGAATAAGAAGAAAGAGGAGCGAGAACAATAGAAGAGTAATCAAGAAGATAGTAGACAACGATTGACATTGTGATTAAATTTTTGAAGATCAAAGTTGGCTGGAAAGCATGGTCTCGGAAGAGAGTTTCACAAGCGAGACGTGCCAGAAATGAAACTGTTAGTATAGAACAGTTACATCTACATCTCGCTAATTCAACTGCGAATTGATGTAACCTTGCCGTCAATCTAGTACTCTGATCAATTTCTTAAAGTCTTGGATGGCAACTGGTCTAGGAGAAGATAACTCTGAATTCAAGCCCTACCTATAGAGGGTTGGTCTCCGCCAGGCTATCATGCACATGAAACACCTCTTCTACACCGGCGGCAGTACATGTGGTGCCCCTAGGACCCTGATGGGTGACGGGATTCCCGATCGCGTGATTTATAGAAAAGGCACAGGGACGCTACATTACGGTGATAAAGAGACTGAAGCCGAGATACCAGGTCAGGACCAATAATATTGCTGATCTTTCTGTGGATTTTATGCAAAATCTATATATATACAGCAGGAACACAAGACCAATTATTTTATTTTATATAAAACAAATATTTAAATGAAACGATTAAAAAGCAAAAAGTTTTTTGTTTTTTTTACATCTAGATAACATCTTAATTTAATTTGATCTAAAATGAAAATTTTAATTATTTAGGTATTCAGTGTAACTGCTTTAAAACGATTCTATATCGAAAAATCATTAAAAGTCGCTGAGTATATTGGCGCTATGGAAACAGTTGTCCTTACGGGCTACCATACTTTGCACAGACCGGGGCTTGGAGACAATTACTGGTCCAAAGTAAAAGATAAATAGAATTGTTGTTTCAAATGAAAAGAGTGAGAAGAGTAATCGGCACCTCAAAATATCCAAACGATGTCATGGAGAGTAATGTTTGAAAGACATAAGTCAGATTTGAACAGTTTAGGATTTGTTTTACTTTCAATAGGAGAAAAATGACATCTGTTACGTGGAAAGATGTTTTCTATGACAAACAGTCATCGTTTGGAGTGAAATATGTTTATCAGACATCCAACTGTACGCATTTTAATTTACACACACACACAAACACACACAAACATGCATATATAATTCACAAATAATACACGAATAATACACAAATAATACCTCCCACACAGTCAAAAACATGAAAATAAATTAACAACACCAAAAACAACCACCTTGAAAATGACTAAGAAAGTGGTCGAAAGCGCTTGGGACAATGGACGGTATAAACAATTTTTGTACGCGCTCACTCCCACCAAACGGAAAAATGTGAAGAAAATTGGAAAATCTAAATAAAGAAATAATAACATTTTCCTTGTCCGCCATATTTAACAAAAGATGTTGAAAAGAAAGGTTGCTGCCCAAATATATATATATATATATATATATATATATATATATATATATATATATATACATATATACTATTTACATTATTCGGATATTGTCCTCATCTTTGTTGCCATATTTATCGCAACGTTTCGGCCGTTGTACGCTCCGGACTTTTTAGGCAGTAGAGAACTTGGAGAAGGGAATTAACAGGAGATAACTGATAACTGAAATCCATTAGATATGGCACCTGGAACTAGAACAGTCTACCCCAGCGAGCAAAATAAAGCGTTCAGTTCGACATTCCAACCACCTGGAGAAGGCCGTACCATACAACGGCCGAAACTTTGCGATAAATATGCCAACAAAAATGAGGACAATAGTCCGAATAATGTAAATAGAGTACATTACACCTCATCTTAGAAATATAGACACACATACACACACACGCAGACATGCATATATAATTCACACAAACACACACACACACACACACACACAAATAATATATATATATATATATAATATATATATATAATAAATTATTGGGGTACCAAAATTCAAACATATATTGTTAAATATAACTAAGAAAATTATGGTCAAGCTTCATATAGTGAAAGCTTTAGTTTCGGGACAAAATACGGTATAAACAACATTTGGAAAAACAATGCAATCCCATTATCCAAACGGAAAAATTTTGAAGTTTCTCCCAAAAATTGGAAAACTATAAATAAAAAGGCTCAAATCAAACAATAACATTTTTGTCTGTTATAATTAGGCATTTGGATTTAACGCAAAGATGTTATAAAGAAAGAGTTGTCTCTGCGAGTGACACACACACACACACACACACATATATATATATATATATATATATATATATATATATATATATATATATATATATATATACGGATTAAATAATATAGACAAGTGTTGTTGCCATATTTTATCGCAAAATTTTTAGTATCTTCTGATCCGGACATTATCAGGCAGTAAAAAAAGAAATTCAGGAATATTTATCCATTATTTTTTAATATAATCTAAAATCCATTAGATAAGCCATTATCAAAGATGTAATTACAAACATATCAAACAAAATACGGACACGACAGTGATGATAGTCTGTCATTGTTTAGTTTACCTGGATCACTAAGCAACGATGAACACGGCATATAAGACGCTAGAAGCGAAAATATGCACCAAAATCAGACGTCACAATAGTCACGAGATAATGGAGAATAAATAAGTATAAATGTGTCTTAATGAAAATATGCTGACTACATACACACACATATAGACATATATATATATATTCAACAAATAATTGTCGAAATCGTGTAACACAAATAATTGTCAATCCCACAAAATGTTTAAAATCTAAAAATTTCTTTTTTTTCAGGTTTTCAATAAGACGTTTACCATATTGACACTATTTGTCGAAAGAATCAGTCGAAAGCAATTTGGACAATTTACTAGATATAAACAGATTTTTTTGTGTCAGTCCCACTATATGCCTTCTCAACGGAAAATTGGTGAAGAAAATTGGAAAATCATTCAGGCCTTCAAATAAAGAAATATTCATACCCTGTTTTCCATTTTCAAAGTCCATTCATTTAACTAAAGAGAACGGGGAATAAGTTTAAAAATGAGGGAACAAAAATAAAAACTGAATCTAGAGGTCACAACAGCAAGAGCAATCATCATTTCAACTTCGAACTAAATACATTCTTATTGGTCAAAGTAATGTCCAATAGTTTTATAAAAAAACTCGGAGAATTCCGCGTCCTGGGTATGACGATAAACTACATCCGCGTCCTGGGTAAGACGATGAACTACGTCCAACAGCAAGGTCTTTGATCAGGTGGTTTTGTGGAGCGTGGAACCACGTTTTAATTGCTGGTGTTCCCAGGTTCACCATGACCAGGGTTGTAGTACCTGTTAGGGTCCCAACTATTGGCAAATAGTTAGCCCCGAAACTGAGGCAACAAGCATTATAAAAGTGTAAAAATAGTTTTCAATACCAGAAATATTTTGTAAAAAATTAACACCAGAAATAAATTTAAAAAACATATTACCAGCAATACATTTTTGAAAATAATATTAACAACTGAGAAAAAAAATATTTCCAGAAAATTGATTTTTAACAAAGCAAAAATATTACCAGGAAAAAAAATGTCGGCATTAAATGACCCAAATCAAAACTCGGAGAATTCCAGTAAGATATCTTTAATTATTTCTAATATACAACGGTTCAAACCTCAATTTAACAATAAGACAATTTTACTGTTACGAGATTTGGACAATTTTCCTATTACACCTGGTATATATAATCTTCCGGCGTGGTGGGGGTGGTCATTGAAAAGGCTCTGGAAGTGGTTTTTTGTAGCGGATGGACTCAAGAATAGTAAGGATGGTGGTACCGTCCAAGTCCTTAAGGCCTACCACCGTTGATTTGATGGGGCCAAAGATTTTCTTCGTGGACTCAAAGGAGCGACGCATATCCCGTTGGTCCGAATATTATTGGATTACCGCTGTCTTTGCCTGTCACCATTATATATACGAGGGTATCTTTAGACAAGCGTGCAGGTAATTTTTACCAAATATTATATATATTTTGTGTTTAGTGTAAAATTAATTCATCAGTCTAGAAGAATCCTCAACAGAATGCAGAAATCACTGGACATTCGTTTCGTCCTATTTAAATAAGGCGAAAAGGCATCCAGTTTTGTCTAGTCCCACTGGTCCAGAGTTCTGTTCTATCGTAACGGTTCGGGTTCGATTTTTGGTAATGGATGCGAATAACCCACAAAAATTTCCATCATTTGTATATCCTATATCCATTCTAATGCCCTATATATTTGGGGAAAGAATACTTTCTTGGGGGCATTAAATATAATGGATGAGTTACACCACGGAATTTAGTTGTCTATTTCGATTTTAATTAGTAAATTCTTCGACATCGAGGCCCATTGGTTCAGTGGTATGACACTTGCGTTGCATTGTAACGGTCCGGGTTCGATTCTCGGTAGTGGATGCTGATCAGACCCAAATAAGACGAAACGGCCGTCCAGTGCTTTCTTTTCTATTGAAGATTCTTCTAGACTCGATGAATTACTTTATATGATTATTCAAATCCACCCAATTACAAACATATATAATATATATATCTAAGAAAAAAATTTGAAAATGAACTGGTAGTTGCATAATCATTGTTTAGAAAAGGAACAGGATCATATTAACGGTGAACACGCGCATATAAGAGATGCCAGGTCAGAACCAATGTCTTTGCAGATTCTTTTGAAAAAGCATGCCCTACCAAAACCGTTCCGGATGAGAGGTCTGGAGAAAAAATGTTTATTAATGAAAATTCTGTTATTTGGCTAAATAGTAAAAATATATATTTTTTTTTTTATATATATATATTTATATATATATATATTATTCCGATAGTCTTGGACTCTTTAATCAATTGTCGAAATCGTTCTAATAAAAAAATGTAATTTTCTCTGTTCCCACAAAATTGCCTTTCAGTTGTTAAATCTAAGATGCAGTTCATTTTTCACAAAGATTTCAGTTCTTTTTGTGTCAAACTTGACTGTTGCTTCCGTTACAAAGCTTTCAATTTCCTATGTAACAAAGCTTTCAGTTCTCATTGTAACAAAGCTTTCTGTTCAATTTGTTACAAACTCTTGGTATATAATATGAATCCATTTGTTACAAAGCTTTCATTTCCATTTCTTACAAACCCTTGGCAAAAGAATGAATCCATTTGTTACAAAGTTTTCAGGTCACAGAGGTTTCAGTCTTAATTGAAAGAAAGCTTTCCGTTCACTTTGTTACAAAATTTTTGCTTATCTTTGTTACAAAACTTCCATTTCAAGAGTTAAAAGTTTTCAGTTCTGTTTAAAAGTTCACTTTGTAACGGAACTTTGTCTTGTTAAAAGGTTAAAAAGCTTTCAATTTACTTTGTTAGGTTACAAAGCGTTTAGTTCAAGAGCAATCATCATTTCAACACTTTGTTACAAATACTTTCAATTTTAAAACAATGTTTTGTCCAATTTGCTACAAAAAAAATCCTCTTTATTACAAAGGAGTTTACTTTGTTTCCGCGTCCTTTACTTCTTTTTTTTACAAAGGTTTAGTTCACGATAAACAGTACTTTCAGTTCACTTTGTTAAAGCGAATTTTAAAACAATGTTTTGTGTCCACTTTGCCAAAAGCAAAATCCTTTTATTACAAAGGTTTTTGTTTACTTTGTTAACCTCTTTTTAAAAGCGTTTAGTTCACTTTGTAACAGTACTTTCAGTTCACTTTGTTACGAAGCTTTCAATTTTAAAACAATGTTTTGTGTCCACTTTGCTACAAAATTTAAAATCCTCTTTGTTTCAAAGCTTTCAGTTTACTTTGTTAACAAAACATTATTCTCTTTGTTAAATAGTTTCAATTTGTAAAATATTTTCAGTTCAAATTATTACGAAGCTTTAAATTTTAAAACAATTTTTGTGTCCACTTTGCTACAAAATTTAAAATAATATTAACAACTTTGAAAAAAAATTTTTCTTCTCTTTGTTAAAAGCGTTTAAACAAAGTAAAACTTTCAATTCATTTGTTAGGAAAAAAATTTTTGTTTTGTGTCCACTTTGCTACAAAATTTAAAATCCTCTTTGTTTCAAAGCTTTCAGTTTACTTTGTTACAAAACTTTTACTTCTCTTTGTTACAAAGCGTTTAAACCTCACTTTTAACAATAAGACAATTCACTTTGTTACGAGAATTTGGAAACAATGTTTTGTGTCCACTTTTTGCTACAAAATTTAAAATCCTCTTTGTTTCTTCCGGCGTTTACTTTGGTTACAAAACTTTTACTTCTCTTTGTTACAAAGCGTTTGGTTCACTTTTTTTTGTTCAGTTCGGATGGACTTTCAATTTTAAAACAATGTTTGGTGGTCCACTTTGCTCCAAATTTAAAATCCTCTTTGTTTCAAAGCTTTCATTTACTTTGTTACAAAACTTTTTCTTCTCTGGACTCAAAGCGTTTAGTTCACTTTTTATCCGTTTCAGTTCACTTTGTTGGATTTTAAAACAATGTTTTTGTCCTGTTTGCTACAAAATTTAAAATCCTCTTTTTTCAAAAGCTTTCAGTTTACTTTGTTACAAAACTTTTACTTCTCTTTGTTACAAAGCGTTTATATTCATATTATATATACTTTCAGTTCACTTTGTTACGAAGCTTGCAATTTTAAAACAATGTTTTGTGTCCACTTTGTGTAAAGTTTAAACTCATCTTTGTTTCAAAGCTTTCCTTCGTTGCAAAACTTTCAGTTCAATTTGTAAAAAAAACTTTGACTTCCCTTTCGTCCTAAATCTTTGAAATTTACATTGCAAAAGTGTTTCCGTTCACTTTGTTAGAAAGCATTTAGCTCACTTTGTCACAAAGTCATCCAAGATTAAGGATATTAAAGAGCTGTTCTAAATTCAGTTTTGGATACGTAATGTGATTTCATTTGACATTAGTTTCCATATATCTAAAAAACATCTGAGACAATTGCTCCATCTACGGCTTTTAACGCCCTGGAATTGGGCTGATAAATTGGGGAAAGAATAGGTTGGCTCTAAATAAAGGGAAGGTGAAAACTATTTCTCAAGGTAAGTTTGCATGCTGAAATGACTAAACTTTTTACAGCACTTTGTACATCTATCTATCTATCTATATATATATATATATATATATGAGTAATTCATCGAGTCTATAAAACCTCCACAGAATTTAATTAGCACTGGACGGCCGTTTCGTCCTATATTTGGGACTCATCAGCGGTGGTTCCACTACCGGTATGAAACCCTGATAGTTGGGTTCTCAAGCGGTCATACCAACTGTTCCATTCTCGGTGACGAAGAGATTGCAAACCAGACTCGACAAGCGCCGCTCGCACCCATATTCCGTGGCGGAACTACACGTCCATATATATGTATACCTGTATTCTAACCACGGTATTTCGATCGCTAGATCTCCTCATGAATCTAAAAAAAGCTGTATTATAGTGAACTCCACCACAAACTTCTATAGAACACCGGAAGGTGAAAAGTACAACTGGGAGTTGGGCTTAATAAGGTTTAGACCAGAACAACAGGAGGTGGATGGTATTGGTGGGAGTTGGACTAAAATGGGATGATCTCAAAAAAATAAATGTCTTTTTTCAATTTTTTATATAAATATTTAATATATATATATATATATATAACCGTTCCGGAAAAAAGAGGTCTGGAGATAAATAGGAGGCTTTATGGAGAAGGTTCTGTTGGATTGAGATATCAGAGCCGAAAAAATTCCACCACCGTTTTTAATTCCTTGGATAAATATTTAGTAGAAAGGGCTCTAACTGGTCTAGGATAGTCTTGGACTGTTTTTAAAAACCTTCTGAGGGTTGTTTAATCTTCCTTTGTAATAAAAAAAATGTCTGTTTTCTCTGTTCAAAAAGATTGGATGGTTTTGCGCAAAGCCTTCAGTTGTTAAATATATAGTAGTTAATTTTTATTTTTAATCTAAAGATTTTATCAGTTCTTTTTTTAGTGGATACCTATATTTGAGTAAATGTTGTGTTTAGTTATTAAAGTATATCATTTCCGTCCTGGGTATGAACATAAACTTTCCGCGTCCTAATTGATAAACTACGTTCAGCAGCAAGGCCTCTGTTCAGGAGGTTTTGAGGAGTGGAACCACCTCTTATTTGCTAATTCCCAATCCATTTGACCCGGGGTGGTAGTACCTTTAGGGTTCCAACTATGGACAAATAGTTACCCTCCCAAACTGAATCAAAACACTATTTAAATGTAAAAATAGGTTTTAATACCAGAAATACTTTGTAAAAAATATTTATTACCAGCAATACATTTTTGAAAAAAAAAAAAAGAAAAAAAGAAGATATTAACAGCTATACATTTTTGAAGGAAAAATATTACCAGAAATAAAAATTTTGTCGGCATTAAATAACTCATTGAGGTTGATATGCCGTAAAACAAACCAAACCAAACCAAAATATATTTATTTATTTTCGTCTTCCGGTCTGAATATTCGAGAAAACTTATGAAATAAAAACATGCGCTCTCTGGCAGGGTTTGAACGTACACCCTCCCCACTTGGCAAGAGAAACCGTCGTTAGCTTTTATGTGCATTCAGACCGTCTCAGTTACGTCGGAAATCAAAATTAAATCGTAATTTATATTTTCATTTAAGTGGTAAAAACGTCCAAGTTTTGGACTCTAGTGTAAGCCGGATTTAAGTCTACCTTTTTTTTTTTTTAACTCTAGTACAAACAGGACCCATATCTACCTTTTCACTCTATTACAAGTTCAGATATATGTCTACTTATTTCACACTTTTGTATACCGGGCCTTTTTGATTCACGTGTTATTCTACCTGTAAGCCATATTCCGCATTAACCCTGCAAGGTTTTGATATGTCTTCAAATTAATCCACCCCACCTAACATTCATAATATCAGTATTCTTTACTGAATTTTCCCTCCCCGTGCTTGACTTTCTCTCTTTACAACCTGCGTACTCTTTAATAAGTGTTTCTTTATACACATTACAATACCAAGGTACGGTGCCCGGGTGTCCCGCCTACTCTTTCTTGATCATGTCAATATTCATTAGAAAAGTACCTCCATGATTATAGATACATCTTATGAAAAGTGCCCCGTTGGCTCTTCATACAATATCAATATTCTTTAAAAAAAAAAAAAAACAACCTTAATTTATTTTTTACAATATCAATGTCGTTTAATAAATGGTCCCTGTATGAGTATTTACAATATCAATATTTTTAATGAATAGTCCCTATATGAGTATTTACAATATCAATGTTGTTTAATAAATGGTCCCTATATGAATATTTAGATTTATCAATGCTGTTTAATAAATGGTCCCTGTATGTGTATTTACAATATCAACGTTATTTAATAAATGGTCCCTATATGAGTATTTACAATATCAATATTATTTAAGAAATGCTCCTTACAGGAGTATATACAATATCACGGTTCTTTAATAAATAGTCCCTATATAAGTATTTACAATATCAATGTTATTTAATAAATGGTCGCTATATGAGTATTCACAATAACAATGTTATTTAATAAATGGTTCCTATATGAGTATTTACAATATCATTGTTCTTTAATAAATGGTCTCTATATGAGTATTTACAATATCAATATTCTTTAATAAATGCTCCCTACAGGAGTATTTACAATATCACGGTTGTTTAATAAATAGTCCCTATATGAGTATTTACAGTATCAGTATTCTTTAAGAAATGCTCCCTACAGGAGTTTTTACATTATCAATATTCTTTAAGAAATTGTCCCTATACGTGTATTTAAAATATCAATATTCAAATTCTTTAATAAATGGTCCCTATATCAATATTCCTTGCCCGAGTTTCCCACTTTTACTCACTTTACCATGTGAGTATTCCTTACCAAATATTACCACTTGCATCTTTTACAATGAAAGTATTCTTTATTCTGTTTCGACTTTATACGCCTTAAAATAACAATATTTACCCGACCCCCTCACGAGGCAGGGTGTGGCACAAGCCCTATTTATATGTGAGGGTATCAGAGCCCGTAGGCTCGGACAAAAATTCCCTGTAGACTCCGTATACACGGAGTCGGATTTGTTAACCTCCTAAGACAAGACACTGCCCTTCGGCATAACCTCGTTTGGGTTTCTCTCTTTCTGAAGTCAGAGAGTTCGACGTCTTGATGCTTGCTCAAACCTAAGCTGGAAAGCAAACCCCTGACATTAACATTATTATCTAATAATGTGGATTGTATCTCTTCATATTATTAATATACTTTAACCAAAAGCCACTCTAATACTCTCGTTCCAATATCATTGTACGCATTTTTACTTATTTATGGTTATTTATCCAGTGTAAAATATACATGGTCGTTCCTTGTCACGGTAGAGGGCTTACTTGTCACAGTAACCCCAAGAGCAAAGCCGTCTCGAGATCTAACTCATGTAGGGCAACACATGCCGGTAAGGTCGAACGTGACCAAACCCTGAATACCCCCACCGCGGAATAGGCAAATATCTACACAATCTCACCGACGGAAAAGGGCAGAACAAGTCGGGCTGGCGTAAACAAGACGGGCCTTGACAGACGAAGTATCCGGCAGACCGATGCAACCAGCTTTAACAGATCTCGCCTGTCTCAATCCTCTTTGAGCCGCGAAAGAGGCCCCTCTGGGCAAGGTTATGGGGTCCTCCGTCGCACAGAGTTGTCTACCAAAATCAAATTCACGCGAATGCACTCATCAAACTCTTTGATTTACAACCATCTCTGACGCTACCACCAGGGGAGAGAAAGGGAATAGAGAAAGAGGATGACGATCCCGATGCTCAGATGCGAGTGGGTGCTGACAGCAACGTATGATCTACAAATTTTGTGGGAACGTTGATTTTATGATGTCGAAGATAGTTGCCTGAAAATTTTGCTGTCTGAGACGTGTTTTTCCAAAATGCTGACAATAGACTGAGAAATGTCTAACAGATAGTCTCTTATTTGCAGTCGGACAAGTGACTTTGCATTTGATGCTTCGGCCGTTATGCGCTCAGGCCTTCTTCAGGTGTCTCATGATCCGGGTAATCTTCAAAGAATTTCAAAAAGAATTTACTTAAAAAAATTATTAAAAGTAATAATATATGTATTTCTGGGATGAAGCAACGTGTATTATTGTAATTCTATATGCCGTGTCTGTTTAGAACATGTTTCGCCACATTTTTTTTCTTTTGTAGCTCTGAGTAAGTCTCTGTTCTGTCAACACTTTGCACATGATCATTAGTAAGTTATACGTTGTTCTCCTCTGTCTCTCTTGCCTTCAGAATGTCCTGTGAGTGTTAAATTCTCCACGCCGTCTTTTCTCATCATGCGTTTCTGAAATTTCAATTGTATCTTTCGGATTGGAAGAAGTAGAAGTGTCCTTTTTGTTTTTATTTTCCCTAAAACTTTGTCGTTGCTCACATGTTCAGTTCATGGGATTCTCAGCATCCTTCTGTAGAACCATATTTTTATCGCTTCAAGTTTCTTCCGAAAGCATTATTTTACTGATGCTTTTTTGCAACGATCAGCAATTATCGTTAATAATGATAATAATACTTCATCTAAGAATTTTGAAGATTATCATCTCTGGCATTTTCTCACGATTCGAAGATGTATTCATGAATTAAATTTTGTATATTTGGAGAATAGATTTTTATTAGATGTCATCCATATCACTTTTAAAAATTAAAACGAATTGTAATGATATAAATGCCATTCATAAAGTTTCAGTTTTGGTTTTAACTGAAAGAAAATAGAACAAAACTAATCATAAAAAATATAAAAAAATATATTTTTGTTCCCTTAAAGTCAGTTTTACATATTACGTCATTCAAACTCATTTCGATAACGCCATGAAATTAAATTTATGAGTGTCTCGGAGAACAGTTAAAGTATGGGTGAGCAAAAATGGTAAAACTTACATTTTTGTACGTAGTAACCTCTATGCTAAGAAGCAGCATTAGTATCAAAAGGAGATAAATTTATTTTCTTAAAGATCTTCCATATATGCTAATTGTATAATACCTGGACGTTAAAACGATATTTCAATTGAGGTTCCTTAAGCTTTATTTTTTTTTTTATTATTAAAACAATTTTTATCTAAGCAAAAATACTGAAGCGTCTAATAATAATAATAATAATAATAATAATAATAATAATAATAATAATAATAATAATGATATTTATTTTTTGAATTTAAAAATCGAATAAATTAATCTTTTTTTATAAAGTAAACCTTTAAAAATTGATTTTTCACGAATATTTTTTCAAAGCCAAAAAGTCTACGAAAAACAGAAAATAATCTTTAACAAAACGTATTTTAGTTTTTCTTTGAGTATTTTAGTATTTGAGTATTAGTATTTTTAGTTTTCTAGTTTTCTAGTATTCTAGTTTTAGTATTTAGTATTGTAATATTGTATTATTTTAGTATTGTAATATTAGTATTTTACCATTAATATTTTAGTATTTTAGTATTATAGTATTAGTATTTTAGTATTGTAGCATTAGTAGTTTAGTATTTTAGTATTGTAACATTGTAGTATTAGTAGTTTAGTATTAATTTTAGTATTAGTATTTTAGTATTGTAGCTTTTCTTTCCAGATTCAGAGCATTTACCATTTACGTCTCTGTTAGTTACGAATAAAACTTTCACACATTTTCGTTTTACCGGGAACGAGAAATGGAAACAATTTTAATGTCCAAATTGCGATTCCATAGAATTAAGTAAGATAGATGTTGAGTGACTTTTTTTTTTTTTTAAAAAAGAAGCTTTCTACAGACATTTCTTATGAGACATCTTCTTCAGAAAAAAAAAAAAAAACCATAAATGAATGATTTGTAAAGATTTTATTAAAATCAGATAATTTGATAGTTTTTCGGTAGATTTTTAAAATTTGCGCGTATTTGTTTTTAAAATGCTCTTAATGCTGGTTCTAAAAGTAAACAATGTTTTCCAATATAAACAAATATTTAAAAATAAAAATTTCTAATTTAATACACTAGAATCAAATTTATATTGGAATTTTTTTATCCGGTCGTTTTTCTTATGAAATGTACGTACAAAGAATATTACGATAAGATTAAATATTTTAGTCCCGGGTGTTTTTGTTGACACATCGCCTTATGGTCAAAAGTGAGTGGATGTCCGTAAAAGTTAGTGGATGTACGTAAAAGTGAGTGGATGTACGTAAAATTGAGTGGAAATACGTAAAATTGAGTGGAAGTACGTAAGAGTGAGTGACGGTACGTAAAAGTGAGTGGCGGTACGTAAAAGTGAGTGGTGGTACGTAAAAGTGAGTGGCGGTAGGTAAAAGTGAGTGGATGTACGTAAAAGTGAGTGGAGGTACCTAAAAATGAGTGGATGTACGTAAAAGTGAGTGGATGTACGTAAAAGTGAGTGGATGTACGTAAAATTGAGAGGAAGTACGTAAAAGTGTGTGTAGGCACGTAAAAGTGAGTGGATGTACGTAAAAGTGAGTGGAGGTACCTAAAATGAGTGGATGTACGTAAAATTGAGAAGAAGTACGTAAAAGTGTGTGTAGGCACGTAAAAGTGAGTGTAGGTACGTAAAAATGAGTGAAGGTACGTAAAAGTGAGCGGAGGTACGTAAAAGATTCTAATTGAGATAAAAGTCGGAGTTTTAATTTTGATGTGAATTTTATCTGATTTTGATTAGACAAACCAACACTTTAAAGAGATACGAATATTTATATTTTCTTTCTTTCTTTCTTTCTTTCTTTCTTTCTTTCTTTTTTTTTTTTTTTTTTTTTGAATTGTTTTTACCAAAAAGAACGAGTCTGGATGTTTCGACCGTTTCTTTAAGAACCCTGAAATTGAAAAGAGAAAAAAAAAAACCTTTCGGCAAACCTTAAAAAACGTACCCGTAAAAATAAAAAAAAATTGTGTCAAAACGACGTTTTTTCATTTGACACCCCTATTACTGCATATTCCTTTTCTATGCAAGTACGTTTGTTAAACTTTAACAGGTTATTCTTGTAAATAAATAATCTAATAAATAAATAGAGTTTAACATTTTTGTTGTCAGTTCTTGAGAAAGAATGCATACATCCAGATGCCCTCAACCTATTTTTATTGAATGTTCTGCAGTTCAAATACATTTTTTATAAATTAAAGAATAAAACAATTTCTTTTCATACGTGGTTCGGCAGGGAAGTCCAAAAGCTAACCAAGATATAAATATAAACAGAAACACCAGTTGACTAAAAGATATATAAGTGTACCAGAATGGTAGCCGATCAGCTGTTGTATTCTGTTACACTTGTACATCTTTTAGTCTACCAAATCGTGTCTCTACTTATATTTATATCTTGGTGAGCCTATCAACTTTTCAGCCGACGCTCGTATTGTAAATATTAATGCAATACTTAAATGCAGCGATCAGTTTTGTAGTTTATTATTGCCTATTTCATCTACTTCTCCCTAACTATTGTGATGAAGGCCCAATCAAGAGCCCTCTGCAGGAGCTAGCCTGATTGCTAGTGTTTTATGCCTTGGATTTCTATTGATTAGGTCCTCTTGATCCTGGATCGCAATTATTGCAAAATTAAAACAAGTTAATCTGAAATATAAATGAATCTGAGAAGAAAATGTATTATGACCAGAAAATCTTACGTTTATTAAAATTTTATTGTTCATTGATACTTTTATAAAATTATGAAGGGATTTTTTTCCATTGTTATTTTTGATAAATAATAAATATTGCATTGTATAGAGCGGTCTGAAAGTCTTGTCACCCCTACATAATATAATTTTTCATTTGAAATGGCTGACATGAACTACTGTTTAGAAGAGCGAGTTAGGAGACAAGACTTTTGGACCACTTTGTACTTGGTTTATATATTTTGATAATTTTGTAGTTGTTTTATAAATTTTTCAATAAAAAAATTCTTTTCAAATTTATTTTGTTATAAATGGTAAATAATAAATCTTTATTAATAGTAAATAATGAATATTGGATCGTACTTGGTTCGCATATATTTTTATATACGATGGTTGGTTGAAAAGTGTAAGTAGAGACACCAGTTGGTAAACTAAGAGAAATATAAGTGTACCAGAATACAACAGCTCATTAGTCAACATTCTAGTACAATTGCATGTCTTTTAGTCTACTAAATGTTGTCTACTTATTTATTTCTTGGTCAGCCTATCAATTTTCCAGTCGCCCCACGTAGTTGTTTCTTTGTAATATGGTAAATACTAAATATTGTATTGTAGTTAGTTCATAGATTTTGATAATCATGCAAATATAGAATTATTCTTGTAAATATTTTTTGGCGTTTTGAATTCAAGGGAAGATGACGCGTTTCATCGAAGCTCCAAAACACTAAGCGAATTTTACGTTTATCTGAAAAACGTAAATATTGCTTGAAAAGTAATATAATAATTTAATATAATACGCAATTATTATTTATTTTATTTCATTTATTATATATTATGGTTATTATATTTATTTGAAGTTAAATATGTACTGGCTATCATTATTTCTTTTAACTTTTTCGGCAATTACTGGGTTCTTCTGTATTAGTATTTGTTTTTGTACAACTAACTTGAAGATCGTTTTTCTTATTTTTACTTTCTGTTTTTGCTTACCTAAATTTATATTTAACAACTTTGCATTTTCTATTCTCGTTCAGTTTTTATCAATTGATAGTTTTGGGTGTTAGTTCTGTCAAAAATGTAGTATAAATTATTTTATTTTATGTTAAATAGTGACTTCATAACATCTGAGTATTTTAGGTTTAAATCCTGATATATATTTTCATGATTTTTTACTAAAATTAACAATCTTTCAGTATTTGTATTTATTTATGTACTATTTCATTATTTGTCTTCTTTTCTGGTGTTTTTATTTACCTAACGTTTTATTATATCTAAAAAACGGTTATGTTTTTTTTTAGCTTATAAATCACGTAATGTATATAATGTTTATATACGTATATTACGTATGTTTCAAAGGTTTGTCATAACCGAGGATGATAAGTGGAGACAAGATCCCACTGTCTATAAAATACTTCTGTACCATGTGTCTCAAATAGACCCTGTCAACTAAGTCCAGGCCGAAGAGTGGGCGAAGGCGGAATACTCGCGCCTCATAACCAGCTACATCGGGTAGATGGTGCTCGACAGCCCAGGAAGGCAATCTATCTAGGGGAAGAAAAACTATGATTTTAAACCTTTGTTGGCTTGCGGTTATATCCAAACATGGAGAAGGCTATGGAAGTAAATCCAAATAGAAATCTCGGAATGGATCTACATAGACCACCTTCCAGCAATTCCTGCAGACAAGCCAGTCCCAAATGTAATGCTCTTTATTCCTTTGGTTTTTATCGCTACGTACCGACAGGAGGGGGGGGGCATAGAATTTAGGCAGCGCAAGGACTTCATATATCATCCCCTGAGCCTGTAATTATTTATTTTATTTCATTTATTATATATATTATGGTTATTTATTTGAAATTATATACGTATTGTTTATCCTTATTTCTTTCAACTTTTTCGACAATTACCGGGTGTTTCTGTATTAGTATTTATTTGTTTTTGTAAAACAAACATGGCGATCGTTTGTCTTATTTTTACTCTCTGTTTTTGCTTACCTAAAGTTATATCTATCAACTTAGCATTTTCTACTCCCGTTCATTTTGATCAGTTGATAGTTTAGGTGTTAGTAACTATCAAAAAGGCAGTATAAATGATTTTATTGTATGTTAATTAGTGACTTCATAATCTCACGCTATTTTAGACTTAAATCCCTATATCTATCTTCTATCTTTTTCTAAAATTAACAAACTTTTCGATATTTGTGTTTGTTTATTTATGTACTATTTCGTAATTTCTCTTGCTTTCTTGTTTTTACCTAACGTTTTATATATTTAAAAAAAAATGTTAATTTGGGTGGGGAGCTTCTAAAATACGTAATGTATATAAATATTGATATACGTAAATGATTTTATTGTATGTTATAATTTAATGAGTTCACAATCTCCAAGTATTTTAGGCTTAAATTCAGATTCATATTTCCATATATTTTATCTGTTAACTTTTTTTCCAAAATTAACAAACTTTTCATTCTTTTTTTGATTATTTATGCACGACTATTTCTTAATATATACATATACGGACATATATACATACACACACACACATAAATATATATATATATACATATATATATATATATATATATATATATATATATATATATATATATATATATATATATATATATGTGCATATATATATATATATATGTATGTATATTAAAATATTTTCTGTTTATACGTTATTTTTATAGATCCAAATATTTAAGTAAATGCTCTGTTTATAATAAACAGTATTAACAACATTTACCGACCTGAATGTCTGATAAATTTGATAGAAAAATGTGTCCTCCGAGATTTAGGCCGGTAAATGTAGTTAATACATTTACTTAAATATTTGTATATATAAAAAATAAGGTATAAACAGAAAATATATTAAAATAATTGTCCATTTCATTATATATATATATATATATATATATATATATATATATATATATATATATATATATATGAGCGAAACCTATAATTTCCCTATAATTTTCTGGGTTATATATATATAACCTGAGGATAGACTGGAAAATTGTAGGTTTTGCTCATATATATATATATATATATATATATATATATATATGATATAAAAAAACCTATAATTTTCCTATAATTTTCGAAACCTATATATATATATATATATAGGTTTCGAAAATGATAGGAAATTTATAGGTTTCATATCATATATATATATATATATATATATATAACCCCGCATCTAGACTGGAAAATTATAGGTTTCTATCATACTCCTAATAGTCCGAATAGATGATAGGTGTACCTTGTGTCTAGAAGAAAAATTAGAATAATAAAATTTAATTATCAAATCAATCTATAAAATCAAGAAAATAAATTAGTTTTAAAATGTCGACATGAAAACAAATTTAAACTTCTATAATATAGATTTTACTTTTTTACTTTTTAATTCTCTAACTCTTCAAATATCGAATGTATAACTATTACTAATTTCTATATTTCCATTTTTTTCACTACATTAATTATATCTTATAATTGTTCCCTGTTCTAAGAACCCTTTCCTTTTATCTCTTACACCTCGTTTTCTATATATTTTAGTTTTTTTTTTTAAATATAACTTTGTATGGTTTGATTTTTTAATATAACTTGATTTAACGTATCTTTAAAGTAAAATAGGTATTATTTATTTTAGCTTATATCTTTATTTTTAAATATATTTGTATTGTTTAATATAAAATTTATATATACATGTATAAGTTTTTTTATAAAGCTCCATTTTCGGCCCACTTTATTTTCAAATTAACTCCTCATTCTTCATATAACTCCACTTTAATATCATAAGGTTAATATCTAGGTTTAATTTTATGAAACCTCTCTCCTTTAAAGCTAATACCTTCCAACCTCCCCTAATCACCGCCTCGGACTGATTGGAATATCGAAATGGATAGAATTGTGTATCAATTTTTCAACGTCTGTCAAAGTTAAATTTCTACTTCCGACACGAACTCAGTCTGTACACCGGGGTTGAATAAAACTGACGTAGTTTAGTTTTCCTAGGTTGAAACAGATCTATCCACCACCACATGAGCGAATTTTGGATTTTGTTGTGTAATATATATATATATATATATCCTCAAAAACTAAGACGCTAAAAGGATGTTATAATAGGTATCATCAGGCAGTACCCCTTGATTATACCTATTATGGTTGAAATCACGGTTGCATCCTTTTAGCGTCGTAGATTTTAAGGATATAATTCGCTCTACAAGTTTACTTTTGTATTGAGCACTAGTTTTTATCTCGCTTATAATTTAGTAACACGTCCTTTGTATAGTGTTACTAATTTTTGATTCAGTTTTATATATATATGTGTGTGTGTGTGTGTGTTTAACATTTCTATTGTCAATTCTCGAGAAACAATGTACAAATCCAGTCAAAGATGCTTGGGATTTATATAAATAAATATATATATATATATATATATATATATATATATAATTATAAAAATAATTTTTTGAAACCAATAAAATTTACCGTGGGAGTATATAGTAATAGCGGTGTCAAGGGAAAAAACATGTCCTTTTAGCCTATCATTTTTGGCGATTGTTAAACTTCCTTTTTATTTTCCGCCAAAAAAACAAAAGAACTAAAAGATTAAGAAATTTTTGGAAAAATCATGAAAAAAAAGAATATTTTTTATTTTTTTTCACGGACTGCATTTTATTAATTCTTATTTTTTTGTATTTTGTTTTCTTTAACAAAACAAATAGAGTAAAAACGGGAACACAAAACGACCACAATGAGCTGATTTCGTTTTCACACGTTGCCGGAAGTGACGTCATTTGTCACTAGCATAAACCTATAATGCTGATTTTAATAATTATTAATCGAATAAAATTTCTCACCAATCTCAAGATTGTCCTAATATTCATCGGAGTTTTACCCCTGAGATCATGAATTAAAACCACACTGCATTTGGTGGTTAAATATCAGTTTTTGTTTTTCGAAATGGGTGGAGAAGAAAGTGTTGCTGTTGTTGTTGTTGCTGCTGGTGTTTTTGTTGTTTTTGTTACTTGAATGTATGCATGATTCAAAGAATTAATTGGATTACGAACATATATACACTCTTGGGAATTTTAATCCTAAGAAAAATAGCACAGTATAAAAAAGAGAGAGTAAAAAAAGAAATTCGTTCTTTGCTATTTTTGATCGATTTTAAATGCTGACATCATGTGTGGTTCGTTTATTTGGCCTTATTAACTCAACCAACTAATCATTTAAAAGTTGTAGTTATCCAGAATCAACGACTTGAATTCTTTTTCTTTTCTCTTTTTCTTTTTTTTTATTTGCAATAAAGCGTTTCTGCTTTCTATTTTAGAAAAGAAAATGAACCAGTCATTGCAAAACGATATATTACAAGAGTTCTAAATTTTTGGATAACATCGTTATAAATAATCAAGAGGGATCTCCCCTTGTTTTGTTACTCTCCTCTTTGAGAGAGCTATTTCTCTTTACTGGGACTATAAACGGACGCTATATGTGAACCTTGTATTCTCAGTTGAATAAAGCTTTCTTAAAGCCTACATCTGCGTACTTTTGTCCTTACAAACATATAAATGTTAGAACAGAAATACATTCTCGAATGGTAAACAATCTAATTTGCTGTGATTTGACTAGAATGACAAAGAAAAACATTTTTCGGTGAATACATTTTTCTATTAGTTCAAAACTTGATGTTTAATGTCGCTGGCTTCTGTTCGTTTTTTTTTTCCTTTTTATAATCAACATTGTGCCACTTTTAAAAGACGTGATTTTTAATGCCTGATAAAATGAGAGTCGCAACAAATACAACACGCTTTCTTTATATGGCAAATATTGGCTCCTGTTATGTTTGTTGTTGATTTTGCGAACGATAAAATGATGGTTTCAACTGTTGCTCAGGATGTCTGCTAACGTGTGTCATCAAATAAACAACAAATTTTACGAGAACATTACTTGCCGTGTGCATATTCTGTGTACGTGAATTAGAAATGGTCTGTTTAAGAGATTTCGTAAGAAGGAAAGACAAACAGACAGAAAAGATGAAAGATTTCAACAAACCCACGATTCATTTCTTGCCTAAAACAGTTTGTATCGTATTTAATTTTAGAATAAGAATCGCTCAACAAACATGTGGGATCCTTATTTTAAAATAAAATACGAAACGAAATGTTTTAGACACGAAATGAATCGTGGATTGGTTGAAATCTTTCATCTCTTTTGTCTGTTTTTCTTTCCTTCTTACGAATTTTTTTTTCCGAAAAATTGAGCCGCTTGTAGAATTTGAACCCATGACAAAACCTGATATGAATTGTTTCAAAGATACTGTATTAAGTGCATATACAGGGCGTTGCTGTTTTAAAAAAAAAGGGATGACTAAAAAATGAGCTTTGCATTATGGGAAAATGGAACGCGAATATAAGTGGATTTGGTGTGGGGGGGGCATCAGTAGTTGCTCCGTTTTGAAAAGACCTTTGTTCATTATGGATTGAATATCCATAAAAAAAACACTTAATTTTGCATCGAGGAATTCTGTTTATCTCACATCGAATATCCAGGAAATCAAATGAAAGTCCTTTATTGATTTTCATATCGAATATCTGAGAAATAAAATAAAAGACCTATATTGATTTTCTCATCGAATATCTGAGAAATAATATTAAAGAATTTTATTGATTTCATATCGAATATCCGAGAAATAAAATAAAACTCTTTGTTTATTTGAGATCGAATATCCGGGAAATCTAATAAAAGAGTTTTATTTATTTTCATATCGAATATGAATATCGAAATAAAATGAAAGAATTTTATTGATTTCACATCGAATATCTGGGAAAAAAAATTATTTTCATAGCGAATATCCGGGAAATAAAATAAAAAACCGTTATTGATTTTCACATCGAATATCTGAGAAATAAAATTAAAAAAATTATTGATTTCATATCGAATATCCGAGAAATAAACTAAAAATTCTTTGATTATTTCACATCGAATATCCGGGAAATCAAATAAAAGTCCTTTATTGATTTTCATATCGAATATCCGGGATATCTGATCGAATATCCGGGAAATCAAATAAATCCTTTATTGATTTTCATAAAAAATCAAATAAAAGTCCTTTATTGATTTTCATATCGAATATCCGGAAATCAAATAAAAAGTCGATATTCATAAATATAAATAAAAGTCCTTTATTGATATTCATATCGAAATCTAAAAATAAAAGTCCTTTATTGATATTCATATCGAATATCCGGGAAATTTTATTGATATTCATATCGAATATCCGGGAAATCAAATAAAGTCGAATATCCGGGAAATCAAATAAAAGTCCTTTATTGATTTTCATATCGAATATCGGGAAATCAAATAAAAGTCCTTTAATAAATAAAAGACCTTTATTGATTTTCATAAATATCCGGAAATCAAATAAAAGACCTTTATTGATTTTCATATCGAATATCCGAAATCAAATAAAAAGTCCTTTATTGAATATCCGGGAAATCAAATAAAAGTCCTTTATTGATTTTCATATCGAATATCCGGGAAATCAAATAAAAGACCTTTATTGATTTTCATATCGAATATCCGGGAAATCAAATAAAAGTCCTTTATTGATTTTCATATCGAATATCCGGGAAATCAAATAAAAGTCCTTTATTGATTTTCATAAAATATCCGGAAATCAAATAAAAGTCCTTTATTTTCATATCGAATATCCGGGAAATCAAATAAAAGTCCTTTATTGATTTTCATATCGAATATCCGGGAAATCAAATAAAAGTCCTTTATTGATTTTCATATCGAATATCCGGGAAATCAAATAAAAGTCCTTTATTGATTTTCATATCGAATATCCGGGAAATCAAATAAAAGTCCTTTATTGATTTTCATATCGAATATCCGAGAAATAAAATAAAAGACCTTTATTGATTTTCACATCGAATATCTGAGTAAAAAAAATAAAGAATTTTATTGATTTCACATCGAATATCCGAGAAATAATAAAAAAAAAAACCTTATTGATTTTCATATCGAATATCTGGGAAATAAAAAAAGACTTTTATTGATTTCACATGGAATCGTTGAATTGAAGGAGATAGTTTATAATTTGTTCGGAACATTTCAGGATTAAGGAGAATTCGTTCGTTTTTGCTTTTTCACTAAATCGATTTTTAGATTTATTCGATACCAAAAGATTCCGTGTTTCTTCTTAGGAGAAATTTGTTTTATTAAAATCCAAAATAAACGACTCTTAAATGCTATGAGAATAATTTTGTATTGTTTACCACCGCAAAGATTTGAAAATACAGATCTGCTGTCTTTTTATCATTACAAAATCCTAAACTCAAATCTATAATAATAATAAGAAGAAGAAGAAGAAGAAAAGAATACTACAGGCGTGTACGTCTGGTACTAAATACTGAGCTAAACTCAAAAAACAGGATATCAGCCATAAACACATTGGCTGTCCCTGTGGTGCAATACAGCTTTAATGTCATTAACTGGACCATAGCTGAAATTAAGTGAATGGATGCCAAAACGAGAAAGCTACTCACTTGCTATCGCATGCATCATCCCAAAGCTGATGTCGACCGTCTGTATGTGCACAGATCCGAAGGAGGCAGAGGATTAGTTCAACTAGAACTGGCCTACAAAACTACAACAATTGGCCTCCAAAGATATTTGGAAACTACAGAAGACTGGATGATGGTATGCGTCAAGGAACATGAAAGTAGTTAGCGTCTCTACTCCGTAATGAAGGAAGCCAACAAATTCAAAATGGAGTTCCAAATGGGTGTAGAGATGCAACTACAGCACAAACACACCGGCTGAAACTGCAAAATACCTAAAAAAAGATAGCTAAGACGAATGCAACCGACCAGTTACAGAAGCGATGGCAAGATAAACCGCTTCATGGCCAATACTCTGCCCGTACCAAACAAGCTGACGTAGACAAAACCCGTACCCATCAGTGGCTACGTAGTGCAGGGTTGAAAGCGGAAACTGAAGGTTTTATCCTTGCTGCGCAGGACCAATGCTTGCTAACTAGGAATTATCAAGCACATATACTAAAATATTGTGTCAGCCCAAAAACAGATTCTGTGATAAATATCCAGAAACGATTGAACATCTTGTATCAGGTTGTACGGTGTTGGCACCCACTGAATATAAAACCCGACATGACAGAGTGGGCCAATATCTGCACTGGAAAATCTGCAACTTCTACGGGAAGAAAACAGAAAAAACTGGTATGAACACCACCCAGACCCGGTTACGGAGATAGGACCTGTTACAATTGTATGGGATTACACAATACACACTGACAGAACAATCAAGGCCAACCGGCCAGATATTGTCATTAAAGACCACAAACAAAAACGGTGCCTCCTTATTGATATGGCAGTCCCTGCTGACTGCAATGTATCTTTGAAGATATTCAAAAAGTTGTCAAAATACAAGGACCTTGAAATAGAAATCTCGAAAATGTGGCATATGGGAACATCAACAATCCCTGTTGTAGTTGGAGCCCTAGGACTGGTTGGAAAAGATTGCAGTAGACTAATTGAAGGGATTCCTGGAGGTCCATGCCTCAAGGAGATACAAAAAATTGTTCTGACAAGTATAGCCCACACCTTACGAAGGGCTTTATCTATGTAATTTAATTTTTTGTCAGTGGAAAGTGTCATGACGCCATTTCTAACCTTAGGTCCCTGGGCGGGACCCGGAAAGAAATGTGTAAACGCCAGAAATCAAAGAAAATGATAATAATAATAATAATAATTTTATCACGGTGACTTCTCAATGGAGGGACATATGGATATGAATAACTTAATCATTGTATATTTTTAAATTCTTAATAAAACAAACAAAGTTATCCCGATTTTTTTTTTTTTTTGTGGCCAGTTTTTTAGATTTGGCTTACGTAATTGTCTCGGCTCTTAAACCGAAAAATGTTTACAAAATATTAAAAAAAAACAAAAAAAAAAACTGACAATTATTTTGTTTTTTTAATTTTTAATGAACCACACACAATGTGTGAAAGCCGCCTGAAGTTTACTTCGAAATGTTTCGTTGAATTTTAGGTAATGTCCGGAATGTTTGCATTTATGAAACTTTTAAATACAGTTCAACTGTCATGTTGTTTTTCCATTCCCTCACACTTTCTTGCTCGTATCTACATACATAATTAATAATTATTTACATTCGGAAGTATGTGTAAATTTACACACGTATGCATGGCGTGGTCGGACATTTGGCCGACAGACATTTGGCCGAAAGACATTTGACCGACGGACATTTGGCCGAGAGATATTTGGCCGACGGACATTTCACCGAAAAAGTACAAGTAAAAATAGTAACAAATAATACTGTAAGCATTTTAATTAGCAGTATTATAAGATAGAATAGGACTAATAATTATCATTTAATTTCAAGTGATTAAATTGCTAAATCTAAATTTAAAGTTAAAAGTTTTCATATTTGAATATTTGTTTATTGAAATTAATATTTTAAAAATATCTGAGTGTATTTGGGTAGAAAGTAGCACCTAATTATTTAAATTCGTATTTAACAGTAAGATAAAAGCTAGTTCATCACTTTAAGGTAATGATCATTAAAAGCGAAATTGAAAGATCTTTCACGTCGTAAAAGCTTAAATGTGCTTTTGCTTAAAATACTTATCATCTTACAGTAATATTTGAAGTAAAATATAATACATACAGAATAGATTTTAAAAAAAGCCTGTCAAAAAAAAAAAAAAAATTATAAATTAATACAGTAAATAAATAAATATAAATATATATAACACACTACGATAAAGAGTGTGACATGCATGTAAGTACGCCATTACATTTTCGGCTAAATGTCTATTAAACCAAATGTTGGTCGGCCAAATGTCCGAGTCCCTACGCATGGAAATAAACACAATTTACGGACACACACACAAGCAATCCCTTTTCATTTTTAAAGTGGGGTTTAATAAATAGTCGCAATGTAGTAAAATACAAAATTTTGATACACACATCGTTTCACTGCTGGGTTAGAGGTCAGTTCTAGAGATGTCAGATTTATTGATTTCTTGGTGTCAGCTATTTTGTTTTACTTCTCGTTCTTTCTCGTGACGCAAACGAGACTACAACGGTCTAATGACAGATTTCTCTAACTGCTGATGCTGAGTCCGTATGGCCATTCTATTGACGTGCACGGGAATTGGCACAATTATTTTCGGTTTGTTGTTCGGATCTCCACCATGACGCCCGTGAACAATACCGGCCTTCACTCTCTTCCACTTGGCGCGGCGATTTTGAAACCATATTTTTACCTGCACTTCGCTGAGCTTGAGGTTGTGTGCAATCTGCGAACGCTCGGTCAAAGAAAGGTACTTCTTGCTGTGAAATTCTTTCTCCAGTTCCAGGAGTTGTTCGCTTGTGAAGGCCGTCCGTCGACGTCGAGTTTTGTTGGTGGTCCCACTGCCGCTGACAAAGTCGTCTGTTTTGCCACCTAATTTGCTGTCGCTGTCCGGCGAGAGTGAACGACGTGGAGACATACCCGTACCGTCAGTCCCGTCACTGTCGACACTGCAGTCGTTGGCACTCACTCCAACACAGATATCATCAGAACGAAGGCGAGTGTCTGAAATAACAAACAAAATGAATTTAATGTAAATAAATGAAGCATTGACTTGAGAGAAATAGATTTTTGAAGAAATAAGACAAGATAAAACCTTTCAAAACAAAAACTACACTCTGGAATTAGAATGAAAACAGTGATGGCTCATGCCTTGAACCCATCTTAAAAACTCAGGATGTGGAACTAGTTAATACTAAACACTTCAAATATCTCGGTATAGGTATCCATGGCATCCGTTGGTCCCGAGAAACCTTGGATCTGCACCCAAAGAATTATGCCCCAGCTGCTGATGGACGCGCAGCATCTGCTATGTTTGTACAGTCCCACACGGGTATGACAATCTCGATTGCAATGAATGTATTGTCAAGACGCTCTCCCCTAATGTTGCTTCTTCTTTTTTTTTTTTTTTTTCGATATATAACTTGTAGATCGTAAAATGCAATGTTGGTAATAAAAAATATATTTAAAATTTTCTTGTTTACTGTTGCATTCATTGTCATTTTGCCATAAAAACGTATTAGTTATTTTATTACAAAAATGTACTGTTGATTTATTTATTTATTTTATTTTATTTTTTTTTTTTTTTTTTGTCTGGGCTAACTATTTGCCCTTAGCTGGGACCCTAACATGTGCTACCACCCCAATTACTAATATTACCATTACCAATATAGGAGTTTGATCAAAAAGTATCGGGATCGTTGCTATGGAAACGGAGTTAAACTACGCATAGTAAAGCCGCCTGGCACAGACTGACCTTGAACTCTGCTGCGTATGCACACTAAGTTATAACGTTCTCTGCCACTTTCGTTGTTTATAGTAGTGCTTGGAAGGCAAGTGTGTAGAGTGTGTCACTTTTTGAAAAAAATAAACATTGCTGAGGAGTGAGTGTAGTTAAAATAATAACAGTGTCAATGGAAAAATCGTCCTTTTAACATTTTTTCTTTCACGAAATTCCAAGTTTGCATATATATATATATATATATATATATATATATAAGGGAGAGATCATAGTTGTTCCAACGGGAGAAAAGTGTATATTTTAAAGAGAAAAGAGAAGCCGCAAACGTTTTCTTTTTTTAAATATATATTATACTTTATTTTCCTTATGTTTTGCTACATGCGTTTTGGGTCTTGTGAACTTCATCAGGCGAAGATGGTTATTTCCTCATGTTATTTAAAGAAATTAATTTTTGACCTATGTTTTTTAGGTTTAACCATTGTCTTTTGTATGTTGTACCAATCTAAATTCTTCTTGGACTGCATATATTACATTGCTTGCCTATATATATATATATATATATATATATATATATATATATATATATATATATATATATATATACGCTCTATCCCAGATATTGAGCACTTTAATCCATAAATATAGCATACCTTTTGAAACAAATTTATATATATATATATATATATATATATATATATATATATATCCTCAAACGTTATTTTTATTGGATACCCATGATTGAAATAGATGCCCTGTTTTTAAACACTGTGTATTGCATCTACCAGCCTGAACACACGAGAAAACGTAGAAAAAAAAGTGCGAATAAATAAGTTACTCCGTAAGCTATATTTTATCCCCTTAAATAATTTTTTGTCGTGTTATACAATGAAAACTGTATATGTGTACATTTTTTTGCGTGCCTGCCATAAAAAGTAACCTATGTGAGTGTGTCGTATCTGTGGTCGAAAAGCAAGAACAAAAAAGATGCCGTAAGACAGGAGGAGAAGTGAAACGATCCAGTTGAAGAGAAAGAGAAATGAGAAAACGGAGACAACATCTTTGTTGTATTTGGTGGAGACACAGCGCAGACCCCCCAGGCATAACACACGTCCAGTGATAAAGGCAACACTTTAGAAAAAAAAAAAAAAAAAAAAGATTAATACCCGAACTATCATTTTTAACCAGCGAGGCGGATCAGCCAAAAGACGATACAAAAATCCGACCCTTTTCAATGAAAGCAGCTCATTGAGCCTCAAATTGAAAAGAGAAAAAAAAATGTCCAAAATTATTTTATTTTTCCTTTTTTTTCCCCCGTTGTTTTTTCTTCTCTTTATAGAAATAAATGGAGAGTTGCGATGTTTCGTGACTCAAGAACTGTTCGTAACTTATCCTCCAGCAGGTGCTACTCCCGGTTAACATAGCCTGTGAAATTTGTCATTACGGAGCCATGTTCTGGTAGATGACACAAAATAAACATTACAAGAACGAATCTAGATTAATATCTTTTGCTTTTTTTTTTTTTCGATCGGGAGCTACAAGATATATAGTATCAACATCACGTTGGAGAGATTCACCGCCTGAAAGGTGGGTTTACGGCCGCATCATATTGAACCACCGTTTCCCGTACGATCACAGAAATTAATCAACGTCGAGCTTGGTCAGTATCTAAGATGGGTGACCGCTTTGGAATACCAGGTTCTATAAGCTTGGATGTGCGGGTGGTGTAATGTATAATAGCTCGAAATTGTTAATCGGAGAGCCGGTTTCCAATTCCCGTTGGGTTCGTTATATGTTACGTTAATAGCTGGCTGGCCACTCGTATTGCAGGCGTATTTTTGATTCGATTATACTCGATTGATCAGGTGCGTTTTTGAGTCCACCTGTGGTTTATACTGCAACTATGCTGAGCAGGCCTTAGTTACAGTTTCTTGGAGAGAAGCGTGTTATTTATCGTGATCAACAATTTGAACAAGGCCAGCACACTCAAACCCTCAGTCATGATGACTTGTGTCTTCGTGCTAGCACAACCATAGACGGCCCCTCCCAAAGGTTACTTCTACCTAATTTCACTCACAAGGCATGGGTCAACCCGTAGTATGGTTTTCAGTTTCAGTCACTTTCCAAAGGTGCTGCACGCTGGGATCGCCTCCACCAGGCCGATAACATCAAGAAGTCACCTTCCTGACAAATCGCCCATGGTGAGATTCGAACCCGGGTCTTATGGTCATAAAGCAAACGTTCTAATCACTCGGTCACGTGCTCTACGTTATATGTACGCATGCGCAAATACTCTTGGGAAAAGTATGAATCCAACTCTCCCTCCCCAGTTATGGGTTAATTAGTTAGACTTGTCCCTTCAACACGTGGGCGATCATGACTCTCCACGATCTCTTGTCTTTTGTATCATTATTAACATTTGCCACGCCGCCCTCTCCCAGTTCCACCATATATTCACACTAGCTCGCCAGGTAGGCGCTCTGATGCATTTCCCTCGTCATCTTTGCTTTCGATATGCCCTGAGGGTGTCAAATTCTCCAAGCCTGCCTTCCTCATTATATGACCCAGAAATTTCAGCTGTCTCTTTCTGATCCTGAGTATGTTGATTTTCTAAACTTGGCTTAGGTGTGTCACAAGGCCGAAAGTATGGGGCACCCAGTGAGGGTCGAATTCACTACTCAGTCGTAATTGTTCTAGTGAGACAAGCTTGCTAAGCATTATGCCATATCGAGGTGCCCTTCTGATCTTGGACATTTTCTTTGTTGCTTAAACGCTCCATCCATGATGTTCTCAGCATCCTTCTGTAGAACCACATGTCTGTTGTCTACAGTTTTCTCTTCACCTGTGAAGTGATTGTCCCGCATTCACAGACATGTAGAATGACTGTTATTGCGTAACAGTTCAGTTCTCTTGTCTTTGTTTTGAACGGAATTTTCTTGTTTCTTAATACTTTGCTTAGTTTTTGGAAGGCATCTTTTGTTAATCCATTGCGCGTTCCGAGTCGTCTACAATAATTTTATACTCCATACGTGCAAAATATATTGGATTATATACAAATCTATTGGAACTATGGGATCTTTAGCATCTTGGGTGGCAACTAGTCTACGAGAAAGACTACACCGACTTTAAAGAACCAAGAGAACCAGTCGGACCCAGAAATGTCACCAATCGTGATGAACGGATGTTCCATCAGGGAGGCTCCGCGTCTTGAGCGCCTATTAGAACTTAAACCTCAGCCCAGACCTCAAGTAGAACACGTACATACAATCCATCGCTAGATGCTGGAAAATGACCGCTCTAGTATGTACTTGACTCCTCCCGCTGTCTTCTACTTGTACAAGTGCCAGATCAGCCCGAAAATGGGGGAATTCCTGCCATGTATGGGCGGGAGTTGACTATTTTTCCATTTTTTGATATATTCCAAAAAGTGTCTCCGCGTCCTTGTAGGCGACGAATTAGTTTCTACGCTGCAATCTCTTTCTCACAGACGAGACGTCGCAAGCCTATCACTGCTCTATCGCTATTTGCATTGAAAGTGTTTAGATGAACTACACTCCTTAGTTTCGCCAGTCGTAACTTTCACGGCGAAGACCGGCCATGCCACGCACATTGTAGCGAACCACGCGACGTAAGTTCCACTCAAACAGCTTTTACCCACGAACCATTGCCTCGTGAACCGACTCTCAAGAGGTTGATTGCCCTATCACTGCAATCATAACGTTCAAGTCTAGGGTTAACCATTATCTTCCACACTACCCTAACTCTCTACCTCGAGAGGCCCTCGGGCTTTGTATACGTTGTAAAAAAAAAAAAAAAACGTAGCCAGCGAGGAATCCACTCCAATATCTTTTACAAGATGTTTTTGAATTCACACATCATAAAAAAATGGAATCTGTGGTGAGCCATAATTGTCTTCGTCTTGAAGAAAGGGAGACTTTTCTGTATTCAAAACTGTGTAGAAAAAAAAGTCAATGCTATTTACATATAATCAAGAAAAGGACGCTATAGATAGCCATGACTGCTTACGTCCTAAAGAAAGGGAAACAACTCTGAACTCAAAACTATTAGGTAGGAAACTGAATCCACCCGACTATCTTTCCTAAAAAATCAAAGCAATTTATGTATCATCAAGAAAAGGAAGCTGTGAAGATCCATGATCTCTTACGGCCTGAAGGAATTACTCTAGATTCAAAACCGGGGAAAAGGCAACGCGTGACAACCACTGCACTATCTTTCACGGCAAATAATAAATAGTAAAGGAAGGGAAGCTGTGGAGAAACATTATCGTCATCGTCCAGAAGGGGAATAAAAATATATATTTCAGCGACAATCATCAAGCGGCAGTTAGCGTGTTTGTCTCGAAAAGCCTAGTCAGTGAATTCTGATCTAATGTGGGCGCTAAAGAAACATGTCTGACCTCGACTTGGCCTGTTTATAAATAACATCTCCGTTTCATTTTTGTTCTTTTCTGAAACAAGACTTTTCTCTCTGTCATCATCGCTTTTTGCTATTCAATCTTATTCTGCTCCTCCCCTATACAATATTATTATTGCTAACCAATTCGTTATTGAGGGCAAAGTCACTGACCTGGAAACAGGAGCTGCTCATCATGAGATTAGTTTAAGAGACACGCAGAATACATTTGTTGAAATATAAAAAAAGTAATGATTTACTGTGACTTGTCTCCGGATGGTTGTCGGTCTTAGTTTCAGCTAATCACCGTGCTTTTTATTTTAGTCAATTTTTATAGCCGTTGAATTGTCACTGGTGAAATTTAACCCCCACTGACCCCACAAATTCTGCCAATGCCACAAAGAAGGAAACTTTTACATTTTCACTATTTAATGTGGAGCTCAAATTCGATGAGATTATCGATAATATCAGTTATTTTGTTTATTTTGATGTCACTGTTTTCTTTTTTCTTCTTTTTTTATTGTCCTTCTTTTACTTTTTTCTTCTTTTTCTTCTTCTTTTTCATTTTCTTCTTTTACTTTTTTCTTTTTTTTTATTCTTCTTTTCTTTTTTTTGTTCTTCTTTTCTTTCTTGTTTTTTTTCTTCTTTTTCATTTTCTTCTTTTCTTCTTTGTTCTTTTTCTTCTTCTTTTTCTTCTCTTTTACTTGTTTTTTCTTGTTCTTTTTTTCTTGTTCCTTTTCTTGTTGTTGTTGTTCTTCTTCTTCTTCATCTTCTATGTGCCATGTCACTTCAGGACGTAGTCGATCATGGCTCTCCACAATTCCCTCTCCTTTGTTTTCTTTCTGAATTTACACCTCGCTCATCCTTCTTCTTCTATGTGCTGTGTCCCTTCAGGATGTTAGCAATCATGGCTCTCCACAATTTCCTGCTCTTAATAAACTTGTCCTTTTCTTATCACTCCTAAACCTTGTTCCGTCATCCATTTACTTTGCTAGGTTGCTTATACGTTGTTTTCATTCTCCCTCTTGTCCTGTGAGTATCAGATTTTCCGAGGACTGTTTCCTCGTTATATAACCTAGAAATTTCTTCCTGATATTAAGTATAAGTGTCCTTTTTGTTGTCATTGTCGCTAGAATTTCGTTCTTGGTCACATGTTCGGTCAATGGCACTCTCTCCTTCTGCAGAATCTCATTTTCTGTTGCTTCACGTCTCTTCTTCATATGTGAGATTGTCCAGCATTCGCTCTCATACAGGAGGACTGATATTATATAATAGTGAAATAGATGTTTTGTTTCTAACGATTGTTTTCACTTTCTTAATACTTCGCTTAGCTTTTGGATGGCATCTTTCTCTATCTCATTGCCGCAACTTCCGTCCTCTGTAAAAACACCTCTCTGATTATAAAAATACATTCAGTTCAATTCCAGATACACAGATTTTTTTTTCGCCTATTCACGACTGGATTGACATCAAATGAGGCTGTAAACATAGCCCAGCAATGGTGCTTCACCATTGCTTAGCCATACCTCCCTTTAATAACAACTTGTCATAGATTTTTATTATATCATTGTCATCGCCATTATCATTGGTCAACCGGGTGTGGTCGTAGGGTCGTTGCGCAACTGAGCACTTGACTACTTCCCTCAACATGTCTAGGTTGAAAACCGGATAGGTATTTATTCATGCATAGTGTGTCTTGGGAAAATACACCTAGCTGATCCCATCCATCTCTAGGTCAAACCACAGCTGATGTCCTCCAACTCGAAGTCTCGCCTTGGCCCACAGACACGTGGCCGTTGATTCCATCGGGGGGGGGACCCTATGCTCTAGGATGCGCTCTGCATAGCGATACCGTATCACCACCACCTGACTGCATCCGTAGTTATGGAGACCCGTCTACCCTATCGTGTTCGATGACCGTTGCCTTAAAACATTCGTTTTAAATCCTTCTGGCTGTCTGGCCACTATACTCACCAGGTAGTACTGGGTTACAGTTACATTGTACCAGTATTACTCGTATACTGATCTGATATGAGATATTTAAATTATTTATGTTACATCCTCCGGTAGGATTCGAACCTGAGAAGCCGTCAGTAGATTCGATATGCTTTTAACAGACTCGACCATGAAGGGCGACGTCTATCAAGCAAGGATGAGATGTACGTTTCACTGGAGAAGTTTGTTTCCGAGAAGCTTCTTTCCTCTCTGTGGAACCGACTCCCAAGAGGGTGTTTTCCCGATTACTACAATATTAACCTTTTCAAGTCTAGGATTAACCGTTATCTTCCCCATGTATCCTCATAAAGTGTGCCTCTTACTTTGTAGCTCTCTACCCAGAGTGGCTCCCGGGTCTTGTACAGAGTAAACATCATGTAAAAAAATAAATAAAAATAATAAACATCTGTGTTGCCTCAGATCTCCTCTTCATCTGTTGAAGAATTGCTCAAAATTCATTGCCATACTGGAGATCTGATATTACATACCAATTCTTCAGCAATCTTTTCTTTGATTGTTTATATATATATATATATATATATATATATATATATAGATATTAAGACATTTTTATGTTTATTCATTCTTTTTATAGATACAAATATTTAAGTAAATGCTCTGTTTATAATAAACAGTATTAAACAACATTTACCGGCCTGAATATCCGAGAAATTTTTCATAGAAAATATTCGTCCTCCGACAGGAAACGAACCTGTATCCTATACGGAACCGTTATATAGCCTGACGTGCCTTTAACCGATTTGGCCACAGAGGAGCGTTTGGTTAGCAAGGTCGAATTTACTGCCTTTAAATTTCAATCATCCATGAATCTCTCACGTACATTCATATCTGCTCAAAGCGTATCCAAATGTAAACAAATGACGTCACACATTATGAAATGGACAAAGTCCGACAATTATTTTAAGACATTTTTATGTTTATACATTCTTTTTATAGATACAAATATTTATTATAAACAGAGCCTTTACTTAAATATTTGTATATATATATATATATATATATATATATATATATATTTCTGTTTCTTAACACTTTGCCTAGCTTTTGGAAGGCATTTCTTGAGATTTCAATGCATATTTCGGATCTCGGTGTCACATTTTTCGGGATCTGTTATGATACTTCCATTTAATCCTTGATTAGTTCATAATAGATTTGTTATTTTTTTCTTTATCAATTGAATAGAACGTTCACTGCGCATCTTTTAAACATCCACTGTTAAAACGGGTTGAGGCATTAAAAAAAAAGATGAGGTAGGCCGATGAGTCTGTCGGCCGAGACAACACCAATGGATATTCTGATCTAAAGCTGTCAAAATGTAATAATGTGTGATCAAACGAAGAGAAGGATTGAATCACCAACCAGGACGCTTTGGTTCTGCCTATCTTCCAGCCTCGGTGCTAAACAATCTTTCTCTTCTTACATGCTCCACCTGTTTTCTATTCCTTCTCTCGCTCGTTCGTTGCGTCTATTCCAAATCGACTGTGTGCGGTAGGTAGAGAGATGAACGGCGTGGCCATTTGGCAGGAAGCCAGATGGAGGCTGGCGTTTGCTCGCTAAGCTAATAGGTAGAACTTGACACCGCGGCGAATAATTCGTCCGACATTCGTCGTGTTATCTAGCCATTAGAACGACAGATATTTGCAAGTCGACAATAGAGTCAAGCAGACATAACAACTATAAATTAGCCGTAAGACTAACAATTAGCGAAAGAACGAGCGTTTCTGTTTCCCGTTGGCGAATTCGTTGAACAATGGCCGATTCGCCGATGCTATATAGCACGAAGCAAGTGAATTACACTTGAAGCAAATAGATGACATCTACGCTGACAGTTATTGCTGTTAGCATCGCTCAGTATCAAAGAAGGAGAAGAAGAAAAACAACAACAACAAAAACAAGATAGATGACTAGATAAAGAAAAGAAAAGAAAGAAAGTAGATAGATAGATAGATAGATAGATAGATAGATAGATAGATAGATAGATAAAGAAGAAGATAGATGACTAGGTAAAGAAGAAGAAGAAGAAGAAAATTAATGACTAGGTGAAGAAAATAGATGACTAAGTAAAGAAGAAGAAGAAGAAGAAGAAGAAGAAGATAGATGACTAGGTGAAAAAGGAAAACATAGATGACTAGGTAAAGAAGAAGAAGAAGAAGAAGATAGATGACTAGGTGAAGAAGGAGAAGATAGATAAATAAGAGAAGATAGAAAAAAAAAGAAGGAGGTAAATGAATAGGTGAAGAAGATAGATGACTAAAAAAGGAAGAAGAAGAAGAAGGAGAAATAGAAAAAATAGATGAGTAATAAAGAAGAAGAAGAAGAAAAAAGAAGAAGAAGAAGAAGATAGATGACTAGGTGAAGAAGGAGAAGATAGATAAATAAGTAAAGAAGAAAAAAGGGAGAAGAAGAAGAAAAAGAAGAAGGAGGTAAATGAATAGGTGAAGAAGAAGATAGATAACTAGGTAAAGAAGAAGAAGAAAATTAATGACTAGGTGAAGAAAATAGATGACTAAGTAAAGAAGAAGAAAAAGAAGAAAAAGAAGAAGAAGATAGATGACTAGGTGAAAAGGAGAACATAGATGACTAGATAAAGAAGAAGAAGAACAACAACAACAACAATAAGATAAATGACGAGGTGATGAAGAAGAAAAATATCTAGACTGAAGCTGCCCAAACCATTTTTTCAGATTTGACAGAGTTCAAAAGCATTTACGCTGCTTTGTAAACGATGAATTATTTTCCACTCTTCGACCCCCTCTCCCACCGACGCAATGTTGCAAGCCACTCCCTACACTATCGATACTTCCATGGAAAATATTCAGGCAATATTCTATAGTTTCACTATTTCAGAATATTTACATTTAAAACTCGCCATGCTATGCACAAAGGCGCAAAGCATCTTCATTCTTTGCATTCCAGTGTTAAGGAGTTAGTTCTAATCTGACAGCTTTTTAGCAAGAACTGTTTCTTGTGGAATAGACTCCTGAGAGGAGGCACCCCAAATCACTACGATTTTACGCAAGTCCTCCCCGTAGGCTGGGGCCAAAATTCCCCGTATACCGTAGGTCGGATTTGTCTACCTTCCCAGATGAGACTCTGCCCTTCGGCATAGCCTCATCTTGATTCCTCCCTGCCCGAAAAGTTCGACGGGCTAAGTATTGTTAAGCCCAGAGGTTTGATGAACTATAGGATTTTAACTCGTCTAGGGTCAACCATAACCTAGCGTACTTATCCTAATCTACACTTCCTTTCGACGCCCATACAACAACCTCATTTAGTAATGACTAGCAGTAGAGCCCGGCGTTGCCCGGGGATGCAACAGTAAGAGATAGATCAAGTATCGACCATCGTGAAGACTGAAAAATAAAATTGACAAAGATTATTGTTTAAGGTTGACGGACACGCATGTCTTAATTGGTTATTTTTGGTTGTTTTTTTGTTTTTTTACGAATTGGTCAAACCCAAACTCAAACAAAAACATTGTTTTCAATCGTTATGAGTCTACCGATTGAATAGAATTTTATTATAAACAATTGTCTTGTAAATGGAATTTTTAAAGCATTCTGAATGTAAAAATAAAGAAAAAAGTGTGCAAGACAATAATAAACACTACCTGCCAAAAGAAAAAGTGAAGTTTTGTTGAAATCGGTTGAAAAATGTAGGAAATCCGATCCCATATACAAACGAACACACACACACACACTCAAACAACCTGGGTTTTATAATAAGTATAACTCGATATAAGTTGTCCCCCTTTCAATCGTGTTTTATCGTGTTTTAAAATTGATTTCATGCACAAACAATTGTGTTTTTCCAATTTTTGGCGCTGTCAGAACCACCGCAAGGTAATTTTACGCAGTCCTGTGAAGTTTTGTTGAAATCGGTTGAAAAATGTAGGAAATCCGATCCAATATATAAACGTACAGACACACACACAATCTGCGTTTTATAATAAGTAAGATCTACCTTGAATGGCTACTGGGCCTTGTATTGGGTGAGCAACAGTATACTAAAGTGAAAATAAATTGTGTTTGCCAAATAAACAAACATAAGCCACTTTGATAAGATTCGATATGTCTCTAGCTGAGAAACAAAATCATCCGTAAGAAAACTCACACACACGCGCGCGCGCGCGCTCGCACACATACACATACACACACACACACATAAACAGAAGTAACAATTTACTAAGCGTAGAACTCGAAGCGCTCGAACACCAGAAAATGTCCAGACTGTGAGGCAATCTATTCCGCAATTCTGTAAATCGTTCCGTAAGCACTTTTCTGCTTTGGGGTTGTCTGACCGAAGAGTCGGAAGAATTTTACGCACCGATCTAGACAAATTAATGGTTGTTCAGGAACTACATGAACACGACTAGGAAACTCGCAAAGCATGCTGTGACGATATACTTCAAGATGTCCCTGCAAATGCTGTTCTGCTTGCAAGTGATGAAGCTCACTTTTATATCTGTCTGCGTCAATTCGCTACTGGGTGGAAAATGATTCGAGACAGCTCCACGAAAGACCTGTACACAGCGAATGAGTGACTGTGTGATGCACAGTTTCATATGGGGCTCTTACTTTTTGAGGAAAGTGACCACTTAGTTATAGCAACATCTGACCGGTATGTGGAGATATTGCAGACCTGTCTGGAACCGATACTCAAAGACATTACGAACCCGGATGTGTGATCTCAACAGGATGGAGCCACACCAAGAGGTTCAAAGATTTTTTTTTTTTAATAGCAGTTACCTTGGTATTTTTATGAACTGTAAAGTATGGGACGTATTTCTGCCGCACTCTGTACAGTTAATTTTTTACGATAAGTTTTCTTCTTTTTTTTTTTTTTTGGAGACTGCTTGAAGTGCTTAATTTATTATATAATCCATTGCGTATTCGCGGGTAACACAGTGATCTTCAACGTGGGCGATAATGTCTCCTTGTGAATTCTCAAGTTAGCATGTGTTCAAGAGCCTTAAAAATGAAAAGCACTATAATTTTAAGAAAAGGATTTGATTCGTTCAAACGAATTAGGCTTTTTACATTTTTTTTAAAGATCGTTCCTGGATATTTACATATTTAAATATTTTAACGCATTTGCAATATGTCTATAGAACAAATACTTGCATATCAATGTCTGTCAGCCTCGGTGGTCCGGTACGGTACGGTAACCGCTGCGTATCTGTTTCCGTCACAGTTTACTTCCGGTGTTTGGTGCTGATATAATCTAGCTAAACGTAAACACGTGACATTAATTTTGCTGCATAAATTATGCATCATTTACCAGTGCAATCGTAAGATTGGCTGGCGCCAGCTCGCACAGAGTTGCAAGAGAAGAAATGGTTACGAACCACTGAGGTAACATAAAAACAGTCTGGCGGGAGAGTAGAAAATTCAACTCCAGTTCGAACTTCCTTTCCTTTCGGACAAAGCCTCAGAAAGAAAATGTAATACTTTAAAAGCCCCAGTCGAAATGTGTCATGTGATGTGATTCTTAAGGACGACGGAAAAAAAAGAAAGAAAGAAGAAAGAATGAGTCACGTTTAAAATTTAAATAATCAGCCGCCATTGCAACTACATTTTGTGCGGGCCTGTTGTTAGCAATCATATCCGGTTCGTTAGTCCCGCATCATATACGAATAGACTTTATTCACGTCTCTTTAATAGAGAATATTAGTTGAAATCTTGTAGGCTGGTTGACGCTGTGAGGGTCACCGGACCGTGGCGAGCTGATTAATAATTCATTAGAAGAATTAAGTGATGCCTGTCCAACAATAACAGCGTCTTGCTTAGTAAAGAACACAATAAATAATAATCTCACATTATACTTTATCTGTTTTTCTTTACGAATTCAGAAGGAAACGCAGTAAAACCAAACAATAACAGAATCTCAGCAGATTGCTGTGAATTGTATGGTTGTCAGTGGCAACATCTGTCAAAAACAATCTCGCTGTTAGCAAAATACTATAGTTTCAACGTATTTAAAAAATTATCGAATATTTTGGCAGAGGAGGTAATTACTACTCCAGTTATCAGCTGTTAAAAGTTGGAAACTTCTTACTTAAAACTTTATAAATGTCGCATATAAATAAGTTGCCATCGGGATATTTAATGTTAGAGGAACTATAAAGAAGAAAAAAAGAAGAAAAACAGGCATTATTTGCTCGGGACGATGATAGTTAAAATATTGATGCATGTCGTCTCCAAGAAACCGAAATCAAACAAAGGTTTGGAATTAATATCGTTGTGAGGCAGCACAAGTTAATATCTTTGGAAACAGACCGTAATTATTATGGAAATGGCTTTGTCATCAATAACAAATGGAAGAATAGGACCAAAAGATATTGGGCGAACAACGTTAGTATATAAACTGAACAGAAAGAAAGCATCACTAAAGTATATAATGTACGAGTTGAGAAAATTCTCTACATTAAAATAGATATATATGTATCGGAGTTACCCCCTCCTTAATTCCCAAATTCTCACCAAGGGTCTCTCTCTCCCCATGCTATAAATACTGGGAGACTTCTTGCCGCTTTCTCTTTTTCCCTCAGGCCTCGTGCCGCATTCCACCTCGCGTGGAGGTGAGGTAAATCTCTCTTTCTTCTTCATTTCAGCGACAAGATGTAAGCTCTTAGAAGATCAGCGTTTCTCATTTCTGGGAAAACGCTATGAACATTACAAACATACACGTACGTACGAACATTCACTACAATACGAACACTTACGAACATTCACCAAATAATTAAAAACACAATGTTCCCACACACTCAAATGTTATGTCTATGTGATTTGTAATTTGTTTAATACATATGTGTTGATATATATATATATATATATATATATATATATATATATATATATATATATATATATCTGTCTTGTTTGTCTTCTTTCATCTTCGGTTGGACAAATTAAATCCGCCAATTTTCATGTAGTTGAACCTTTTAATATTCTACCAGGAGTTACACACGTCTTTCTAATACAACAACACATAAATACACACACGGTCCTCTACATACGAAATAATAGAAGGAAAAAGTCTTTATTTAATATACTACAATAATTTACTAAACAAATATCAATGACAGCTGAATAATGAGTTCGATCCTCATTGGTGCCCTATGCTTTCGGCCTTATACCTCATCTATGCTCACTTAGAAAATCATTATGGGGATACTTTAATGTGGTGTAATATTTAGCGAACTTATCTCGCTAGATCAATTATGACTGACTAGTGAGTTCGATCCTCACTGGGCGTCCCATTCTTTCATCCTTGGGGCACAACTAAACTATGTTAAGGAGATCGCTATTATCTGAAATGCCTATATATTTTTGCTACATTGAACGAACAACCATAGTATGTACATTGAACAACATTATTAAAAGAATGCTTCTACGTTAGTATTTAGTCTACTTTCCGAGTCTACCAGAACTATACATCATTGAAGTATTTGATCTCCGAGTTGAGAAAATTCACTACATTAAAATATACATTAAAACTAGATATATACGGAATAAGACAAGAAAAGAGTTATTTAAAATACTATAACAATTTACTAAAAAATAATATGATAAAAAAAGAACTAAAGGAAATTATCTCTATCTATAAAAGGCAGGATGTGCGTGTGTGTGTGTGTGTGTATGTGTGCGTGTAACGAATGCACGGCCGCAATTTTCGACGGATTTGCACCAAAATTTACATGCACATGCTCCAAGTTAGCGGAAAAGCCAAGACCGACTTTGCATTTCCCAACTCCCATCGATAGTGGAAATAATCGGTTATTTCATGCTTCTACGGCAGTTTTCATGTAGTTTGCGGCCATTTTTTACTGGCCAGAGTGAGAGCCAACAGCTGACTGACACGAATGTTAACTAGCATGCAAAAGAAATCGACAGCTGCATTCGTCACAAGTGGGAAAATTTAAATCTGCATGGCACTTTACTTCAATTGGCTCATTCGCTTGCTTAAACTCAACGTTGATTCTGATTCCGCAGAACTGGGTTGGGTGTGAAAAAGTATTTTTGTTAACATTCTTTTTTCATTCGGTTTTTCCAGTTACAAGTCCTTTTTTAAAGCTGATCGTTTTGTGTTCATTTTGTTTCGTTCTTTTTTCATAACAGATTTAATGTTTAGTATAGAGCTTAGAAAAAATTCGCAGTGTGAGATAGGCAAGAAGTAAGGCATGTAGCAACATCAGCACGGCAAAGGGCACTCCTTTAAAGGCAAGGAAGGGCAAAAAATTTTAAGTCAAGTGATAGTGATTGCTGTATGAGTCGTACGATTTTTGAATTAAGCACGGGCAACGCCGGGCCATGCTGCTAGTTTTAACTAATACAATCGCTGTTTGAAAATCATTCAGAAATACAATAAATATATTTTGTCGATAGGTCTGGTTTATATACAAAATCCACCGGAAGTCTTAATTCACTGTGTGCCACTTAAGTTGCGCATGCAGATCAGTTTTCTTTAAGGTAGATCATATATTTAAGAAGAATCAAGCAATTGATTACGCACTTAAGCAGCAGTAAAAGAACTATCAAAATTTCAGGATTCTCCCGTAAAAAGAAAACCTTTAGAGAATGGAAAACCTTCAGCAGACCTTTTGTGAGTTAGCCCAAGGCAGAGACATCTGCAAAGGATTGATGAGAGATATCTACAACGTTGCAAAAAAAGGAGTAATCACACTGACTTACAGTGGGCCTTCAAGTTGAAACAGTTCTCATAATGATGATGAAGATGATGATGATCGGAAATAAAATAGTTTCAACGTGATTGAAAAGGATCGGGGCCTTGCTTTAAGTTTTGAACTGCTCAGTTTCAGAAGTTTAGAGAAAGGGGATTGATCTGATAAAACGCACGAGAAGAATTTCTTTCTGAAATTGCTGACAAACGCGACATAAAAAAGAATAAAACATTCAGAGAGAAGATTTTTTTAATAAAAATGAAAGTTTCGCTTAGTAATCTCGTTTTAGAAAACTCCCACGCAAATATTTGCAATACGAGTACAGCTGAAGTGTTAAAGGCAGTAATTTGAGGTCCTGAAATTTATTTGAAAATATGAACAAGTCCATTACACAAAGCTAACAGAAGAATGTAATAATATCCTATATTGCAGAGTATGCTTGACAACCTGCTCAAAAAGGGACTTCAGGTGAGTGACAAAAGATGATACTATGGACAAACCATATGAGGAACAAGGAAATCTTGAGGGAAAATGGAGCAGAAAAACATATAATAACTGTTGTGAGGGAGAATATGTTTGGACTCGGCCGTCGGAAGAAAGACATAAAATAATCCTACATCAAGAGGAGTAGCAGGAGGAGCAGCAGCAACAATAGCTTTTGCTGAAAACAGTTAGTCATTCACGGCTAAATATTCTCTTCCTTGCTTTCTATTCTACATTATGTTTCCCTGTACCAAAAGGTAATAAACTTGTTGTTAAACCAATTCCGGTTTTTTACTGTTGTTTTTGATAACTCAGTTAGAATGCTTACAATCAGAGACAGGTAAAACTTTCAGAGACATAAAGATTTAAGAAGGCATCAAGAATTTAAAACTCACAAGACTGTGCGTTCGTATTTCAGTGTCACATTTTCCGTCATCTGTTACAAACACAAGCTACATAACTAGATTTCTGCATCTGATGGCATTTCACGTCCCCAATACGTAACTCACACCTTAAAGCTGCATCTTTTGCTGACAACCATTCATTGTCTTCTTACCGTTAATAATGTTTTCTTTGAGTCAAGAGAGCGGGAGGAAACAGTGAGTAATTTACAGAATGAGTGTGTGAACGGATATCAGAACGGGAACAAAAAGGAATGATAAACGGGCAACTGTAAGTTAAGGTAACAAAATAGAGGAAGTTGTGAAGATCCATAATCGCCCATGTCCAGAAAGAGTTAACTTCTCTGGATCTTTAACATGTCAAATCCCGCCAATTTCTAGAGGTCAGTCTATAAACATAAAATCAACGATATGATTTCTTATGTGGAGACTTTTACTCGTATTTACATATCCAAATACAAGGTGCACTCCAGAACGTTCGAGAAATTTTCAGGAGGGGTTTGTAATGTCAAAAGTACACAGGTGTAGGATTTAAGAAAGCTTTATTGAACTGAGAATACAAGGTTCGCGTATAGTGTCCTTTTATAGTCCCAGTAAACAGAAATAGCTCTCTCAAAGAGCAAAGTAACAAAGCAAGGGGAGACCACTCTTGATTATTCATAACAGGGCTTTTATTTATTTCAAAATAATAGGAAACTCTAATCTCTTTAAAGTAGGCCCCTCTGATTGCTCTTTTTTGCAGCGCCCCGCTTACATTTTGAAGGCCAACTAATACACCTCCAAAGTTAACTTGCTCAGAATCTTTGTAACGGCTGCATTCATCTCCTCCATGCTCTCAAAATGTAAAACCCCAAGTAGCCTTGATTCTTCCACAGGCATAGTTTTGCGTTAATCTCAGCAAAAACACCGCTGAAACATATGAAACAATTTAAACTGTTTTGGGATTTAACGTTTTGAGGTTAGTCAGTGCATTGTCCACATTGACAATAATGCTTCATTCCATTATGTATTACGGGTACAGACACGAAAGTTCAGGGGTGTTATATGTCCCCACGGTTTCAGAATTTTTATCTCCCACCTACTATTAAGCACCTGTAGTGTTTTAGATCGAAGACTGCACCTAGAGAGCAGATGGGTGAGTTAATGTCCTTACCATAGCTCGGTTTTTAAGGTGGGGACCCCGAGTGTCTCCACTCGGACCGCTGGTCCAAGCTGGTCTTAGCTGGTCATAGTTTGTCATACCACCGCTACGGAACAATCCAAGGATCTTGTCCACGCAATAGGGGTGGGGGCGCAAGGGAGGGGAGAAGGTCTACAGCAGGGAACAGATACTACAACCGCTGTATCTTCTCCGATGGGAAAACTACCTCCTTCTCCTCTGCCCCTTCCGGAAGAAGCGCCCCAGTTAGATACTAATCCTGTCCAGAGAAGAGATTAGAGCAACGCGTGCTATAGCCAACGACCAAACTCACACCATAGGGATTCATAGATGATACTTGACGAGCTCACCTCGCCTTAGCTCAAAAGATACTCAAAAGTTAAAAAGGAACAAAGATATTCATAGATGGTACTTGACGAGCTCACCTCTCCTTAGCTCAAAAGATACTCAAAAGTTAAAAAGTAACAAAGATATTCATAGATGGTACTTGACGAGCTCACCTCGCCTTAGCTCAAAAGATACTCAAAAGTTAAAAAGTAACAAAGATATTCATAGATGGTAGTTGACAACCTCATCTCACTTCATCTTAGCGCAAAAGGTAATAATCTTGTGCAAACCTCATTGACTGTAAGTAGCATGTCTATGCATATTACATTGTTGTATTTAATAAAAAATAGTGATCGTATTTTGGCACCCTTCCTTTAGTAATTCATATTTATTTGAGAACTCATCGACGCAGAGATCTGTTATATAATAATGTTCGAATTCTGACAAAGTTTCCTTGCTCGAGCAGCCACAGATGCCAGAGCACAGCTAATATAAGTCTGGATATTTCCATAACGCAAATTACGGAAGAGGCACCTACCTTTAAATATTTTTGGCATGTCGGTCGGTGCACTTAGTATATATATATATATATATATATATATATATATATATATATATATATATAGTTTAATATTTGTTGCTGAAAATAAAATTATACGAGAAATTGAAAATAAAAATTGGGAACTGAAAGCGGTAAGATGAAGAGAAAATGGACAATTTTGCGCAATGATAAAAAATAAATAATATATATATATGCCTGTTCGATGTTTTTTTTTTTTTTTTTACTAAATGTTCTCTTCTCCGATGAAACGAAAGTTGAGCTAAATTCAAAGGATAAGCGATCTAAAATTCGAAGAAGAAGCTTTGAAAGCTCTTTGAATTTAGCAGTAAGTACTGTCAAGCATCCGTTCAGTATAATGTTCTGGGGATGCTTTTCTTTTCATGGAACTGGTTTCTTAAAACCTATTGAAAAGACCCTCAGGAGCGAGCAGTACAAGAGAATTTTACAGTCTTGTCTGCTCCCTTCTGCTGAAAGGGTGCAAATCGACCCCACCAAGCTCATTTTTATGCAGGATAATGCTCCCTGAAACAAATCAAAATTGATGAAGGAATACTTTGATGAGAAGCAGGTGAGTGTTATGACATGGCCGCCCCAATCTCCTGACCTCAACCCCATAGAAAATTTATGGAGCATTATAAAGTACAGGCTCTCGAGCAACAAAGAGGATTTGATTGTGAATTTCATATCTGAATGGAATTCAATGCTTGGAGATGAGATTTGCCAGAAGCTAATCAAGTCAATGCCAAAAAGGGTTGAAAAGGTTATTCAAAATAAAGGAGGACCCATAGATTATTAAATATTTCGAACTATATTACCTATTATAAATAAATTATACCTCTATTATTTTTTTATTTAAAGCTGTTCGGTCATGTTTCTATTGATTACTAGTTGCAGGAAATAAGTGAGTCACTTTTTCTGCACAGAGTTTTTCCCTAAATCTCATTTATATCCAAAATTATAATTATCAATAGAATACCTTAGAGTGAGTAAACTTTTTTACTAGGTGGTCAGGAAGGGGTCTTTATATTAGTAAGATTAAAAATTAGTTTGACCCCAAAAACAATAGGTGAAAAAGATTTTAAGCAAAAAATCGAACAGCACTATATATATATATATATATATATATATATCTGACAGAAATTATCGGGTGGATTTGAGATAATCATAATTAAGTAATTCATCGAGTCTAGAATAAACCTCAACAGTATACAGAAAGCCGTTTCGTCCTATATTTGGGACTCATCAGCAGTGCGCATCCACTACCGAGAATTGAAACCCAGTTATGATATCAGGCAAATGACATACCAACTGTACTAACCGGCCTCAGTAACGAAGAGGTAGCGAAATTAGACTCGATAGAGCGCCGCTCGATGACATATTCCGTGGTGGAACTCATCCAAGTTTCCCTTACCCACGAGCCACGACTGCTATCACTTGTAACTATTTTTATATCTACCATGAAACATTACATACCAATTATTTGCGAATTTTGACTTAGGAGCACATGCAGAAGTTGTTCAGGAACGCAGGGCCCAAAGGGTTAATAAATAAACGGAGCGTCTACTCAAATATGGGTATCCGCTAAAATAATGTTTAAGCAATAGTATATATATATATATATATATATATATATATATGTGTGTGTGTGTGTGTGTGTGTGTGTGTGTGTGTGTGTGTGTGTTAAAGGAGGTGGGAAGAAGAAAGGTGAAAGAATAAGTAAGCTATGCAAAGGGAATGTACGTTGGTGTTGGAGGCCTGCAAACATTATCCTGGGTTTCGAGTGAAAATAATCAATCGTCAGTTTCATAAATTTCAAAGCTGTAAAAATTCAAAGAGTTTTCTCTTCCAGTGTTTTAATCAAAAAGACAAAAAACTATTCTCAATGAAAAAAAAATTAAATTAACAAAATAAGAAAATAATTGCTTTAAACGAATAAAAACAATTTTGACTTGTCTATTGGGGAAGGAATCAAATAAGTATCAACTTTAATTGGCTGGTTATCGTTACAAATGACTTTGTAAAACTCGCGCAATTTTAGCAAGTAGAGGATTTTAATATAATCAATGGACAAGAGACAAAAAGTGTTTTTTTTTTTTTATTATTATTATAAAGAAACTCGCCTTACCGACGGAGGATAATGCTGAAGAATGGCAAAAAAAGCATTTACATTATTTTAAAAGCATTTTATTTTTCCGGGCAGATATATATATTCAATTTAAAGTGTGCCTATTTATGCAGCGAATGTTATTTAAAGGTAACAGATGTTATGTGTTGATTAATTCCATGGATCAACTTTTACAAATTACGAATTCACATTCCCAGATAAGGAGGAAATTACGTCACACATTGTCCAAGGTTCAAAGAAATATGGCCTAAGTTTTCAACTTTGTTAAGTCACCATCACGAAAGAAAGATTATTCGTAATTTTAAAAAGTAGCTCAATAAAATTAATATATACATATGTGTGTGTGTTTCTCTGTGTGTATGCATGTATAAATTTGTAAATAAATATATATATATATATATATATATATATATATATATATATATATATATATATATATATCATAGAAAGAAAAAGAAAACGACTTCACATGAATTCGGTTAGATAAAAAAAAAAAAAATTTTTAATTCCCAGCATCCCTCTGTCTGTTGTGCGCATGTGTAGTCCTACCAGTATCACAAATTTAGACCGCTGAAGTCCTGAAGGACGAAACGCGTCATAAGTAAACTTTTTCCACTTTATCATACAATTATATATATATATATATATATATATATATATATATATATATATATATATATATCCGTAAACATAGGGCTAATTCTTGTTGCTATGATGTATGCGATGACCCCAAATATTTTGGTGATCGCCGATGTGTATAAGGAAAACAAATTATTCACCTCCACGCTAAAAATGCACAAAGGCACACTCTCCAAATTTACAGAAAAATTCTACAGATCCATGCTGGGATTTCTTCTTAGCTAATAAAAACGAACAATTCTCAGGCCTACACACACGTTTTTTTCTCTCTTGCCTTGAAGTTGGAAGGTAAGAGAGAAATAATCACTTGACTGTATCCCTTTAGCGTGTGAATATTATTTTGTTACTCTCTTATCTATTGTCTTGTCTCGTATTATTTTGGCCTCTTCTTCTTTCTCTGCTTCTTCTGCTTCCTCCTATTATTATTATTATTATTATTATTGAGAATTTTTTCAGTTACGCTTAACCGTGTACGTTTCTTTAATATAGGGAAGAATCTTCAAATAAATTGTCACCGAGTGGGAGAATCCCTAATGAATAACCAAAACACGGTCAACCTAAGGGAATAGATAATTTTTTTTTAGACATCAGAATACATTTTCATGTGCAAATAATAAATATTTTTTTTAATATGCTATGTTGTGTAAAAAGAAGTATGTTAAAGAACATACTTATAATTTTTTATTGTTATATTTGAAGTTATTTCCTCCCAAGGCAATGCCGGGCATCCCTGCATAAATAGTAAATTTGATTCCGTCAAGGAAAGAAAGGCTCCGTTTTATTGACAATTCAAAGAGGAGTCGGTTACGACCAAGAGAAATAAACCGAAGAATCTCCCCCTCTATCTCTCTCAGTTTTTTATTCTCTTTATCTCTCACGCATACATTGTGTATACGCGTTTGTTATGTTGCGTGTATGCGCATGCGCATGTGCTTGTATATGTGTGCGCGCGCCCCTTCCGTTTTTCTAACACCGCTCTCGAGTCGGTTGGGTACGGATTGGTGAGCGTCAATCAAAAGCGATGCGAAGCTTCATAGCCACCAAACAATCATCGATAACTGTCAGCGCCTTCTCGCCAGAAACTCGTCCGGCTCACTGATCTCGCAATCTCTCGTCGTCTCACGGGACGAGACAGAACTCTCAGCTGGGAACAACAAAAGTTCTTCCGCCCTTCTCTCTTTCTTTGTCTCTTGTTGGCCTTGAACAGAGAAAGTTTCATTTAATGCCTGACAGAACTGCACAGCATGAAGACAGGTTGGAAATAAAGAACTTTTCTTGTGTTAATGGAATAGACTTGATTGGAATGAGACAATCTCTATCTTTATATTAATAATGGATCTTATGTTGAAAATATTGTTATCAATAAGATTATTACTGAGAATATGTAAGAAGATTATGTTGGAGCCTCTGACAATTATCCGGCAGTGACTATGTTGAAAAATCACATTCGTATCCGCTTTGGATTTCATAGACTAAGGTTATCGCCATATTTGAGAGACGATCTTTTTTTTAAAAACAAGTTATATATTATCTTAGTATATTTAACTTGTTTCACCCTCTTTTGCCTGTCTCTGTGTCTGTTTATATGCGAGAGCGTAAAAAAGGTAGATAACCTAAAGCATACTATTCTATACAAACATCTCGCAGCAAACCGCCTGCAAAAAATGAATTCAGTAAATATATAGAAATAGAAAGGGGTGTAAGACAAGGATGTGTCTTCTCACCGGACTTATTCAACCTATACAGTGAGGCGATTATGAGAGAATTAGAAGTCCTGTCAGAATTCATTATTGGCGACAACAATCTTCACAGCATAAAATATGCAGACGACAGAATCTTGATAACAGACACAGAAAGGATACTACAAGAACTCTTACAGAACGTAATGAAGGAAAACAAGAAGAAAGGACGAAGCACCAATGGCAAGAAGACAGAATACATGACTCTCACTAAAAGGAACAGCCCGACATGAAAATTAAAAATTGGAGATACTAAAACCAAACAAGTACCAACATTTAAATATCTGTGACGTATTTTAACAGAGGACAACAAGTACGACACACTGAAATCGAAAGGTGCTTTGTGATAGCGAAAGATGCCTTCCAAATACTAAGCAAAGCATTAAGAAACAGAAAGATTTCGTTAGAAACAAAGGAAAAAATACCGAGCTGCTATGTAATATCAGTCCTCCTATATGACAGTGAATGTTAGACAATCTTCCCACAGATGAAGAAGAGACTTGAAGCAACAGAAATGTAGTTCTACAGAAGGATGCTGAGAATACCATCGACCAAACATGTGAGCAACGACAAAGTTTTAGGGAAAATGGAAAGAAAATTGGCTCATATACTGAAAAATCAGAAAGAGATGTTTGAAATTTTCAGGGTAAATAATGAGGAAAGAAGGCTAGGAAAATTTGATACTCACGGGACAGGTTGAACGAAAGAGAAACAGAGGTTTAGGAGAGATAACAAAAATACTTAATTTATTAAAAGCTACAACGAACAAGAAATTTTCGAGAATCATGATCGCTAACGTTCTGAAGAGGCATGACACTTAGAAGAAAAAGATTCTTGACTATATATATATATATATATATATATATATATATATATATATAATAATAGTCAAGAATATATATATATATATCTATATATATATATATATATATATAATATATATATATATATATATAGTATATATATATATGCATGTGTGTGTATATATGTGTGTGTGTGTGTGTGTGTGTGTGTGTGTGTGTGTGTGTATACATTATTTCACCGCCACCCCAAACAAGACGAGAATGCCACTAGTTCGCAGCTGGTTGCAGGGTGTGAAAGTGAAAAGAAGACTGAGTATAGGGAGATTTGAGAAAAAGACAATAGATGAACGGGTTTCAAGAAGATAGAAGATGGCGATTGACGTTGCATTTAAATTTTTGAAGATTGTAGTTATCAGAGAAGCGAGTAAACGGAAGGGAGTTCCACAGGTAAGAAGTGAGAGAAAAAACAGTTGGAGTAGAAGTATCCGTTGCATTTATCTATTTCAACAGTAAAAGGGTGGGACCTAGATGGCAATCTAGTAGTACGCTTAAATTCATGTATTCTGGACACCAGGGAAAAAAAGCTCGTCAGTGCAGTTACCATGAAAATATTTATAGAAAAGACAGAGGGAGCCCCCGTCACGTCGTTGAAAAAGGTTCTGAAGTCGAGATGCCTGGTAAGGATCAATTTCTTTACAGGTCCTTTAGGTTTTGTCAAGAATCTCGAGATGGACAGCAGGAGTAGCAGATTAGATATGGCAACATTATTCAATGCACGGACGAATGGTAGATTTATAAATGTGTAAGATGGATTCTAACGAGAAAAAGCTTCTGGCAATCACAATGACCCAAATCTCCTTGCAGCAGATGCAGCTAATGATTCGATGTAGTTTCTTCACTTGAAGTCGATGGAAAGTGTGAATTACTATCAGTCCTGAAGTTTACAAAATCACCTTGATAGATTAATTCTGAAAATATACAGAAGTACAAAAATATATTTTCTATATTGTTTTGTTTAAAGCCAAAATATTTTCACAAGAACGGGATTATAAAACTTGCGAACCGTTGGAAGTACGTTATTCATAATGTTTGATTCGCTTCGCTGCTGAACGCATAGCGAACTGACCCTATTTCTGGGGATCGGGGCATATGACTTAATTTTTCTCTCGAACGTGCATATCAGTAGATGTAATTCACGCTGTTTGAAAAGAAAGAAAAATACAAAAAATCAGGACGTCTACTCAAACATGGGTATCCAAAAAATAACGTTGGGAGTCGTATATATCATGTGCTATCGAAAAATTAATATCGCTACCATCTAGCTTACACCACCCGCTTTGATCAGCTTGAGAATGTATATAGCAAACTCAAAGGGATACTGCTCCCAAAGGATAGCGGCAAAAGTCCGTACTAGATTCGATTCGTGAACACTGTCAAAATACCCTAACTTTATAAGGTGGGTACTACTGACTTAAAATGATTATTTTTCTTCGAATCGAAATCATGTCTCTATTTACGAGTGATCTGACAAAAAAAAAGCGGAGATCTTGTTTTTCTAAGTTCTACCACTCAGCCATAGCGGAGAGCAGGGGAATTTTAAGAATTAATTATTAATAATCAGCCATGTTTAGTGCGAGTGTAGTTCACGTGAACTTGTTTGCCTTTGTATGGTGAAATCAATCTCTGTGTCAATCAGCAATTTTCATCAGCAAACAGTTAAACACCGGAAGATTGGGTTATTTTTTTTTAATTCTTTTTTCTAGATGTGGGATAGAACAGGATAGAAGTTTTGGTACACTGATTTTGTGCTCAATAATAATAATAATGATGATGGAAATGTTGTCGGAATGTTAGATGAAATAAGGAATAATAATTAATACATTCTTTGCTATTCCAACTACCAGCCACATTTCGTAGTGTCCCTTAGAAATATAAAAACCAACATGAACATGCTGGACCAAATAGCAAAGCTTATAAGACAGACGTCTGAGGAAGGTCCGATGTTAAAACAGTCGAAACATTGTGAATGTAACAACCAAGATGAGTATGCTGGTCCAAATAAGTCAGTCAGTTTTATGCCATGCGTGATACACGCTTAGGCGATCATGTATCTTTCGATAAATGATTGACGAGGCAGATTTTTTTTTCCCGCAGTAGGTTGCCATTTCGTTCTGCGCTAGACCAGTTGCCATCCAAGTTTATAGAACCCGGTCTATCCTGCTAGTTACCTATAGCTGGGGGTGGGGGGAAAAAAGAGGATTCATACCTTTCCCAATGATATTAGCACGTAAGTGAATGTAATGGATTCGACTGGAATTCGAACTTGGCTCTCCGATTCCTCAATGCCATCTGAGGAAGGCCCGATGTTAAAACGGCTGAAACATTGTGAATGTAACAACCATAATGAATATGCTGGTCCAAATAGCAAAGCATATAACAAAACACATATCTGAGAAAGGACTGATGGTAAAACGGCAGAAACATTTTGAATATAGCAACCAAGATGAATATACTCGTCCGAATATCGAAACATATAATAAAAGACACATCTGATGAAGGCCCGGTGTTAAAACGGCAGAAACATTTGTAAATATAACAAGCAAGAGGAGTTGGAGTTTGCTGGTCCAAATAGAAAAGCATATAATAAAACACACATCTGGCGATGGTTCGATGGTAAAACAACAGAAACGTTGTGAATATTGCAAACAAAATGAGTATGCTGGTTCGAACAGCGAAGCATATAATAAAACATCTGAAGAAGGCCCGATGTTAAAACGTTCGAAACATTGGGAATATAACAACTAAGATGAATATTCTGGACTGAATAGCAAAGCAAATAACAATGAATCCTACTAGATTTCAATAACTGTTTACTAAAAATTACCTGTTTTTGTACAGTTTCCAAATCAGTCAATTTATGTGTAGCCTTTTCTCGTTCGTAATTCTAATGTTCCTTCTATGTAGAAAATTCTGTGACTTCCGTCAGTCTGTCCGTCCGTCCATCACACCCTCTAAAATAGCTATCGATCAAAACCCAATTTTGGAGAGAAGTGTAAACAGGTAAGGGGCTACAAAGTACAGCATTACATTGTTTTAATATAACTTTACGTAAGCTTCTTAAACTAACTGAAACCAGTTGTTTTCATGCGAAAACAACTCGAGTTTGTAGGTGTTTTCGTAATTTTGCAAACACCAAAACATAAATCTATAAAAACTATAAACAAATTCCAATTTGGCTCTAGAAAGACATATTTACGCATGGCCAGTTGTATGTTGCATGCTCAAGAGTAAGAAATCATGAGAATTTATTCTTCAATGTTTAAAAGGAAAAAGGAAAAAAAGAATTTTTTTTAAAATTATTGTTTACTATGAAGGTCTATAAAATTAAATGAAATTAGAGAAATTATTAAACCGCGAATTATGGTTTTGTCAAATTATTTTCAAAACAAATTAGCTTATTCAAAATTGAACGGAAAGTAGTGTTTATAAATCTTGACAAAAAATGTCAGTGACAATTTCAACAATACTAAATACTGTAAGGATTTAAACACGTGTTAACGTGTTGCAAAGAAATTCTTGTACGTTAAAATATCGTCTTTTTCATATTTCACCGTGTTCTATTCCGTTTTCAAAAGTACAACTTTAATCCTTGAAGACTAATATTTTCGATTTTCATATTGTTATCAGTTACAGATAAATAATAAACCAAAATTGATAAACATTTAAACGAAATTAAAAAGAAGGACAAAACTTAAACTGAATGCCTAAATATTCGAACCAGAAAACTCTTGTCTTGCTTGTTATATTCAAAACCTTTCGGCCATTATGCTGGTTTTCTTCAGGCATCTGTTTTCATAGTTTTTTTGGTTTTTTTTCTATTATTCACCAATAAGAGACCCAACAGCACTCAAGATAGAAGTCTACTAAATGATTGTTCTAAAGGTGTAAAAGGAGAGAGGAAGTGTAAAATATTAAAACCAACCTGATTTTTTTTAGGAAGGTGTTTGTTGGGCTTAGAGAAGAAACAAGATGTGCTTGACTTCTAACGAGAAACAACAGCGGATGCGAATACTAAAACTAAATAGACAAATACTTCTACTAATAATACTACGACTATTACTACTACTACTAATAATAATAATAATAATAATAATAATAACTATTATTATTAGTAGTAATATTAAATAATAATGATGTTGATGATAACAATAAAAATTAAAATTATTATTAAGTTCTATACAGATCGTTTCTTTTCTCTTTAGCTTCTCGAACTATCTTCTGTTTTCCTGTATTCCTGACAACTACGATTTTCAAAAATTTAAATGCAATCTCAATCGTTATCTTCTGCCGCTGTGAAATCTGTTCTTTTATTGTCCCCTCTGTTTCTTTCACTCTCAGTAGCCCCTTGCATCCTAGTGGAGTTTATTGGTTTGCTTGATGTGATAATTAAAAAATAATAATTATTATTATAATTATAAAAATAATAATTAATATTATTATTAAAAATGATGATAATAATTATTATCAATGATGATAATAAAATAATAGTTATTTATAATTACTATTAATGATGATGATAATAATAATAATTATCACTATTATTATTATTAGTGATGATGATAATTATATAATTATTATTATCGATATTGTTACTATTAATGTTGATGGTAAAAAAAAATATTTATTATCGCTATTATGATGATGATGATGGTGATAATTATTGTAGCTATTTTTATTAATGATGATGATAATAATAATAATAATTTTTATTATTATTATAAATTCACAACGAACTTCTTACGCTTGATGAGGCGAATAAAACGGAAGTTCCGAGCGAGCGGAAGTGAGCACAGATCGTCAGAAGATAAACTTACAGTCATGATAAGTAATCCATTGTTCCTGTTTTAATTTCTTGTTCGACGCCTCGTAATAATCGTTTTTCTATACACAAGAGGCAAAGATTTATTTTTTAAAAAGAAAAAAAAAAGCGACACTGAAATGTTTGGGCCGAGATAAACTCATGATTGAGGCGGGATAATAATAAAAATAAAAAAAAAGCACCAACCTAGCAAGCAGCAAATTTCACACCATAGCGTGGTCAGCCAAGCAGAAATGAAAACACTTACTATACAAAGATACGTATATATAGATGCACTTATACATCTGCAGAGGAGCACTTATATCTAAAATGTACTTATTTATATACTTCGAACCATAAACTCACGTTATGCTTACATACGTTCAGACAGAGCGAACGATAAGACTTTAAACAATTTTACTTATAAAACACTTACATACGTGAGTTACATATGTAAGTGTGATTAAGTTTATAAATACATTTCACACAATATGTATTTCTATATAGTAGGACTATACATACATATTTATTGATTCAAGTATATATATACATTGAAAAGAATTTTACATATATACAGGCACTCACCACCCATATATATATATATGCGTATCTTCAGGGTACTGCCAGTACCCTGAAGACCCGTTTAGGTGAAACATGGCTCCTTAGGATTATCTTAGGTTTTGCTCTTCTTAGTGTATTGAGCACTTTGCGTAGTTTTGGAATTTTTATTTTATTTGTACTTGGAGCTTAAACACTGGACGATTGTTTTCGCCTTGTTTTAATGTTCTTGGTTCTTTCTTTTTTTATTCCACATTTTTCCTCGAGTACTGATTTGTTCTACCGCAAGTTGAGCTATCCGAGGTTTTTCCAAACGAGTACCACTATATATATATATATATATATATATATATATATATATATATATATATATATATCGTCATCCACAGACTGTTTCGCTGTATCACAGCTTATCAGAGTGGTTAGGATCGAAACCTGACCGATTTGACACCAGTTGTGGACTCACACTCTTTTATTTTTTAAACTTTCAACACACTATTCCCACCATTAAATAAGGTGAGGCTGATAGTGGAAGAAAGATGCATAATATACAGGATCTATCTTATAGCGAGATGTTTCCGGTAATGTGATTTATATAGAATTTTAGTGCTTTTGACCAGACACTTTTAAGGGTTCTTGTAAATTGTGGGTAGATAGATGTTTTTTTTTATAGCACTTTCATATTAGGACACGTAAGGCGTCTCTCTCTCTCTCTCTCTATATATATATATATATATATATATATATATATATATATATATGGGGGGGTTATCACTTAAATGTTATTTTTAGTGGATATCCATATGTGAGTAGACGCTCCGTTTTTTTTTTAAACCTTATATTTATTATCGTCTGCCTAGTGGAATATTCGTGAAATATTATTATAGAAAAAATATGCGCCCTCCGTCAGGATTCGAAGCTGTGTCTTCATTGCCAGGAGAAACCGTTTATTTTTTTCTATAACAGTATATATATGCTTATTTTCTATAATAATAATAATAATATATATACGCTAATTTCCTATAATAATATATATGTTTATTTTATATATATATATATATATATATATATATATATATATATATATATGTGTGTGTCAAAGTGAAGATAATGAGAGAAACTGGAAAAGTTATAAACGACGCGTTTCGCCGAAGAACTACTGCTATATTTGGCTTCTTCAGGTTCGAATGTTTGAACCTGAAGATGGTTTGTGTAGAATATTGTTTTATATGTATATGTTTTCAGGCCCAACTGTTAAATTCTGACAAAATTTCAGGAATCCATTTCAAGTTTATGGAAAATTATTTTTTTGTATATACTGACCAATGAGAGACGTGGTCTCAAGCCGTAGTAAGAAACCGAATGTGGACCTTCTCTGAGCCTATTTTTCAGAATAAATACAACTCACGTCAGTGGACGTACCAGAAGACTTTTTGAGATCAAGGGAACAAGGCAAATTCACATCAAGGAAGAGACAGGCGAGAAGGCACCAATTACCAGTCAGCTGTAGAGAGACTTGAAGTTCTCAAGTGAAAATTCTTCTGCGGTTGGACAACAAAAAACGAAAAGAATTCAAATAAATTTTCCCGAGCTCGAACTGTATGACTTATTAAAACTGCTATATGTCCCAGAGACGATTGTGGGGCAAGTAAGAGTAGGTGTGTTCGTTTTTTCTGAAAGGTGATTGGACATTTGTTTTTGCCTTCTTGATTTGTTTTCTCTTTTTTTGCCATTGGATCCTTGTGTCGTTTCTTGAACTCTAACCCCTTTTATTTACACTTTTCAATGATAACCCTTTTCGAAACAACAGAAAATTATTATCTTGCCTTAATAGGCACTGTTACGTTAACCAATAATTGTACACTTAGATTTTACAAGTATATTTTAATACTTTACATATTTGCGACGAGATATGAGAATAACAGTTGTCTCTTTATTTCTTTGAATATGCAGATTATGGATTTTTTTTTTTTTTTGCACCCGGTTAACCTAAAGCCAGTTCTTGGAAGAGAACCTTATTTTCCCCCACCCCCTGTCTGGTCTCTGATCGCAGGCCAGACGAACGTTGCTTGTCTGACAAATACAAGTGACCCTAATAGTGCTCAATAGATAACGCCTACTTACTTTCATATGCCAACACGTGACTTAAACCCTTACGGGTTTTTTTTTCGCGCGTGTTGGGATATAACAACTTCACTTAGCTGTTTGCTTTTCAGAGGAATCGGACGTCACCAAAATTGAACTTAGCTGTTTGCTTTCAGAGGAATCGGACGTCACCAAGAATCGAATGATCGACGAAAGAATCCTGAACGGTATTCTCAAACCCAAGTCGTCTATACTCCTGTGGTTTATCTGCATATACTACTCGCCATCGGCAAGGATTGAACGGCGTTAATCAAGGACTTAAATCAGGACATTAGCAAATCCACCTTTTTCGCTCGGAGAATTGAATGGGCATCTTTTCTTTCGAACTTTATTTCTGATAACAATCGATCAAAGTCGATCACTACAATTTGTAAGTCTTTACATGTTTATATATATATATATATATATATATATATATATATATATTCTATAATCTGCTGTCATTATTTTGTCTGTATTTCGTCGCATTGATATATATGTTTGATCAACCAATTCTCCCCTCATCCCTTTTACTATTTAGTTTTCTTTTCTTTAATTTAATGAACTGTATATTTTATAAATAAAGTATTTTTATTATATGTTCTCGTGTCGTCTTCTGTTGTTCTGTGTCTGCATATTGTTCGTTTGCTCACTGCGTTCGCCGACGTCCGGAATTGGTGAATTCCCCTCCCAGATTTCTTTTCATCAATCTTGCATTGAACCCTGGGATACTCTCGTTTATTTTATTTTATTTTTTTTCATTTTCTCGTTGCGTCCCGGCTATCGTAGTCCCAACGAAACCCCGGACGTAACAGCACACAAAAGGAAACTTTTGACTTTACTTGTGTAATAAATGTTTTCCTTTAAGATTTGATGCAGTAGTTGAGTCTTTTTTTGTTATTTGCGCCTATTTTGACCTCAAGTAGAAGAGAAGCACTTGTTTTCTTTTCCCTTTCTAACTTGTTTTTCTGTTTGGCACAAGAATTTGGCAGGGAGTTAAAATTTGTATAGATATTTTATAAATATCAGAATTATCTGATGAGCTACAAGAAATTAAGAATGAGCTGAACTGAGGAAGTCTCAAACTTGATTTAATGCTGAATATAAAATTAAATTTATGGTCGGTTGTAACGTGATTAAAAAGATTATAAGAAAAGGGAATGAAGACCTGGAAGAGATCCAGGAATACAGTTACTTAGTGCAGATGGGAAAATCACGGGAAAATCATAAAAATATGCTTAAAACGTGAAGTGGATAAACAATGTATGATGGTATCTATGAAACAAACATTTAGAAAGGCGTACAAATTCAGTGGAACGAGCAACTCTGGAAATAACTCTGATACATAGAAAGATGTCAACATGGAACGAAGAATAGATCAATATAAGAAATATCATATGAATGATAAGGCTACAAAAATAAACACACAGGAAGAAGAAAGGGTGACAGGTAGAGCAAAAGACTGGTTGAATGGTGATCAATGGAGTAAAAAAGAAGCAGTTAGAAAAGACCAGGGGGAAATTGAACAAATAAGTTAGAACGGTGTCTTGGATATACTTGGTAAAGTTTAGCACAAGTACAATTGATTATATATATATATATATATATATATATATATATATATATATATATATATATATACTCAGCAGTATTCTGCTGTAGAGACCTCCGTAGCCAAACGGTAAAGCACTCCTAGATAAAAGGTGATTTCCCAGGATAAGGCTGATCGACTTCGAGAGATACATATACATTTTTCTTTAATTAATTCTTACATACCATCTTAATGACACTAGCGCCATAAAAATCCCCTTATAACAACCGACTGACCCACTAATAACAGATTCAAATACTTCGAAATAAGAAAAATCCTAATCAACAATACCAAATACTATACAAAAAGCTATTGCAGAAAACGCTTACAAATTCATGAAGTTAATACAATTAAAAACCAAAAAACCAACATATATAAAATAGAATTTAAGACTGACAGAAACATCTTAAACATATTTAATAACTAATCCTCCAAATAATAAATACCAACCCCATCCCAATTGCTAATGAACTAATCCAACAACGTTGCCTGAAAACCCCAAAATAATATGTATATAAAATAAAAATAAAAAGCGACCTATTTCAAATCAAAGCATACAGCCATGATGACGGTTGACGACAACCGAAAATGCTCGGCAAAAAACAAGGACTTGGGTCTTTTTCCAAAAACTTAGACCCAAATATAAAGTAACTTGCGAAAAAAGAAAAAAAAAACAGAAATAAAGATTATTAGACAGAAAAGTTCTGTAGTCTTTAATAACACATGCCTCAACAATGGCATACCGCCAATATATATATATATATATATATATATATATATATATATATATATATATATATATTAAAAAAGAAATTATATAAAAAGTACTCCCACATAATATTAACAATAAGAATTGTAGATCGTGTTTAGAAGAAAAATTATCAATATTAACGCTTAATAATCAAATTAAATTATTAAATAAGAAGAATGAAATAATGGGTCGATGCCGACATATTAACAAATATTTACTTTGTTACTTTAATAATAATATAATATAATACAACAAATACAACATAGAATATAATAATATAATTTAATTAATAATATAAGTTGGCATAACAACTTCAATACAAACCATACATATAAAAAATCATAAATGAAAAAAGATTTTAGTTTGGAAGAAGCATTTACAATTGGAAGGAAAAAATTATTATTGGAAAAGTTATGGCATTTACGAACGAACACGTAAACAATAGCAAAACTTCATAAAAATGCGTGTGTAAAAAACAAAAAAAAACCATGAACGTGCAAATGTATACAACGGATTAAAAAAAGACGCGAAAGAATTGAAAAAAAAAATTGTGATTCAAACTTATTCAAACAATAGAACCCTTGAAAAATGAATAAATCCAAGAAACTTCGAAGTCGGGGAAACAATATCAAAAATTGATATTTACAATTAAGTAACTTTTCTGTATATAATATTTTATAACCATAGAATATTAGTGTTTGAGCCTTTTATATGTTCTTTCTCTGTCCTGGACAGTGAGTTCTACCTGGATTCTATCCACTTGGGAATTTATATATATATATATATATATATATATATATATATATATATATATTGACCACTAATATTATTAATCTCTCTCTTCTCTCTCTCTCTCTCTCTCTATATATATATATATATATATATATATATATATATATATATATAATATTAGTGGTAAATATACATACATATGCAAAATATATAAATATATATACACACATACATACACATACATATATATTTGCATTAAAAAATTCCAAGAGGAAGAATCCAGGTAGAACTTAATGTCCAGGACAGAGAGTATATAAAAAGGTTTAAACACTAATATTCCATGTCTAATTTATTCCATTGAATCGTAAATACGATCCAATTCACCAGACCTACAAATTCAAATCGTATTTACGTTTCCAATGGAATAAATTATGACCATGGAATATTAGTGTTTAAGCCTTTTTATTATATATATATATATATATATATATATATATGAAGGATTTACATAGATTAAATGATGAGCCTTCTAGACATTTTGATTTCAAGTACTGTAAATACTCCTTCACTAGCATTCCAGCAGAGTCAGTTTATTACAGATAAAAATGTTCTGGGAAGATCTTGCGAGATAACAAAAGAAAATCAAGTCTAGAGGGTCGATAGGAAGTAACGAAGAGAAAAATTTGCATTTGTATATTGCTTTTGCTATTAGAAGTTCAATGAAGCATAAATCGTAATGCAAATACATCAAATATCTATCGAAGAGCGGAAACTCAAAGTACGGACTGCTTCTCTTTTAAGGACAGACAAAAATGTGATTTGGCTGGGCGGGACCAATGGGGGAGAAAAGGCATTTCTGAAATCAAGTTGAAAGAATGAGTGTGAAACGGATTGTCGCTGGCTTTATTGGTGCAGGGGTTGTATAGTATGATTTTCTCATCTTGCCGCAACATCACGAATACACGCATGCACGCACGCAAACACACACACGCAAACACACACACGCAAACACACACACACACACACACACACAAACATATATATATATATATATATATATATATATCTTCAAACAAACTACAACACAAGAGGATATTCAAACTAGAATACAAAAACGAAAATAATTAAAACAAAAAATACAGAAAAATAAATATAATTTGGTTCAACTCCTCTCCCGCTCTACAACAATACAATAAAACAAAATTAGGGAAAATATTCGTCAAAATAATTGACAAATACTCCCCTAATAACAGCAATTTATCAAAAATTATCAACAAAATACAATCAAAATTATTTACAGCTGAATGGATAACATGGAGGAAATAATAACTATGCACAATAAAAAAATTCTCAACAAAACCAATATCAATTACAATAACAATAACAATAACATACAGTAAAATAACACCATTAAATGTAACTACAGAAAGAAAGAAAATTGCCCACCAAACAATAAATGCTTAACTAATAACATAATATACAATGCCATCGTAAATAACCCAGACGATAATGGACCACAGAAAAACTTTTTTTAAAAATAAAACCAAAACTTGTCAGTGGAAAGAAAAATACACAAACAATACAACCCTTATGGAGTCAAAAGGAGAACAATATCCCCACCAAAATCAAATGGGAAATTATAAAAAGAGAAGCCCCATGCAGTACTAACAGCAAGAAATGTAAATTATGCTTAGGGGAAAAATTAGCAATAATTAGTTTTAAAAACCAAAATAAACTCTTAAACAATAAAAACTTAAATAATGGGGAAATGTAGGTATATACATAAATATTTACTTTGCCATCTAAGCACTAACTAAAAATAAACAAATAGATAAAAATAAAATAAATATGAACTTTAAAAAATAAATAAATGAAAAAATATAATACAAACTTTAAATAAATAAATAAACAAATGTAATATAAACTTAATTTATTAATAAACCAATGAACGAACAAATATTAAGTTATTCACCTATGCGCAAACACCAAAAAATGAACAAAACTAACGCAGCGTAATTAATATCTCAATATATATAACACCAAGGCAAACACAAATAAACTACTAACCATTAAATAAAAAGGAATCATAAAATAAACGATAACATATGATATAAGTATACACTTATTTTAATTACATGCACTATTTATCATTTAATATATATGTGCGTGAATGCAGCGGTCGGTCGGTACGTGCGTAGGTGTGCGGGAGTGTGTAATATATATATATATATATGTGTGTGTGTGTGTGTGTGTGTGTGTGTGTGTGTGTAAAAGTGATATTTAAAAGATTAAATAATTTCACCATTTAAGCACTAGTTTTTTTACTAACAAAGCACAGACTTAAGTGTATATGTATCCGTGTATGTGTACATATGTACGCATACGTATGCTTATATACACGAATAGATGGGTATGTGTGCGTATACGCAAGGGTATAATTACAAGCATATACACATAAATTCTAACAGTAATAAATAAATTTATTTATAAATCTAACATCCTAAAATTAATATTTACGATATCAAGAAATCCAATTAAAAAACGAAATAATATCTCAGTGAGTATATATAAATATGTGTATGTATATGTGTGTATGTATATGTGTATATTTTCTGTGTATATGCATGGATTTGTGAGCATATGTATGTACGAATAATTACCATTTAAGCACTGACATCACGGGTATCATATATATATATATATATATATATATATATATATATATATATAATATTTATTGCCTGAGCATTAATAGCAGTTATTTATATAAAAACGTAAATAAACGAAATACAACATTCCTAGCAAGAAAATTAAAATGACCATAGATAAAAATAACTAAATAAATAAATAAAAATAGGTCACATGCCTAGAGCCGAAAAAAAACAACGTCTGCTACAGACGAAAAAAAAAACAAAGTAAAAGGCAAAATGATTACGACACACATCCGTGCAGGCGGGCGCACTCAAGTGCGCGGACGAGCGCGTGAACACGCGCAAACACAAACACAGAAAATGCAGAAGAAAAATTACACCATTGCTAAGTAGTAAAGTAGTAAAGTACTAAATTGTTGATACCCCTGAAGTTTGGATGACCGGGCCCGTCTATGAAATTCTGGAGTTGGGATGCTGAATGTAATATCAATCAGCTAAGTAACAAATTTTACTCACATTAATCCTATATATATATATATATATATATATATATATATAAAACAAGGAAACACGCTATAAGAACGGTGTTCGATGTAAAATATACACAGAGACAATACTCAAATATTGCTGCCTTTCCACGACTTAAATTTTGGCTCCGAATTTGTATCACGGCTGTATCACAGTTTTCAATATAGAATTGCGTATCTTGTGCTGAAATTGTCTGAAGATTGTAAGAGATCTCTATAACAAACTGGGAATCCACATGAAACTTCAACTCGCGGACAGGCAGCAATATTTGAGTATTGCTTTTATATTACTATATATATATATATATATATATATATATATATATATGTGTGTGTGTGTGTGTGTGTTTAATAAAGAACACTAATAATGTCGTCGATCTGCCACATCACCTCAACAATTTTACAAGTCATGAAAAGTGCTCAATGCGGTCCAATACAAATCACAGGGCACTATAACATGAATAAAATATTGATGCTATATATATATATATATATATATATATAATACGAATGTCAGTGTGTCACACTTCTTCAACTTTACTCCTAGAGGCCATAGCCCAATATATCATACCATTTTGGAATCAGCCCAGAGCCATGAGCAAATAAAAAACAATCTTTGACGGATCCAGACCTGCAATCCTGAAAATTTTGATTCCAAAGTTTTTATTATTGTGATTGTTTTGAGCGAATTTTTACGTGATTTTTTGCGACAACTATTTTTTTTTTTTTTTTTGTAGGATAAAAATTTTTGAAACTTCGAAATATATTTGGAGATAATCGAAATTAATTGCAAAATCCACCAAAAGTCTCCCATGAAATAAAAATAATTGTTTGTACGGAATATAAGGACCTACGTGCATCAAATTGTCTTTAAATTAAGTGGCGACAGAAGAATTATCGTTGAACTTTTAAAAGGTAAGCTTAAAAGTTAATGCAATACTTAAATGCATCGATCAATTTTGAGTTTTTCTGTGATTTATTTTTGTCTATGACATCTCCTCCTCCCTTCCTATTGTGATCAAGGTCCAAGGAAGATCCCTCCGCAGTAGCTAGCTTAAATGCCGCCCGACTGAGCGGCTTTTAAGCTAGTATATAATATACGTATGCGTATATATATCTTCACAAAATTACACACACATATCTATCTATCTATTTATCTATCTATCTATATTTATATATAGATACGCACATGTACACACAAACACACACACATATATATATTATGCTGCTGACCGATACCTCGAGGAAATTAACCATTAAATAATTCTTTCTGATAAAATCTAGTTTCCACCATCTCCTTCGAAATGTATGAGATATTAAAATGTTAATTTATTCACAAATGAGATTATCAATTGTCTTATATCATTAAATTATTAATCTCTCTTTTTAAGAAAATGTTTTCGTTTCAAAGTTACACGGTAAATTTTAGGCATCATGGTACTTGTTCGAATCTCTATCTCTAATAGCCCCAAGCTGTATATTAAAGGCAAAAATATGAAGTGCACGTTTAACAATCTTTCGTTCCTAAAATAATGCAATATATATTGACGAAATGAGCAGCTAAGTCAACTATCGTCCGGTTCACACTCCTCCCCGGTCTTTTGAACAGGAGTAGAGGTTTATCCCTTGTTTCCTGTTTAGCATTGGGTTTCAGGTTCCTTCTAAAGTGTTCTCATTCTCTTCCACTCCTACTAGCTTTCTACGTCTTAGTGGCATTATCACCTTCATTGGCGTAAATTGATTACGAAAAAAAGAATGTCTGAGCTGATGCTCCCCAATCCTCTCTTTCCCGCCTCGTCAGAATCCAAAAGCATACGCGTCCTTGTCGGTGATGAATTATTCTCCACCGTGCAACCATGATCCCACAGACGAAACGTCGCCAGCCTTTCATTAATATATCGCTATTAATATGGTAGATGTTGGGACGAGTTCCATTCCTTCGTGCCACCAGCTCTGAGCCTCACAACTACGACCCCAGATACCGTGTTTACGGTGACAAATCGTCCCTATTCCCTTCGTGGTCTCCGTTGATGAAAAAGCAAGTTCCACCCAGAAAGGTTCTTCCCCAGAACTATTACTTTGTTGAACCAACTCGTCTTTCACTGCAAAATCAACTGATATCTATCCCACTTGTCCTCATAATACTTTTACTTCCCCCTCACTTACATTAACACTCTAACTTGAGTGACACTTGAGGCTTGTATTAAGTGAACAATCAGTAAATAATAAAAAAAAAGCTTTTAAAAATATCCTCTGGTTAAAATGACAATCCCTAATATTAGGTTTTATGAACTGTATTTACGCTTGTCTCAACAACTTCGTTTCGGCTGTGTGTTCATATTCTGGCTAACGATCACATCACGTTGAAATACCGGTTTCTGTACAGTCACCGAAGTTAAGCAAG
>CAHIKZ030000506.1:52500-60000 GCA_903632075.3 Acanthosepion pharaonis | reverse complement strand
TGAAAGAGAATGAGAAGACTTTAGGTTATGGATTAAACTCACGAAAAAGTTCTTTCATTTTGTTTGATTGGTTGGTTGATATTATTTAGCAGCATATCGACCTTTATGGGTTATTTAATGCCAAAATCGCAATATTTTGAACACAATTTTATGGCTGCAACTAAACAGATTTTGAATGCAATTGTTCGCCTGTAATTGTACGCCTGCAATTACTGATAAAATATATTGTTGATCTTTTTGCATTAAAAATGTATTATTGGTCATTTTACTATAAATATGGATTGCTGGTAGTTTTTTATATAAAAAGTATTACTGGTATATTTATTATAAAAACGTATTTTTTAATATTTTATTTTTGTTTGGGGTGAGTTTACCATTTGCCCATAGCTGTGACCTCAACAGGTGTTACCACACCGAGTCAGATTGAACATCGGAACAACAGCAATTAAAACGTGGTTTCACGCTCCTCAAGACGTCCACTCTCCAGATCAGAGGCCTTGCTTCCAGATGTAGTTTATCGCCACACCCAGATCTAGCAATTAAGAGGTGATTCTACGCTCCTCAAAATCTCCAATCTCTCGATCAGAGGCCTGGCTATCAGTTGTATTTTATCGCCATATTCAAGGCTAGCAGTCTTCTTACATGGCAGTAAATACTGGGCAATTTACTTACAGATGAATTCAAGATGTGGATCTACAGAAGGATACTGAGAATAATGGTTTTACTGATAAAAGTCCTACTAATTAATACATAGCTGGGAGGAGAAGAGGTGGGTTTATATCTTTTCCAAGAGTATTTCCGCGTAAGTGAATATAACGAACCCAACTGGAATTTGAACTCGGCTCTCCGATTTCCAACTCCGAGCCATTATACATTGCAATATTCGTGCAGTCAAGCTTATAGCACTTGTTATTTCCAAGCAGTCACCCATCTAGGTAATTATCAGGCTCAACGTTGCTTAATTTTGGTGATCGTGAGAAAAGCGGTGTTTCAACGTGATATAACCGTACGTGACTATTTCAGAACATCAATGGAGTTTTTAGATTAATGTTTTTGGTTTTGTAGCAACTTGCGCTGTGAGGCGAAACTACTCCTAGCAAAGCCTATTCCAGGGTTAATTTCTTTATCTCCTATACTAAATTAGTTATCGTATTTACCGACCTATTGGGCGCAGATTTTTTCCTCCAAAATGCATAAAAAATTACCCTGCGTCCAATAGAGCAGTATCATGTATGAATCAGAGGGATGTGAAGACCATGAAAAAAATGAGCTTCACCAGGATTCAGTGCGTGCATAGATCTTAGCTCTAAAACTAAGACTCCTGGAAGTGAACAAACATGATATCAATAAAAATATCCCTGAAAAATTCACCCAGAAAAACGAAATTAAGAAATAATATTTTACTGCTTGTTTTCTAGAAATAACAGATTTTTCAGAAATATTTAATTTGACTGGTGTATTGCTGCTTGTTTTGTGTGTGTGTTTGTTGATATACGGATATTAGAATTTCTTTTTCTGCATGTAAGGTATAGGACTTCATTTACCAACAAGTATCATATTTCTAGGTTTATTTATTTGCCTATTATCATATATACCAGTGTTCACTGATATCAGTAAATTTCTTTGTAGCTATTATAAATTTACTGCATGTGCAGACATTGTTCCCTGAAAAACAACTAAAACAATTTTCAATAAAGACATGATGAAAGGCACTAAAATTTTTCTTTTCCAAAAATGTAATTAAACCTTACTTAATTTCTTAAAAGGTCACAGAACTGACTTCGATCATCCGGAAATAAAATTAACGGACCAAAGACATTACAATGAAAGAGGAGTAGCTGAACAAATACCAAATAAATAAAAAAAAAATGCCTGCAATAGAATAGATGCAGCACAACTCTGCTCCAAAGAAAAATTATATATATATATATATATATATATATATATATATATATATATATATATATATTTAGTTTATGCAAAACTAAGTAAACCGTATGAGTAGACTCAAGGAGGATGATATCCAGAGAGCTCATTGTAAATTCAGAGCAAATAAATTTGAATAAAAACAGACCACTTTAATATTCCATGTAATAAATTATTTCACCACAACCCTTTTAAAGGGCTCTGGATCATCAGACTTTACTTCCAAAGGTTGAAATGAAAAAACTTTTTTCAAAGGGCTGTGGTGAAATAATTTTTTACATGGAACCTTAAAGTGGTCTGTTTTTATTCAAATATATATATTAAGAAATGGACAAGGTTCGACAATTTATTAAAGACATTTTTTTATGTTTAACGTTGTTATTTATAGTACAAGTATTTAAGCAAATGCTCTGTTTATGATAAACAGTATTAAATAACATTTACCGGCCTGAATGTCCGAGAAATTTTCATAGAAAATATTCGTTCTTTGACAGGATTCGAACCTGCATCCTATACGGAACCGTCATTTACGCTGACGTGCCTTACCTCTGGGCCACAAAGAACCTTTTCGGCAGACAAGGTCGAATTTATAAACTTCAATTTCCATGAAAACTTCATAACTGCTCATTCATAATTTCCATGGATCTCGTAAATTTATTTACTGTTTATCATAAACAGAGCATTTCAAATACTTGTAAATAAATGAACGTTAAACATAAAAAATGTCTTTAAGAAATGGACAAGGACCTTGTCCATTTCTTTAATAAATGACGTCATTTTTACATTTGATACGCCAGAGCAGTTATTGTATAGATCCAAAGAAGATTGAAGTTTATAAGCAGTAAATTCTCTCTTGTTTACCGAAAAACAGTATTAAATAAGGTTTACACGTCAGCCTAAATGTCCGTATAGATGCAGGTTCGAATCCTGTCAAAGAACGAATATTTTCTATGAAAATTTTCTCGGACATTCAGGCCTGCATTTAATACTGTTTATCATAAACAGAGCATTTGCTTAAATTTGTATCTATAAATAACAACGTTAAACATAAAAATGTCTTTAATAAATATATATATATATTTATACGTTTCATTAAATAATATAGACAAGTGTTGTCTATTTATTTTATGTAAAATTTGTTCGTAACATCTGATAAGTTTGATAACATTATCATTAAACGAAGAAAGAAATTCACAATATTGATCCATATTTTTTAATGTAATCTAAGCTTTCGGCTTACTTAAGCCATTATCAAAGATGTAAATCACAAACATATTAAACAATATACGGACACAACAGTGATGATAGTCTGTCATTGTTTACATAGTTGATCACTAAGCAACGATAAACACGCGCATATAAGACGATAGAAGCGAAAATCGCACCGCATCTCATGACGTCACACATGACTACACGAGAGTGAATTGTAGAATGAAGTAAGGAAAGCCGTTGGTATAAACCAATGGCTTCTGTTACCAATTATAGACATTTAAGAATATTTGTAGAGATGCCATAATTGATTTTGTTTAGGTTGGGTTTTAACTGTTTGATCTATAATGCTTCAAGTATTTTTAGTTTTTGTCTATTGTTTTCATGTCGAAGTATAGTTGTGTTTTCGACAAGTATTTTACGGAATTGTGTGTGCAGGCAGGCATGTTGTTTTAAATGCCTAAAAATGTTAGAGTTTTCATTAAAATGTAGTGTCAAGCGTCGTGAAAGCGAGTTTGTGGTGTGACCAACATAAATATTATTTAATTCGTTGGAGATACACATTATTTAGTGAAACGTGTATAAATGAAAATATGCTGCCTAAATACACATATATATATATATATATATATATATATATATATATATATATATATATGACAATTTGTAGCGTAAAGACAAAATTCCTTTTTTTACGCCTCAACTTGCTCTTAGGTTGCAAACGTTATCAACTCGGTTTGTTTTCCTTGATTTGAATTCTTAAGCATTTCTAGTTTCTTCGCACTGTTTTTGCTCAAATTAAGGAATGACAAAGACTGGTAATTGCTAGTCGAAATATTTCTATGAAATAAATCATTTGTTGGAAATAATTTTTTTTTCCTTTTAATCAATGCAACTACTAACGGAGACAAGCCTCCTAACTTCTATTTAAAAAAATCAGTATAATTTATGTTAAGACTGTAAGTTTCTTCATGATGAGTGAGAATGTCACATAAAGATATGGCTATTATTTTGACTTTTTTGGTTGTGATACGGGTATTTTTTTTTCTTAAATATTCCATGACAAATCTGGGTGCGTCCAATGCATGGGTGCGTCCAATAGGCTGGCAAATACGGTAATTAGTCAACCCAAAATGAACATTCTACAAACCCAGTTGAAACGCCGTCCATAGTTGAATAGTCTGGACTTCCCCGCACCTTTAGATTGTCTTTTCCTTACATTTGAGACTTCAGGGTTCGGAAGATAATTGTCGTTGGTCATGATCACCCCATTCACTTCTTTGTCATCTGGGTCAAGAGTATCGTCTTTGTTACTTCTCCTCGCTGAAATCGTCTTACGGTTTAATGTTGTCAGCGTTAATCGCTCGTAATTCACGAGGATTCTTTGGTCTGTAAAGCGTGGTTGGGAGGCCAGCTATTATTTAACGATATCTGCGGCGATAAATCGGCCGAATTAGGCAGCCGGGGTTAGTGCGGGTGGCAAACACGTTACACAAAAGACATTCCCATCAGCTATATTGTTAACACTGGAGTTATCTGGTAAGTGTAATTTTCTCTATAATTTCAAAAATGTACCTAACAGAATCAAGTTAATTAACAAATAATAAATTAACCAATTAAAAAAAAACAGTTGGAAATGTGTATTTTTGAATTATTTCACCCGAAGCAATTCAATAAAGCTACTAAGACGCAAGGGGTTACTGAGTGCGAGAGAATCCGTCTTTTCTACAAATATTTTCATGGCAATTTTCTAATGAGCTATTTTCCCTGATGCCCCGACTACAAGAATTTAAGCGTGCTACTGGATTGGCAGCTAGGTCCCACTCTTTCACTGTTGAAACAGTTAAATGTAACCGCCACTTTTACCTCAACAGCTTCTTCTATCCCACTTCCCGACAGTGGAACTCCCTTCCTCTTATTTGTTTCCTCGATAACTACAATCTTCAAAAATTAAATGTAACGTCAATCGTCATCTTCTGATGCCTTGATCTCCGTTGTCATTACATTAAAATTTTGGAAGATCAAAGTTCACTGGGAAGCAAAAAACCGGAAGAGACTCCCACAAACTAAAAGTGCGATAGAAGAAACTGTTATCATAGAACTTACGGTTGCATCTAGCCATTTCAACTTTAAAATGATGAGACCTTACCGCCAACCGAGTACTGCGCTTAAATTTTTAAGGAATAGGTACCATAGAAGAACGTTCATAAGGAATACCATAAAAATATTTATAGTATGGAATTCTTCTTCTGTGTGCCGTGTCCTTTCAGTGCGTGGGCGATTATGGCTCTCCACAACTCCCTGTTCTTTGTAGCTCTTAATAAAGTTTTGTCTTTGTGCTATATATCTCCTAATCCATGTTCTGCATTCAAACAAACTCGGTAGGTAGGTTAAGCGCTGTTTTCCTCCGTCACTCTTACCTTCAATTGCAAATTTTGTGAGTGTCAAATTTTCTAAACCCATTTTCCTCATTATGTACCTTAGAAATCTCAACTGTCTCTTTCTGGTGTTACGTATAAGTGTCTTTTTTGTCTAGACTTTTCTCTGTAACTTCGTTGTTCCTCATGTGTCACATCCATGGTATACTCCACGTGCGTCTGGAAAACCAGATTTCTGTTGCTTCATGTCTCCTCTCCATCTGCGAGGAGATTGTCCAAGATTCACGACCATATAGGTGTACTGATATTACATTTGCTATTCGTTTCTTTGTTTACAGTGAAATTTTCTTGTTTCTTAATACGTTGCTTAACTCCTGGATGATGAGGCATATTTTTTTTCCGCGGTAGATTGCCATTTCTTTCTACGGTAAACCAGTTGTCATCCAAGGTATTTATCCATAGCTAGGGGGAGAAGAAGAGGATTCACACTTTTCCCAAGGGTATTAGCACGTAATTCGATTGGAATTCGAACTCGGCTCTCTGACTCCTCAATCCGAGCCGCTAACTATTACTCCAGCGTAGTATTAAGTAATGTCAGTGAATTTTTCATTAAAATCCTTATATGTATTTCAGCATGCACTATATCGCCTTATTAAAAATATTCATAATATCTGACGGGAGCATGTCAAGTTCGATTATGCAAAAACACACCCAGGTGCAACAAACCTTTATTGATAAGTAAATCCATTACATCATGTCTACAAAAACATATATTTTACTAAAACAGTTTTTCATCTACCCGAATAAATCAAAACATTTTTCATGAAGGGTCACATGAATTGTCGACCCTGTGTAAAATCGACCATATCACAATAACAATTCGAATTTCACATCAATATAAATAACAAACATACATATGCATGTTATTTGTACACTTATTAGACCTATTTTATGAACAGACTGTACAGATGTATGAGAAATTAGATTCATATTTAATACAGTTGCTAATATTAATGAGATTTGTACACCTGAGAAAAATATTTATAATGTTATGACAACCACGCTATTAAAGATGGACGCAAATTTACTGTGGATGAACATTCTAAAACTTTTCCTTCTTTTAGTGAATTATCTTCTCTTTTAATTAAAGTAGCAGGTTTTTACAACGTTGTACCATTCTTGGCAGATCTGTTATCACAGTGTGAGATATTTACTAACAAAGATGATGGAAAGAAAAAGAAAAGGAATCTAAATGAAATTGGCTAGATTATATAACCAAAAGAGATTAAAAAATATTCAAAATTTAAAATTCTCAGCATCTCTCTTTCGTTCGTGCGCATGCGTAGTCGCATCAACGTAAACAAACTTGGTCTGATGAAATCCTAAGGAACGAAACACGTCACACGAAAACCTTTTCCACTTTGTCATACATATTTCACCAAACTGTTCTTGACATATAAAAATCTATATATCGTTAACCCATATATATATATATATATATATATATATATATATATATATATATATATATATATATATATATATATATATATATATATATATATATATATATATATATATATATATATATATATATATATATATATATATATATATATATATATATATATATATATAATGGTTAGAACGTTAGCTTTCTGACCATTTTAAATTACCTTCCTCAACATTGCGGACAACCACTAAACATGAATGAAAAATACGTACTGACGCACATAAACACACACAGACACACACTCAAATGAATATATTTTATCTGACACAGACAAACTAGAATTATGATACACATACGAATTATACAGACGAACGCTGCTTAATAAGACTGCTTAACCAATGAAAAACAAACAATACAAAATTTAAAATATCCGAATTTCCTTTAAAAATTGCCTCGTAGTCGCATACACACGCACGCGCGCGCACACACACACACACACACACACACACAGAGGTTGGGAACAACTGGGCTAGG
>CAHIKZ030000506.1:22500-47500 GCA_903632075.3 Acanthosepion pharaonis | reverse complement strand
TAATACCAGAAATACTTTTAAAAAAATTAGTATCAGCAATAAATATTTGAAAAAAAGAAAATATTACCAGAAATCAAAATCTAGCCATTGAGGTTAATATGCCACAAAACAAAACAACAGAAACTATACATTTAAAAAAAAATATATTACCAGCTATACATTTTTGAAAAAAAGGAAATTTTATCGGCATTAAATAACCCATTGTGGTTGATGTGCCGTAAAACAAACCAAACCAAACAAAGACAGTATTAAAAACATGATGTTTGGACATTTTATCAGTGTCAGATAGATGTAAAATTGAAAACACGATAACACTTCACCTGTAACCAAGTTGTTGTTTCATAGACAGCACCAAAACCACAAGCAGAAAATCAACCGCGCAAAATTATAAATGGCAACAAAAAAAAAAAACTAGGCTTGTTATATTTCCTCTAAACTCCATAATTTATGAACTTGAAGGAAACTTAACTAATCCCAGTATAAAAATTTATCAAAAATACTTCAATAAGAGTTAAAAATCTAATCAATATAAAACAGTGACGTAACAAGATTTTACGTAATATTATAACTATCTATCAATCTATCTCTCTCTCTCTCTCTCTCTCTCTCTCTCTATATATATATATATATATATATATATATATATATATATATATATATTTCAGTCTATTCATATCTATCTATCTCTATATATACATACATAAGATTTGATTTCTCATATAATTGTATTTTGATTGGCCATGGCAGCTTATGTAAGAGCGTTTCACCTAGCAAGAGGTGTTTGATTGAGTTGAACCTTTTTAAAACTCTTTATTCTACATTCAACACCATCACTTGGTAAGACACCAGAAGTGTTAAAACAAAATGTCTATTTATGTTATAAATTTCGAATAAATTATAGTTGCTCTTCTCTGTATTGAGCACTCTTTTAAGAATAGTATTTTTTTTGGTTATTGGAATTTATTCAGTATACACCAATTCTACACTTGAATATATATATATATATATATATATATATATATATATATATATATATATATATATATATATATATATATATATATATATATGAATATGCAAATATGTATAATTAATATCTGTAAAAAGAACAATATGAATAAATAAAAAAGAAAACATATCTTAGCCGACGCATCCTCTAAGACACTTTATCACTTGTCTTGAAAGAGTCCATCAGGGACAATATATATATATTTATATATATATATATATATATATATATATTTCATATATTTATATTCTTATATATATATTGTCTTTTATTCATATATATATATATATATATATATACAGTCTTATTCATATATATTCATATTCTTATATATGTATAAGAACATACATATATTCATATATATATATATATTCATATACATATAATCATATATATATTCATACATATATGTATTCATATATATGTATATATATTCATATATATATATATATATATATATATATATATATATTGATTTTATTCATATATATATATTGTCTTTATTCTTATATATATATATATATATATATATATATATATATATATATATATATTAGAGAGGTATCATGCATGCATGCATATATATATATATATATATATATATATATAATATTTCCTTAAAGTGTATTTTCTGCCCCCCCAAAAGAATGTGTGTGTGTGTGTGTGTGTGTGTGTGGGTGTGGGAGAGGGAGCGGAGAAAGAGAGGTGTGTGTGTGTGTATTATTAATATTTGCTTAAAAGAATATTTGCTGCTTCAATAGACTATACACACACACACTCTGTCTCCTCTTCTCTCTCTCTTGCTCACACACACACACACACACACACACACACACACGAACGCACACACACACGAACGCACACACACACGAACGCACACGAACGCGCACACACACACGAACACACACACACACACACATGAAATGCATTTATTTTATGAAATGTTTCACCAAATTTCTGCTCTGATTCTTATTTTTTATGAGAATATTTTATGCATGAAATTTTGACAAAATTGCCCGGATATAAAACAGAGTCAAATTGGACAATATATAAACAGCCGAATATAATAATCACCCCCACCACACATATATATACGTGTGTGGTTGTGGTGGTGGGGAGTAAGGGCTGAATAGTTAGATATTGAATGACAGACAGACAGATAGATAGATAGATAGATAGATAGATATACCTCAAAATATAGCTGTAAAAAAATATGAATATAGACCAAAGGCAAATGTAAAATAAAATCCTTATATTTACCACCAGAGGACGAAAAGCGTCAGTAAAGAAAGTTTTTCCTTTTTTCTTTATTCATATAAAGATATAGAGACATAGATATGAATATATGTTAGGTATATTTAAGCATCAATTTTCCATTTATACAAATAAAGCTAGAAAATTTCTGTAATTATTTTTTCTTTCTTTCTGACCATACGTATCGGGATCCAGGGAAAAAATCCGAATAGTGTGTGTGTGTGTGTGTGGGTGTGTGCGTGTGTGTGTGTGTGTGTTGTCTATGTGTGTATGTACGTACGTATATATGCATAGACTGGCTTTGACAGAAACAATAAAGGTTAGAGAGACATGAATATAGACTGAGTTATGTTGGGACAGAGAGTAATACACACGGTTTGTTTATGTCCGTGCGTGTGTGTGCGTTTCTGTGTGTGTGCGCGCACGCGCACGCGCGCACTTACATACTGTCTCACACAGATAGATATGAATAAGCCGAGATAGATAGATAGATAGATAGATAGATAGATAGATAGATAGATAGATAGATATGAATAGACCCAGATAACTGGCTAGCTAGCTTGATTAATTAATTAACTAATTAATAATGAAAAGTCCGTTCATATAGGTCAGCCAAGATATGCAAATCCAGCATTCTAATGACAGAATCGCCTTTTAACAAAAGCAGCGTTTTCATAAGCTGATTGGGAGAGACGCTCGACGCGGGGCCGCTTCTATTCTTGAAGATGTCGTCATAAATACATAATCTTTATCGCGATTGGCACGAACGAGGTATTAAAAGGCGGAAATCCGGGACGTTAACCAATTTAATATCGCAACTTACATTTACAAGAATAAAAGCTTTTTTTTTTCTCTCACTCTCTTGATAACATCGTTGCATTAAATCTACTGACAGGAAAATACAGTCGCAACGAAGAAGGATTTGTTTGGAGTCAACAAACCTAAAAGAAGAAGAAAAAAAAAGAAAAAAACTTTTGCTTTAAATTTGTGGTTGAAAGTAAGATGATTTTACTTTATTAATTAACCATTAAGAATACAATATCGACTTTTGCAGCGGGTAAAAAAATCAGGCTTATTTTTATTTAAAAAAATATATATCTTATTTTAAAAACCATTTTAACCGCATTTCAAATAGAGAATACTTATAAGTAAAGCACAGTAATCACACACACACATATATGTATTTTTTAATTATTAAGAAATGTTTTGCGTTTAAAGTAGTGGTTATATATATATATATATATATATATATATATATATATATATATATATATGTTGCTTTTTAAAATAGTAGTTTTATATATACGTGTGTGTATGTGGCTGTGTTGTGTGTGTGCGTCTGTGTATGTGTGTCTTTATGTGTGTGTGTATAAAATTCCGACATAAATAAAATATATCTATAGAAAGACAATATTAATGAAGACAATGAAAAATATTCTGACCAATGCAATGGTAAAGAATAGTTTTCATTCATTATACTTTATTCATTTTATTCATTCATTCATTCATATATATATATATATATATATATATATATATATATATATATATATATGTGTGTGTGTTTGTGAGTACCAACGCGTTCGAACAATATGAGTTTTCTTTTGTCATTATTGTTATGATCTTTTTTACAGATACATTTATTAGTTGTTTTACAAATCTATCTATCTGCAAGCATATTATATGCAACCACTATTTTAAAGGCATCACACACACACACACACACACATATATATATTCTTTTTATACGTTATTTTAATAGATACAATTTATTTAAGTAAATGCTCTATTTTTTAAATAAACAGTATTAATTATAATTAATTAATTTCTCGAACATTCATGCCAATGAATCCGATAAATATAATTAATACTGTTTGTATATACATACATATATATATATATATATATATATATGTATGTATGTATGTTTGTATATATGTATTAAAAAGTAGTGGTTATTTTTATGTTGTAACCTAGAAAACGTTACTCAATGAAGAATAATCAAAAGTGAGGGGTGAAATGGTAATCTTTGTAACATTAACAAAATACTTTACTCGCCAGCGGCGTGAAATAGTTAAACCGCTGCTAGTGGTGGACTACTTAGACACCATATTACCCCCCCAATTACAATAGTGTCCAAAGTATTACTGAGGATTGGGACATACACATTAATGTTCGTAGGTATGGTATATATATATATATATATATATATATATATATATATATATATATATATATATATATATATAAAAGAAAGAAAAATGGAACTAATGCTTTTAATTTAATTGCAAAATTAAATTCGGGGTTTTAGCTTCTATTTTTGAAACATGGTTGGAACTGTGTAGCGAAAAAAACATATTTTAAATCAAATTTATAATATATATATATATATATATATATATATATATATATATGTATGTACACACACACACACACATACACACACACACACACACACACATATATATATATATTACCTCTGTGTGTGCGTGTTTTGTATGTGTGTAAAAATTTGATATAAATAAAATATATCTGTAGAAAAATACTATGAATAATGACGTAAGGAAAAATAGTAATTTTGTCTTTATTATATATATATATATATATATATATATATATATATATATATATATATATATATAAGGTGCGATGGATAAATTGTCATCTTAATGAGGCAAAAATGAAAATAACACTGACATCTCCGTTTAACAGATATATTTACCAAGATTACACATTTAAATGTATACCCTTTAAAAATGTTGCTAAGTGTGCCGTGATATTTTTCATTTCTCCTATCTGTGTCTTTGCTTAAAAAGGTTGAGAAACACTGCTCTAGTCCTTGTTCAGGAACTGATATCCTTCTAATGTCGTTCTTCTTCAGGTATACACCAGTTGTCGTACGATCAACAACGTCGAGCCCGCTCAATACCTTGATGGGTGACTGCTTGGGAACACCAAGTACTGCAAGCTTTGATTTGCATGTGGTGTACCGGATAATGGCTCAGAGTTTGAAATCGTAGTATTGAGTTCAAATTCAAATCAGGTTCGTTACGCTCACTTAAGCGCAAATACCCTTGGAATCCACCTCTTCTCTCCCCGCTATGGGTTAATTAGTAGCATTTGTACCAGTAAAATCATTATTATTTCCTAATCTAGAACATATTCTCTGGTTATGAATAACCTGTAAAGTTTTCATAAACCGGAAAAAATGTAATCGTTCGATCAATTATTCAGGTATAGTTATCATTCTGTTGGAGTGATCATTAAAATGCGGTTGGGAAAAATGAACTCGATGAATAATTATTACTAAAAGCAAAAATAATTAGTAATCCAAAAGTCTAATATTTGTTGAATATAATGAATGAGTTAAATCTTATCAACCGCGTTGTAATAAAAATGCATTTAGCGGATAAAATGTTATAGCATTTCGGTCAACTAATTCAGGACGTTTTACATTTTTGGCCTTTTAAAGATAGTGATTTATTTTATTTTATTTGCTCTTCATTCTCTTGCGTTATATGTTGTTGTAGAGTATTCACTTTTCATCGATCATCGCGAAATATTTCTGAAACGAAACATCTTTGCTATATTTATGTAGCGAATTGTTCACGGAAATATGGCGCAGTAAGGTTTTATTTTTTAAGAAAATTATCTTTTTATTTTTTTATTTGTTTTATTTATTTATTTTATTTTTTATTGGCCTTTTGCTCTTCGGTTAAATTATATGGAAGTTACACATCAAAGTGATTATCATAATTAAATTGGTACAAAGAAGTTTTAACATTTCATTTAGATAGTTTCAGCTTTTTGACTATCTTCCGTGTTGTGCAACGTTAATAATGTTTAAATGTTTTGATCTGAACGGTATCTAATTTCACTTGTTTAACCGACCATGGAGCATCGTTAAGCATCGTTTCTCGCACGAAGCTTTGCCAACGAGATTTAACATGGGTGATCTTTCAAAGTAATTTTTCTATAAACTATGCAAATAAATAAACTTATGTATGTATTATGCTTGAGTTGCATTTTTACCTTTCTTAAAATAAAAAGCAGAATATCTTGAAAATATCCATTTTATTTCTGCTTCAATCTTACTATCAATAAATAGAATATGACAATTTTGACATTTTTTTACAAAAAGAAACGAACAAAACACGTGGTGTTGTGCTAGTAGCTGTCATAATGCTGTCAAAAGGGATTTTTTTAAATGAATTTTAAAATAAACCCACAAAACGCCATCTAAGGAAGAAAAAAAACGATCTTTTAGCTCTCCCTATATTTATAGAAGTCAATTAATTGTACTTCCTCTCCTATAAGATGCACTGTGATATATATATATATATATATGTGTGTGTGTGTGTGTGTGTGTGTGTGTGTGTGTGTGTGTGTGTGTGTGTGTGTGTGTGCGTGTGCGTGTGTGCACTGGGATCAAATATGGCTGAAAATCTGATAGAATGTAGAATAAGGAACAAATAGGACATTTATAAATTTAACATATTTCAGTTTTAAAAATCTGATGAAGCTTAAATAAAACCCAAACGTTAAAATTATAAATGTTTCCTGTTTGTTCCTCATTGTAACAGTTCGTCGGATTTTCATCCATATATATATATATATATATGTGTGTGTGTGTGTGTGTGTGTTACTAGGATATAGGATCCGAATGAAAGTTTGATAAATCAGACAACGTGGAAAACTGTTTCAACTTCGTTAATTAGGCTTCTTCAGATTAAAATGAAATAAATATGTACATATGTGTGTGTGTGTGTGTGTGTACGTGTGTGCGTATGTGTGTTTAAATTAAATCGTTAATATCTGTTTGTTATGGCGTCTAAATATCAAAGCATACACACAGCTTTCTTTCATTTTAATATTTGTAATCATTTTCCTGTTAATATTGCTTAGTATTTTCATGTTTTTACAAGTATCACTTGAATATTGACTGGAATATAATTATCAATTTTATTAAGTTGATTAGCGATATATTTTTTTCACGACGCGACTACAGCATAAGTGCTATGATAGTCTACATTAAAGAGTTGTAGTTATATGACCAATGCATATTTTGTACGTGTTACCATCAGATGCAATCTCCTAATGAACATGAAAATTCATATATTATATTGGTTTTATTAAAATTCAGTTTTAGGTAAATGCATTTTTAGTGCTAATAAAATTTGAAGTGTGTAGTTTTTCATAATATATAATTAATCGTATGTATTTGTTTTTTATTAATAGTTTTTTACGTATTAGGGTAAAAACATTTAATTACTTTTGTTGCTATTGTTGTTTACATTATGATATTATTTTAAAGAATTATTTTAATTTGTTTGTCAATTGAATAATTTGTAAGTCCAGTTTTAATTAGTATTTGTTTTGTGTTAGTGAGTTCTTTATGCAATAGTGAGCGTTGTGTTAATTAAATTTCGAATAACCGTTATTTGGTATCTATAAAGTCACTTGTTATAATTAGGGAGACAGGAATTTGTATTAGTTTTTGTTTAATTTTGTATGCAGAAATATTGAATTAACTATTGTTCGAATCAATTAGAATATCTAAGAAAGGAATTCAGTTAGTAATATTTAGTTCATAACTCAGTTGAAGGACAGAAATATTTTAAAAACATTTTTGCCATTCTTAATTTCAAGGTTGAAGAAGTATGTCATCTACGTATCTAACATACATCATAGGTTTATTTAGTTACAAACCAAAACTTTGTTTATATATATATATATATATATATATATATATATATATATATATATATATATATATATAGTTTATGAAAAACTAGGTAATCTATGGGTAAATCTAAGGAGGATAAAATCCAGAGAGCTCAATGTAAATCCAGAGCAAATAATAAAAATAAAACAGACCACTTTAAGGTTCCATGTAATAAATTATTTCACCACAGCCCTTTTAAAGAACTGGGATCATCAGACTTTACTTTCCAAAATGTAAAAGAAAAATTTACACATTTTGACGGGCCGTATTAAACATATGTAAATTAACCAAGTGAGGAAGTGAGGGGGAGAGAGAAGACATGAGTGAGTTAGCAGATATTGACACATTTAAACGGTTAACTTAACGGAAGTTATATATATATATATATATATATATATATATATATATATATATATATATATATATATATATTCACATGTTTCATTAAATAATATAGACAAGTGCTGTATGAATGTGAATGAAAAATGCTGCCTAAATACACACAAATGCTGCCTAAATACACATATATATATGTGTGTGTGTGTGTGTGTGTGCGTGTGTGTGTGTGTGTGTGTGTGAAATTTATAATTTTCCTTTTCAGTCAGCATCGCCCTGACGTTCCATTTAGGTGAAACCTAGGTAGGTTTGCCTGGCTCCCTTAGGATTATCTTATATATATATATATATATATATATATATATATATATTTTGTGTGGGTGTATTTTGAACAATAGAAAATATTAAAAAATTAAAATTTTCTGACACACTGTGTTGTATATTAATAATTTTCTTTTATTAATTCAATTAGGTTCCGCGACTAGTTTCAGCCAGCATTGCTATCATCAGGAGAAAAAAATCCCTACATGTTAGTAAAAGTGAACTGCAGGAGTCAATGACTGTTTCTGAAGAAAGTGAACTTTATCTGTCGTTTTCATTTGTTTTTTATCGTTAATTTTGGTCAGTTCTTGTGTTGGTCAAACGGCCTCTTTCAAATTGTGTTTAAAATAGTGGATGGCAGATTCCTGACTAAGATATATATAATGATAAATTAGAAAACACCTTAAAAATCCATCTCGTTTGTAATTTATTTCACGAATATTGTTATATTCATCTCTTCAGACCGAATATCTTTAAGAAAAAAATTATAAAAAACATTCGATCTGAAGAGATGAATATAACAATATTCATGAAATAAATTATTAACGAGATGGATTTTTAAGGTGTTTTTTTTTTATTTATAAATACATGTACAACCAAAGATTAACATTTATATTAATAAAAAATCCATTAATATACATATATGTGTGTGTGTGTTAATAAAATAGTATTCGATGCATTATATTAATGAAATGGTGCTCGATGCAATATAACAGAGCTATAAACTACATATAAAGAAATATACATATTTATTCTCACCCGTGAGGTTATATATATATATATATATAATAAAAAGGCTTAAATACTAATATTCCATGGCCATAATTTATTCCATTGGAATCCAATGGAACAAATTATGACCATGGAATATTAGGGTTTAAGCCTTTTATTATATCTTTACTCTGTCCTGGATTCTATCCTCTGGAATTTTTTTTATTCAAAAATATACATGTATGTGTATGCACCTATGTATATATATTTATATATTTTGCATATGTATGTGTATATTTACCACTAATATTATATATATATATATATATATATATATATATATATATATATATATATATATATATATATATATATATATATATATATATATATATATATATATACATACACGCAGTATATAGCTGTTATATTGCATCGAGCCTATCTTATTATTACCAGTGAGGATAAATACGTGTATATGTATGCATGTGTGATTTTTGTATGTGATCCTGTCGAAAAAATGAATGCATTTATTAAATCTATAATGCACTGTAAATATTTCTTTTGGTTTTAAACATACAATTTTTTTTATTTGTTCCTTTGAACTTATTTTCTGACATTGGCTTTTCCAGCATATAAGACTTAGACTTTTTTAAAAGCTAATGTTTCGGAAAATAAAGTTGGTTTTATTTATTTTCAAAATTAATGGCATTAATGTTACACAATTGATTTAGCGCAACTCAATAGTGTTATCATAGATTGACACCAAGACGTTAAATGTATTTCTTTTCTTTTTTTTTCCAGCCAAAATGGGAGCCCTCCTTATAGCGACATGAATGCATTACTGGTAAAGTTTAATTTAATTGTTCGCGCGAAAATTAAACGTATTGGTTTGGCTAAACATTTCGTTTCGTTTATTTTCCACTTAACAACAGAGAGAACTTTTTAACCGACCCAATAAAATCTAAATTATGGGTTTTTTTTCCAGTAACCAACGACTGCTTGAGCGGTGGTAGGGGAGCCTTGTTAGCATCCCTAACCCTGAGTAACCAAGGACCCTTTTTTTAAAAAATTAGTGCATATGTAGACTAAATTTCTCTTCGGCATTATGATATAAAACTAAAAATTCTCATATACTCCCACGGTTTTTTTTATTTTTATTTTTTTTTACTAATGTTCATCCAATACAAGTCCCAATAGTCACTCAAGGTAGAGGGTTACTATGTGGAGTTGTATTAGCGTAAGAAAGCGCTAGATAACAAGATAGATAGATAGATAGATAGATAGATAGATAGATAGATAGATAGATATTAAGAGTTTTTTATACTAATCTTCACCCAATAAAGTGCCCAAGGGCCACTCAAGGTAGAGGGTTTCTGTGTGGTGTTGTATTAGCGTAAGAAAGCGCTAGATAGCAGGATAGATAGATAAATAAGGAAAGGCCAATACTAAACAGGAAACCTCTACTCTTGTTAAAATTTCGAGGAGGAGTATAAACCGGACGTTTGATGACTCTATCCACTCCTATTGGAGGAGGAGAAAAAATAAACAAATTATTAGTGAAAAACAATTCAGTTCAGACGGTGACGTCAGAAGTATAGAGTTGAACTAGATTTTAGAAGGAACTGGAAACCCAATCCTAAACAGGGAACAAGAGTTAAACAATCACGCCTGTTCACTCCAAGGAGGATTGTGAACCACCGGACCTGTCTACTCCTATTGAGGAGAAGAAAATAACTAAATAATTAGTAAATTAAATTTCAGTATTTATTCGCAGACGTTAGAAGTATTCAGATTAATTATATTTTAGAAGTAACCGGAAACCCAATCCTAAACAGGAAACAAGGGCTAAAACTCTATTCTTCTTCCAAAGACTGAGGAGAAATGGTTTCACTCAGAGCTTGGAAACTGAAGAACATCAATATTACTTCCAGGACGTTTTTCAAAATCTCAGCTTAACGTAGTGCTTCCTGGGTCACATTACCCGGCTTTTATTACATATTTTATATATAATCCCTTTATATCAGGGAGGAGTATCAACCGGACCCTAAGTAAACCTATCTACTCCTATTGAGGAAAAAGATGCAAATAAAAGTTCAGAGTTCAGGTGGATACGTTAGAAGTATAGAGTTTAAGTATATTTTAGAAGGAATCCTATGCTAAACAGATAATAAATGACAAAAATCTACTCCTGTTCAAAAGACAAGGGAGGAGAGTGAACCGGGCGATATGTCAATCTAGCTACTTCTTTTGTCGCATGAATTTTAAAAACTATTCCAAGAAAGGTGAATTACTTTTACCAAAATTGTGTGGCAGATTCAGATAATTCGATTGTCCTGTGCATCGATTTTAACAATCTTGAATCCGGCATTTAAAAAGTACAGTCTTGAAAAACAATTTAATCTGCATGGATTAAAACATTGGTTCGGGAATTCGGTGACATAGTAATTGTGAGTTCAATCCCTGAGACGGGCAGTGCAGACTTGATGCCAGTGGAAACTGGTCGAACAATAACTGAACAGTACTAAAGAAGTAATTGTAAGTTCAATTCCTGGGCTTAGTAGTGCAGACGTAAACTCGGTGGAAACAGGGCGAGTAATAACCGAGCAGTACTAAAGAACTAATAATAAGTTCAATCCCCGGGATGGGTAGTGTAAAGTTAAGTTCAGTGGAAACATGGCGAGTAATAATCGAGTAGTATTGAATAAGAATTAGACAAATAATCCTAGACACAGGCAATGAAATGAGAACTATATGTCCCCGTTGATTAAATAAAGGGTTGTGTTATTATTACAACGTTTTGGCTGTTGTTCCCTCCGGTTTTCTTCAGGTAATCTTTCGAACTGAACACTTTATTTAATCTAGAGGGAGAGATGATTCCCGTTCTACTGTCCATGTCAAGGGATATCTCGTCATGTTTCGTGATCTGGCCCAGAAAGAAAAAAAAATAGGACTTTTTTTTCGCAACATATAACGTTCGCCTTATCAGCCATCAATTCTCTCCTTACAACGCGTGAAAGCACGTGCGAAACCCTTCCCTCGTCAGCCACCAACCATGGACGGTAACACAGTTTCGGTGGCTAAGGCGGTACTGCCACCCCTGGCGCCACCAGCAGCTTTTGCCACCGGACAGGGGATTTGTGTTTGTATACGTATAAGTCTCTTGTGATTTCTTTTTTTGCAACTGCTGCTGAATTTTTCAACATTGTGTTATGAGACACAACGTTCTCGCAGCGACCGTTATTAATGAATGGAAGGTAAACCGATGTATTTGATGTACCTTTTTGAATCTGTCGTCTATTTGATCGCTTCTCTTCTTTCCTATCCCTTCCTGCATTTGCCACACCAAACCACACAAGACAAACCTTGTGTACAATTCCGTAGAAAGATCTGATCTGGCTAATGGGACCCTTTAGATGGTTGGAAAGTATTAATGAGAGTTCTTGATCGGGATTCGGCCAAGTAACTCTCTGATTGCCTTTGGGCCACTGGATTCTTGGCTGGAATAAAGCCGCCATTTTGAATAAAAACTCCATGTTGATTAAATTGTCAACCGGCAGTAATTCAAAGTTGGTACAATAAATCGAGGAGCATTGATATGATTAATGATTTAAGACTTAAAATAATCTGGCCTTCGTTCGGTGACGTTGTCATTCATTTTATTTGTATTTATATGATAAAACTCGTTAAAGTTAGATGCAAGGAATTGAATAGCGCCTTTGTCAATGGCGAAACACCTCCAACTGAAATCGTGGTTGCACATTAAATGGCAAGGAGACAACCTTTAATTAACTGCCTTTGTAGCCTTGGATATACATTCATCGCAGAGTTTACAGTGCTTTCTTAATAAATAAATAAAAATAAACTAAATATTTACAAGCAGAAGCCGAATTGCGTTCTGTCATCATTTGTCCCTGCGGTTGTAGGGTCACAGCGCAGTTACGCATTGACAAGCTCCCACTTCATATCTCGGTAGGTATTAATTCATCCACAGTGTGTCTTAGGTAAAGCAGACCTTGAGGATCCTATCCTTCCCTAGGTTAGACTACAGCCGATGTACTTCGGCTTGATGGCTCGCCTCGGTCACGGAAATGTGGGCATTGATTGCATTGGGGGAAACATCCACCCTGGCTGTTCTCTTTTTTCTATGAAGCTCTCTGCCTAACGATGCCGTGTCATCAGCGGAGGACTGGCCAGTGTGCCAGCTTGCCCGATAGCAAGTGGGACACTGATGGAGTGGGGTACTCTACATCAAATAAAAATGCAATAAAGAAACAAACCCAGACAACTTTTTTAGTAATAAAAAGGATTAAGAACTTTATAAAGTCATCTGCACACTATCAGTTACTCAAGTCCAATGTGGGAGGACATTTTCAAAGCTAAAGACAAGGTTAAGAAATTTGCTCTCTGAAGAGAATTTGGAATCATACATGTTGCTATTCATTGAAAAGGAATTGTTAGATGAATTGGATGCAGAAGCAATTATTGGCAGATTCAAACAATCATCACGCGAACAGAAACGATTGCTCTTAATATAGTGGACTGTGCGCAATGCTCTGTTGTGCTTTTGAACTGTTAATGTGTAAATTGTACAGGAAACTATTTAAATATAACAGACAATTACTTAAAATTAAAACAATATATATATTTAAATTACAACATTTTATATTTACCTTTGGTATTTCTGCCAGTAACGTGTACAGTAAATATACATTGTATTTATAAGAAATCCACTTTTTTCCACAAAAAATCTAATTGTACCCTTTTTCAAGACGTATTGTTTAAAGTTTTTATTTGTTTGTTATGAAATTTAAATGATAGTATAAACTGTATATTAACATATATATATATATATATATATATATATATATATATATATATATAATTATAATTTAAGTTCTACTTTTGTATGAAGCAGTATTTTTTTAAAAATAAAAACAAAAATGCTAAAGAACTCCGGATTATTTACCTAACGTGTTCTTTCTTATTTTTCTACATATTTGCACACACACACACACACACACACACACACACACACACACACATATATATATATATATATATATATATATATATATATATATATATATACAGTTTATAGCTGTTATATTGCATCGAGCCCTATTTTATTATTACCAGTGAGGATAAATACGTGTATATGTATATATACATGCAATGTATGATTTTTGTATGTGATCCTGTCGAAAAATGAATATATTTATTAAATCTATTATGCTACTTACTGTAATTTTTTTTTTTATTTTAAACAGACAATTTTTTATCTGTTCGTTTGAACTTATTTTCTGACACTTGCCTTCTGGCAACCAATATTTTTAGACCCTGTCCATCTCTTCGCGTTTTCACCACCATGGATACATATTGGCACTAGGTCAGTCTTGTGTACAGATTTAGCCTACAACCGGTCAAAACTCGCTGTAGTTACGGTCCCACGGCTGAACTTCTCTCTCGTGAGAATCTTATTCGCAAGAAAAGCAAAGAAAAGAAAAAGAACAATTTTAAGAAAATTTAAAATAGAAATTAATGCCCGTTTCATTAAAGACAACAAAAAAGATTGGTTTTTAAACGATTCTTTACTAACTTTTCTTATTTACGTACAAAAGAGCGGATGTTTGTAATCAGGTCGATTCAACGGTATTTTTTTCTGATCATTATCAAGCTCTGGTTGTATGATTTTGGTGAAATTGCCGAACGTTTCCAGGTTTCTGATGGAATAGTAAGACTTCACTTGTACCGCACAGGGATGGCGTACATGTTCAGCAAGTACGTACCTCACTCACCGCAACGTACCCATATATGATCGAGTGCTCATCATTGACGAAAAGTGAGTTTTGTATGACACTCCCAAGCGTGCCAGACATTGGTTGTTGCCACGGGGCCCTGTACCTCACGCCACAAGACCATCTCTAGACCTACGCAAGCTCATGCTCTGTATCTGGTGGACTAGTCGACAAGTGGTTCGCTATGAGCTGCTACCAACGGGTCAAACCATCACTGCGGACCTGTCCTCATGAGGCGTGATTGACCAAGTATACCATACAGTGACTGGGAGACACTGTGCCATCCACCTTACTCTCCAGAGCTTGCACCAACAGATTACCACCTCATCCATTCCATAGACAACCACCTTCATGAGAAATCCTTCGCAAACGAGGCAGACTTATGGCAGGCACTCACAGACTGCTTTGCGTCCAAGACGCCTGATTTCTGCCACCAGGCCATTGCGCAGCTGGAGGCACGTTAGCAAAAGTTTCTGAATTTCGATAGTGATTATTTTGAGGAGTAATGGTATGTCAAATTTGGTGTATACCTTTTTTTTTCTAATAAATCAATAAGGCAGACGTTTTTTGGTTACCTTTGTGCAATATCGTCCTGAACGGTTTTCATCTCGACTAACGTTTTAAGATCAATAGTATGATATTTATTTAGTCATTAAAATGCGGATTTTGAAAAAAAGAGTCGAACCGAACACTTTTCAGCACCCTCTGATAAGAAAGCGATAAACACTGTTAATAAATGATATAATTCCAATTTGTGACTGCCCTTGATCCCGTAAGGAAAAAATAAAGTATTCCATTTTGTTTTCGTTCAACTGAAATTTTTAAGAAAAAAAACAAAAGAAAAAATCTATAATAATAAAACCATTGATACCAAATCGTTGACGTGAAGTTTGTGGGGCACAGTGTCATTGCAGTTCAAATCTTCTGAATAATTACCATATAATTGAATTGACCTTGAACAAATTGTTCCAGGCTCCAATTTTCCTGTTGAACCAAATGATAGAATTGTCTCCCTTGTTAGTTCATTACTCTTCGTGCGAACAAGGAACATGAGAAGCGTTTCCTTTCTGCCATCAACTTCTAATAGTTTGAGTCAATTCTTGATCGTATCAAATTCGTGAGATCGTTTCCGGATTTAAACGAAATCAAACACAATCTAACCCCCCATCCTTTTAGGATTAACAGAAGACTAATTTTAATGTTTAGAGTATTAGACTGGCTTCCGTGAGGCTGGAGGGTGCAACTGAATGAATTGATATTAAAGACAAAAAAAAAATGGTAAAACGAGACAAAGCTTGCATTTGGTTCAGTTAAATCGAAACAAGATTTATTCGAACGAATGAATGAATTTCCAGTGGAAAAATTATCTAATACTGTGGTGGTGGAGGCGGGGGTGACCTGAATAGTGCAAAAATAAGCACGAGTATATTTTAAGATTATAAGGCTATGGAATGATAATTTGAGTAATTGGATAACAGCTTCCGGCCACGTCTGTTCTGATTGCCTAGGTTGGCAGGAAAGATAGACAGACAGAGAGAGAGAGAGAGACAGAGACAGAGAGAGAAAGATAGACAGACAGACGGACAGACAGACAGACAGACAGACAGACAGATAGATAGATAGATAGATAGATAGATAGATAGATAGATACGAATACAATGTGAGACATAGAGAGATGAATTGAGTGAAAGTGCGCTTATTGTCATTTAAAAATTGAGTATATTTTTAGGGGACACTATATATATATATATATATATATATATATATATATATATATATATATATATATATATACACGCATAAGTGTGTGTGTCTTTGCGTGTGTATGTATATATGCATGCATATATATATATATATATATATATACACAGATATGAATAGACTGAAATTGATAGATAGATAGATAGATAGATAGATAGATAGATAGATAGATAGATAGATAGATAGATAGATAGATGTTTGCGCGAATGTATTAGGAAATGTTTGCTCATGACATTAGCAAACAGTCGACAAAAAGAAACATAGACGGACAGACAAAAAGATTTATGGAAATGGAGAGAGGGAAAGAATAAAGAGAAATGTTTTGTAGGACAAAGAAGAGAGTAAGAGAAAACGAAAGACTGAAAATAAGGGGGAAGACCTTTTGATGAGAAAATCACGATTAACATTTTGGAAAACATTTTCTGTATTGCGATATTATTGTTTTTTATTGTTTAGTAGTAGTAGTAGTAGTAGTAATAGTAGTAGTAGTAGTAGTAGTAAAAACAAAATCAACTTCAGCCGCCGAAGTAAAAGTTATCAGTCTTGTTCTATTGTCAAGTCATCTCTCACTAATTATTACTTCAGCGTTGTCTTTGGCGACACTCGTTTGCCGGTCAGGCGTTTCTCTTCCTTCCCGCGTTTCAACTTGGCACGCGTTATGCTCGTACGCTGGTCTATTTACATGCGAGCGCCTGGCGTTGAATCACTGCCTTGTTTCGGCCAATCAGTGAACAGGGCTAAGGTCCGGGCAGAGGGACCCTCGTGTGGCAAACTCCGATTAGAGATCAGGGTAAGTTTGTTCAGTTGGTCTAGGGACATAATAAATAGTCCTTCCTTCAAGAGCCGATTTTACCTACTCAGAAGATGAGGGTCGATGATTCGGCCAGGGCGTCTTCCTTTCAGCTTCGACGGGACTTAAAGATGTTTAAATAGGTATGCGCATGCGTACAAAGGAATCGAGATAATGGCTTGGGTGGATTTATGAGTGCGAGCCAAATGTTAGAACTCTGATGAACCTGAAAGAGTATGTCAGAATTAAATACATAAACAGTATATGCAAGCGTGTGAATGGCGTGTATTTATATAGGGTTCGCTTAAAGACAGAAATGCGAATACGCTCAACAACATGCAAATGGTAATGTTAACGGTTTCCCTCCAAGGAAACATTTGACTTTCATCAACCGAGCAGCCAGTACTGTTTTCGGTCGAAATTTATAGAAATCTTTCTTTTAAAACACTTTTTTTAGATTTCTCAAATCCAGTAGCTTTTATTATTCTTTCCAGTATTGATGGTTTTTTTTTTCCAAACCAGTGACGTGCAGAGGTTTGATGATGACCAACTCCTTCATTGTATACCCCTAAGAATTAAGAGCAGGGTTATCAAACCAGCTTGTAGAACTTGTAGGTCGCTTGTACAACGAGCTTATCAGAGACAATTTCAAATTTCATAAACTAAATTTTTTTCCCATACTTTGATTGGAGGCCCTCCCAATATGGATGTCCGGGACCGTCGCACCCTCTGTACTCCTTTCTGTACGCTACTGTTATAAAAATTCTATTTGAAGTGGTGCGAACTCCGCTTTATATAGAAATTTAAGTAAATAATTTCATCTCTTTTTTATTTATATTTTTTCGTAGATATTGGATTGTTTAGTAATCAACTGAAACATTAACACATGACCAGCTATATAGGGTGGACTGGGATTATTTCAACGCTTTCATTTTCTTGCTGGAATTGAAAACTAAACTGAAGGCTAAATTTACCTCTTAGATCTCAGCCCATGACAATACTATTGAACTGATCTGCATCTTTTATCTAAAATTATTATTACTAATGATTTTCAAAATAAATAATGAAACTTCGTCTTCATTCTGTTATTCAGAATGTCACCTCTTCAAACTTTTATATAAAAGTCTTAGGTGCTGAAAAAGTCTATAGACTTTTGACTGAAAATAAATATAAGCGAGAAGAAAATACTGTGTATCTTACTTATTATAAAACGCAGATTGTGTGTGTGTGTGTGTGTGTGTGTGTGTGTGTGTGTCTGTACGTTTATATATTGGATCGGATTTCCTACATTTTTCTACCGATTTCAACAAAACTTCACAGGACTGCGTAAAATTACCTTGCGGTGGTTCTGACAGCGCCAAAAATTGGAAAAACACAATTGTTTTTGCACGAAATCAATTTGAAAACACGATGTGTGCGTGTGTGTGTGTGTTCGTTTATATATGGGATCGGATTTCCTACATTTTTCAACTGATTTAAAAAAAACTTCACTTTTTTGGCAGGTAGTGTTTCTTATTGTCTTGCACACTTTTTTCTTTATTTCTACATTCAGAATGCTTTAAAAATTCCATTTACAAGACAATTGTTTATAATAAAATTCTATTCAATCGGTAGACTCATAACGATTGAAAACAATGTTTTTGTTTGAGATTGGGTTTGACCAATTCGTAAAAAAAAAAAAAAAAAAAAACAAAAAAAACTAATTAAGACATGCGTGTCCGTCAACCTTAAACAATAATCTTTGTCAATTTTATTTTTCAGTCTTTATGATGGTCGATACTTGATCTATCTCTTACTGTTACATCCCCGGGCAATGCCGGGCTCTACTGCTAGTTTAAAATAAAAATAAAAATAAAATGTTTACATTGGGATATTCCCAGAAGGTCTCCTTAACCCTAGAACACAAACCATGGGTATATAGTACCCAGCGCAAATTTTCCTATTTTTAATTACAATTTTCAGTACCTGATTTTCTTACCTAAATAATATGTTTTTCAGTTCCTATTAATGTTAGCTCAAAGTACAAAGTTTGAAGTGCCTGCATGTAAAATATTTCAAATAAAGATTTATATTTAATAGTTTTTTTGATATTTTCAAAATCGGGTATGATATACCCGTGGTTAGTAGTGGTGTAACTTTAATTGCTGTTTAGTGTTCTATGGTTAAGTATTTTTTTAATGAGTGCATTTTTCAACAAAAGCGGGTTTGTTATTAAAATAAAGTCTTTTTAGTTATAGAATCATAAGCCAATAGTTTGAAGTAGATAATGTTGGCTATAGAATATGCTCTAATCCACATTTCATAAAGCCTCAAAATTCCACTTTAATTGGTAAAATTTCAAAATTTTCTTGGGGGTTTACAGTACCCGAACACCCAGCTGTATGTTCAGCTAGCCAGAATCTATTCATCGCCTACATTTTGGCAATTGGATCTTTAGAGTATATATACTATATATTAATATATAAAATACATTGTAGAACTATATGTATAAAATATATTGTAGAACTATATATATCGTAGAACTATATATTAATATATAAAATATATTGTAGAACTGTTATATTGACCTTGACTTGTATAAAAATACATATGCTATTGGTGCACTGAATGATTTTAAAACCCTAAGTCGACACATAGTTTGCAAAAGTGCTGTTACTTTTCTCAGCTATTTATATATACGAGAAAAATAATAGCACTCGTGATCTGACGATTGCATGAAACAGACTGTCGCCTCTAAGTGTTGACTTCAATGTTCACTTTTATATTTACACACGCTCTATCTCTGATATTGAGCACTTTATCCCATAAATATAGCACACTTTAAGACTATATTTCTGATATATATATATGTATGTATATAAATGGGGTGTATTTCGGCAGCAATAATTCTTTCACACATGTTTATACACGCACACACACACATACACACACACACATATATATATATGTGTGTGTGTGTATATATATATATCAGTGAGAGATATTGAGTGAGACTATATATTCAAACACATATAATCATGCTAAAAACATTGGTTCCCGTTCGATCCCGGTCAGTAGTTAGATGGGGGAATCCTTCAGAACACAGAGTACCGTAAGCTAGGTTTATTCAAACTGTGGGTCCCGACCCTTCAATGGGTCACGAGATAAATAAAATGGGTCGCGACAAAAAAAAAAAAAAAAAAAAAAAAAAGACGGAAAAAATACGCAAGTGAAAGCAAAGTGCCGAATATTAACAACCCTAAATATTGCACAGCACTCATAAATCATCGCTAGTTTGTCACCGAGGTAAGCTCGTATTATATATATATATATATATATATATATATATATATATATATATATATATATATATACTTTAAAATCAGGAGGACAATTAAAAATACGCGACCATGGTTTCGACCTGACGGTAGGCACGCTAGCCTCCTCACCCTCCATAACAATCAACTTACATATTTGCTTTCCCTCTTTAAAGTATACATCTACAATATTCCCGTCCTTTCCATTCTTTTTTTTTATTCAACCTTCTTGTTCCCTTCCTTTCTATTACACTCAATGTCCTACTTTTCAATCATCATTAGCCTGTTTTTTGCTTTTTTTGAAAGATAATTATGTAGCGTACTTTGTGGTTTTTTGAAGTAAAGCGTTATAGTGGTCATTTTAAAAGTATCGCCCGAAGAGACCGTCAGGTCGAAACCATGTTCGCGTATTTTAATTTACCTCCTCATTTTTGAAGTTAACATCACTGCATGTTATTTTTATATTTAGTTATATTTTTTTCTCACGTGTATTGAGCACGTTTTAGTACTACTGTTTCCTGGTCTGATTCAACTCTGACAATTAACCTTTATATATATATATATATATATATATATATATATATATATATTATGAGAGTCGGCTCATAATACAGTTTCTTTTTTTTTTTTTTTGTGTCTTTTACTCATATATATATATATATATATATATATATATATATATATATATATATATATATATATATATATAGTCTATTCTCATTGACTTTATATATCTTATTCGTCAAACTCGTTGGTAATTGAGTGACGTCAGCTCTCTCTCTCAAAAATAGTCTTAACCCCAAAACTTAGCTACGAAGGTTCCCAGTTGGAATCAACTGCTTATGAACAAAAAAGCACATCAATCTCATTAAATGACTTTTTTTTTTAAAAATATTATTTACTTTACCCTTTTGGAATTTCATTTAAATTTGTTTTTCTAAAAGAATATTGTTATATTCATACAAATAGCTACGTGAAATTCCAATGTTTACGGGTCATAAGAAATATAAATTGTCGATGCTAAATAATTGAAGCGATTGAACAGAGTTCATCTTCGATTTATTACATATAATGGACCGGCATCAAAAATGGTTCTTGCTGTGGGTCACAGTAAAAAACGTTTGGAAAACGCTGCATTTGATGGCATTCGATTTTATTATCCGTTACTGGAAGCATAAATATTCCGTTTTATGTTATGAAAAGTTTCAAAACTTCACCGAATTATCTGTAAGTGCTTAGCGAAGCATTTTTTTATTGATCAGTTTTTATTTACTCGTTTTTTTTCATTTCTTTACTTATTGAGATAAACCAGCAGTTGAGTAGCAAAAAAAAAAAAAAAAAAAAATCGATTTTGTTATACAACTAGAGTTCAGATGTCAAGTGAAAAGTGAATAGCCTTTCTCAACATAAACAATTATAATAACTTAAAATGGCTGCTTCTTTTTGTTGAATTGTTATGGTGTTATTATTGACAGTATGGAAAAGTTCTCGGCCGGGACCATTTACCAAAATCAAGGCAGATGACCAAAGATGAGATTTTCATTTCAAACATTGATATCGGTATGTCTTTCCATCTACACGCTTTGTATACACGAAGCTTCGTTAATGTTTCTTTCCCTTTGTCACTTACCCTGCTTAATCAAGTATTTGATCTGAAATATTCACTGTATAATGTTAGATATATTCGGTTAATATTGACCACGGAATTAAATGCATTAACAAGGGATAAATATTTTTTTTTATGTAATATAAATGTATTTTAAAATTAGGGCTACGGAGAGGGATATAAACTCATTACACACAAACACACACATACACACGCGCGTACACAGATAGATAGATAGATAGATAGATAGATAGATAGATAGATAGATAGATAGATAGATATGAATAGACTGAAATAAAAAGATATGAATAGACTGAAATAGAACGATATGAATAGGTTGAAATAGATAGATAGATAGATAAATAGATAGATAGGAATAGACTGAAATAGAAAGATATGAATAGATAGATAGATATGAATAGACTGAAATAAATATGAATTGACTGAAATAGATATGAATAGGTTGAAATAGATAGATAGATAGATAGATAGAAATAGACTGAGACAGATATGAATAAACTGAGATAGATAGATATGAATAGACTGAGATAGTCAGAAAGAAATAGACTGAGATAGATATGAATAGACTGAGATAGATATATATGAATAGACTGGGATAGATAGATAGATAGATAGATAGATAGATAGATAGATAGATAGATAGATAGATAGATAGTAATAATAGATAAAAATCATATTGGCCTCTTCAGAGACGACGGTCTCATGATCTTAAAAACTCTAACAAAGTTAGAAAAACAATCATAAAAATTATCCAGATATTGGATTCGACATTGACATGTGCGAAACCTAAAAGAAGTAGAATCCCTAGATGTCAAACTCAACCTAAGAAAAGGTACATATTAAATATATAGAAAATCCAACGATAAACCACTTTATATACACACATCTTTCAACCGCCCATAGTGGATTTTCGACTAAACTCACATCACACAGTACAAAAAAGCGAACAGGAAAAGAAAAACTTACCCCATATACACCCCCTCTCGAAAAGATATTCAGCAGAAACACACTAGAAATTAGCTATAGTTGCACCGAAAACATGACACAAATAATAAAACTTTACAGCAGAAAAATAACCAACCTGCACAAATCAACCTCAGCTATGACTACAGAGTAAAGAACGAATGTCCCTCAAATGGTAATTGCATACAAAACAATATAATATACCAAGCCACTGCAAAATCCGTAGATAATGAAGAAAAAATAAAGAAACGACACGCACAAAGCATCGTAAATAAGCGATCAACATAATGCTTTCTAAATATATATATAGGAATTTAAAAATAAAACCAAATTGCACTACAAATATCTTGGGAAACAAGGAAAAGAACATCAGCCTACAACAATAAACCCCAAAAATGTAAACTATGCCCGGAGGAGAAAATAGCTAAAATTACCTTCCCAGACCAACAAAAATTACTGAATAAAAATCTAAATAAACAAATTAAGTAAATAGCAAAAAAATCAACAAGGACAAATGCACACATAAACACATGTAAATATAATAATAATAATCCATAACAAATAAGTAATCAATAATAAATATAGAGTAAAACGTTAATAAACAACGCTATAAAATAGTTACAAAAAATTGCTTTCGGATTCACAATTATTTCTGCTCAATAGCCTCTAGAATAATTTCAGATATAACCGTTACCGCCTAGCCAGTAACCAGTAGGATATTACAATAGACCTTGTTACATATAATGCTTCACTGCTCAGCATATATAAAGAGTCAGAAACACAATACACATGGTCTGAAGACTACGTTCAATCATGAAACTGTTGCTGCTCAGTGTTGACCTCAGTGTGATCATTTATATTTACATACGCTCTATCTCGGATATTGAGGACTTCCATCCATAAATATAGCATAGCATAAATCTATATTTTATCACACACCACCATACCACCATATATATATATATATATATATATATATATATATATATGTGTGTGTGTGTGTGTGTGTGTGTGTGTGTGTGTGTGTGTGTGTGGAGAGAGAAAGATTTCAAAACACTCTCTATATCTACCTATCTGTACATATATATATATATATATATATATATATATGACTAAAAATATATCTGCTAAAAAGGAGAATATGAATAAAGAGAAAAAGAAAAACTTATCTTAGCCAATACGTTTTGTTCTTTGATGTACATTATCAAGGCAAATGTAAGGATTATATTTTTCAACAAGTATTTATAAACAAAAGTAAAGATGTTGCTAGTTTTTAAAAACTTTTTGAATTTAAGAGACGCTCATAAATATTCATAAGGCGAACTGAAAGGTCCAAGCACATTATGGAAGATGCTAAGTGACATAATTTAATGTCTAATAAATGAAAGTGCGTAAATGACGTTGTTTTT
>CAHIKZ030000506.1:0-12500 GCA_903632075.3 Acanthosepion pharaonis | reverse complement strand
TGTATTTATTTATATATATATATACGTATTTGATATATATATATATATATATATATATATATATATATATATATATATATATATATTTTGATATACATATATATATATATATATATATATATATATATATATATATATCAGGTTCAGTTGATGTTTCAGGATAGAAAAGATTTACCAAAAACAGAATTATGAACCAGTGGCGAACTGTCAGCTTGCCCGATGGCAAATAGGCCCATGATGGAGTAAGGCTCCTATATCAAATAAAAATGCAATAAAAAACAAACACGGACAACAGTTTTAGTAATAAAACGGAATAAGAATTTTATAAAGTCATCTGCACAGTATCAGTTACTGTGAAAGGACATTCTCAAAGCTAAAGATTATAAAGACAAGATTAAGAAATTCGCTGAGGAGAATTTGGATTTATATTCGTATAATCATTTTGTGAACAGAAACGATTGCTCTTGATATAGTAAACAACATGCATTACTCTATTGTACTTTTGAACTATCTGTTAATATGTAAATTGTGTTGTGAAAAATATCAATCAATTACTTAAAATTAAAAAAAAAAATAAATTAATAATAACATTCTGCATTTACATTTCGTACCTACTACCAATAATATGTGTAGAACATGTACACAGTAATTCGTAAGAAATACACATTTTTTCCATAAAGATTTTAATTATACACCTTTTTCTCATACTCATTTTCTTATTTTATTTATTTGTTATGAAAATTATAATAGCATTCTATTTGTGAGTTGGCCCCCTTTGTCTCCTGGCAACCAGTTCGCCACTGAAAATAATATAGAAAAATTAAATGAATATTTTGTGCAGTTTTTTTTTCTTTTTATCAATGAAATGTTATTTATTCTTCCATAAGCATCTCAATAAAATGCCATAAAATATACTCATTCAATAGTTTCAATAATTTTTAAAAATCTGGTAATTTTTTACTATTACATTTACACCAGTTTCCTTTATTGACCCAATGCGCATGATCAATTCTGCCCTTACTTCACCGTCATTCGTCAGTTGACTACTTAAAGAGCATGAAATAATAGTCGAGGTGAGACGGGCGTCATAATGAAATAATAAAAAAAAAAATCTTTAAAAAATGTTTTTATATTATTTTGATAACTGACACCTTCCAATATTATTCACAAAGTTCTCCTTCCCCTCCACTCTCACGGAATCCATCAAGATATATTCATTTGCTATATTTTTCACACGCTCGGACAGCTTATTCCAATAAAATAATAATACCCTTTCTGTAAAAAAAACCCTCAAAAACTAAGATTTATTGAGATCTACAATAAGATACTTTTAATCTTTTTTGTTATTCTAAGAAATCTTTCTCCATAGAATTATTAGATTAGAATTTTTAAATGTTTCAATAAGGTCACAACGCATTCTGCGTTGTAAATGTGTCGTGATACCCAATTTTTTTCAGTCTCTCCCTATAGTTCAATTTTTCCATACTGACGATACGGCTTGTGGATTTTCTTTGTATACATTCGATGAGTGAATAATCATCAGATTTCCATGACGAGCTTTTGTTCGTAAATATTTTGTCGCACATGTTTACAAATATTTCGAAATAAAATGAAACATTAAAAAAATAAAATTATTTCATTGCGAAGCGTTCAAGAGTTTTTTTGTTGAAAAAAAAAATGCATTTAGAAAGAAAGAATTAATAATTTCGGTTGATACAACGACGGAGACGCGCACACACAGACGCATACACACAGACACATAGAGAAATACACATGTACACACTTGACGCATGCATAAAATCACGACAACGCTCAATGATAATCCAACGAATTTAAAATAAAAATGCCAATTATTGTCTAATAAATCGACTAATTTAACTAATTTTATGTCCACCGTTTGAAAAAATGGGACAATGGGCATTAATAGCTAATACGTAGAAACCTATCAACAATGCTGGATAATAATATCAATAATGCTGGATTTTTTTTACAAATATATAATTATTAGGCTTTTATTTTAATTTTTATAATTTTCACAAGCTTTGGATTTTAATTTTTATTGTTACTATCGGATCTCTCTATCAACTTTTATAATTAATATCAGGTTTTTATTTATCTATTTATTTTAATACCGAATTTTTTTAAAATTTTTGCTGACGGTACACCACGTTGAAACATTGGTTCTTGTAGATCACCTATGTTAAGCAATGTCGAGCCTGGTCAGTACCTAGATGGGTAACCGTTTAGCAATAACAGGTGCTGTAAGCTTGGATGTGCGGGTGGTGTTATGGAAAATGGCTCGTAATTGTTAATCTGATAAACCGAGTTCCAATTCCAGTTGGGTTCGTTATATTCACTTACGCACAAATACTCGTGGGAAAAGGTTTGAATCTGACTCTTCTCCCCTCAGCTATGGGTTAATTAGTAAGAAACGTATCACTAAATCATTATTATCATTAAAAAAAAAACAAATAAATAAACGATTTTTACAATGTAAAAATATTTTCTGGCTTTAAATAACCGGTTTAGGTTTGGTTTGGTTTGTTTTACGGCATATCAACCTCAATAGGTTATTTAATGCCGACAAAATTTTTATTCCTGGTAATATATTGTTTTGTCAAAAAATCTATTTCAGGTAATATTTTTCCTTCAAAAATGTATTGCTGGTAATAATTTTTTCCAAAAAAAGTATTGCTGGTAATATTTTTTCCTCATTTTTTTCCTGGTTATATTTTTTTTTTAATGTATTTCTAGTAATATTTATTTTTTAAAAAACATTGTTGGTAATTTTTTTTAAAAAAAATATATTGCTGGTAATAGTTTTTTTTTCTTCAAAAGTTTATTGCTGGAAATAATGTTTTTACGAAGTATTTCTGGTATTAAAACCTGTTTTTACGCTTTCATAGTGTTTTTACCCCAGTTTAGGGGTTGACTATTTGCCCATAGCTGGGACCCTAACAGGTGCTACCACCCCGGGTCAGGGTGGACCTGGGAATACCAGCAATTAAGAGATGATCCCACGCTCCTCAAAACCTCCTGATCAGAGGCCTTGCTGCTGGACGTAGTTTATCGTCTTACCCAGGACGCGGATGTAGTTTATCGTCATACCCAGGACGGTAAATAACCGGAAAAGAGTTGATAAACCGTAAAAAACGAATCTATTTTAATTCTTATGATTGATACTAGATTTTGCTATGGGTAAATTGCAAATTTCAGAAAATCCAGGTAATTTGTAAACAATATATTTTTAAATTTTTTACTTTTAGTGCTATATACCTAAAGTAAATAGGTGATCATGGCCCTCTACTACTTCTCTTTCTTGAATATCTCTAAACAATGCATGACCAGGATTATTCGAAGGAGAAACAGTAAAATGGTTTCCCATTGTCTTTTGAATGTTTCCCATCCTTTTGAATTCAAAATTGTCCTTCTGTTAGATTGGTTACCTTACTAAGCTAGATAGCACAGTCAACCCTGCTATTTTACTTGCGTGGAAAATAGAAAAAAATATATGCATGTTTCTCCTAAGATCATTAGTGAGAAATTAACGCAACAATTTCAGCCTTCTTCTTCTTCTTCTTCTTCTTCTTCTTCTTCTTCTTCTTCTTCTTCTTCTTCAGGACGTAGGCGATATCTCTCCACAATTTCCTGTCCTTTGTAGCTCTTATTTTTTTTATCTTTTTGTTATTTCTCCCAAATCCTGTCCCGCCATCTAATTAACCAAGCTAAAAAAATAGGTTATGCGTTGTTTTCCTCTGTCTTTGTTACCCTCAATCTATCCTGTGAGTATCAGATTTTCCAAGCCCACTTTCTTCATTATGTGTCATGGAGATTTAAACTATTTCTTCCTGATGTTCAATATAAGTTTCCTTTTTGTTACCATTTTCTCTAGAACTTCGTCGTTGCTCACGTATTCGGCCCATGGTATCATCAGCGTCTTTCTGTAGAACTACATTTTTGTTGTTTCAAGTTTTTTTACTTCGTCATTGACGAGTTGGTCCAGCATTCACAGTCATATCACGTAAGGATTCAGTACTCTTTTCTTTGTTTCTAAAGAAGTTTTCCTTTTTCTTACTACTCTGCTTAGGTTTTAGAAAACATCTTTGACTGTCCCAAGCGATAAAAAGTATCGGATTAAAAAATCCATTAATTATACCTACATATATATATATATATATATATATATATAATAAACGACTCTCCCGTCGAGATTCGACGTATGAGGGTCAAGCAGATCAGTTTCCAGGAAACCGACAGCCCGACACCAGCACATGAGATTTGATTATAGTGGTGAAGGTTTCGTGCAGAACCATCCACACTTTTTGAAGGGACGAATACAGAGACCTGGTGTACCGAATGCCACAAGGTTCCCAAACGACCCTCCGCAGGTTTTGAATTCAGAGTTGACCTTCTCCTAGGATATAAGAACCCAGTCTGTCCTGCTATTTTACCCATAGCTGGAGGGAGAGGAAGAGGATTTATACATATGATTGTAATGGATTTGACTGGAATTCGAACTCGGCTCTGCAATACCTCAATCCAAGCCGCTATCCATTACTCCACCGTGCCTCCATGTATGTATGTATGTATGTATGTATGTATGTATGTATGTATGTATGTATGTATGTATGTATGTATGTATGTATGTATGTATGTATGTATGTATGTATGTATGTAAACTGAGGTCAACTGAGACAGTCCGTTGAATGGTTGAACGCCATGCCTGAAAAGATTGCGTTGACGCATGTAACCGATTCTCGCTGATTACCTCAATGTCGCAAAAACTTTTACGTACGAACCCCATATTATACTGTTATCTCTCTCACTTTCTTTCTCTCTCTCTCTCTCTCTCTCTCTCTCTATATATATATATATATATATATATATATATATATATATATATAAAATTTAAAATTTTCTTGCATATATATATATAAATATATATATATATATATATATATATTTGGTTGGATAGATGTGAAACTCAGAGTCACAAACTCACATCTATCCAACAAAATATGTTAGCTCTATCTCTGATGTTGAGCGCTTTCTAATAAGTACTAATTTAAATAGTATATATATAATTATATATATATATATTTCTTTATATCTATATATATACACACACACACACACACACACACACACACACACACATATGTGTATGTATGTATGTATTACACAGCAAAATAATCGAAAATTACCTCATAATCAGCACCGTGTAAAGTGATTAAGACCAACATAATAACCTTTGGATAAAATAGATTTATGCCCACATGAGGTAATTTTGAAATTTTTGCTGTGTAATTTATATGCTCTGCTATAATAAATACATTGAGCCATGTTTGGGAATCAGTTTTAATATTTGATATTACTAGGATCCACCTGGATTATATACCAACAGATCTATTACCTGTATATATATATATATATATATATATATATATATATATAAATATATATATATATAGAGAGAGAGAGAGAGATAGAGAGAGAGAGAGAGAGAGAGATAGTACAGGTAATTGGTCAAAGGGCCGAATTAAATTTATTGTATATTTTCAAAACTTTGACCAACTACAAAACGAGGGAGGAAAATATTAAAAATCGGAATTTTCGGACACGACTCTCTGTCCTTTCTTAACAGGCATAAAAAAATTGAAGTTTGATATATATATATATATATATATATATATATATATATATATATATATATATATATATTATATATATGTTTGTGTGTGTGTGTGTATGCATTTAGGCATCAATAATTTTGAAACAGGTTTGGTTAAATAATATTAACAGGTTCTATCAGATTTTTTATCAAAGTTTTAAAATTTCTGAATTACTTGTTTTATTACCAAGCTTCATATTTATTTTTATTTTATATTATTTTTTCCTCGAGTACTTTCGAATGTTGCTACATTCGTCTTCATACATTATATTGTGTGTATTTTAATGCGACTCTTTTTCTTTAATTCCGGCCTCCTCAATTTCAAGCCACTCAAGGTGATATTTAAACGGTCAAACTTAATTTTTTCTATATTTCTTTTCGATGTTACTTAACCAAACACACACGCACACACACATATATATGGATATTAGAAACATTTTTATTTTTTTGACTAAGTGTTTGTTTTTGCTTTCCATGTAAAATGTGTAAAAATTTTTTTTAGAAGATATCGAAAAAGAAAAGACAAAATGAATAAAATAGTAAGATACAACTATACAACATTTCACTTTTGTTTATCACCACTTGTCTTGATGAAGACGGCAAAAAATAAGAATTGTTTTCCTTTTGTTTATTTTATTCAATTTATCTTTTCTACAGATATATTCTGAAAATTTTTACACATTGTCAACATGTAAAACAAAAAACACCCTCAAAAAAAAAAAAAATATAAAAAGAATGAAGTTACTAATATCCAAAATGAAAATTTCGTGAGACTTCTTACATATATCCAAGAATAAAGACAATAATATATATATATATATATATATATATATATATATATATATATGATAAGACAGTATATATATACGATTATAAATCTATGAATATATATATATATATATATATATATATGAATATAAATCTATGAATATATATATATATATATATATATATATATATATATATATATATATATATATATATGAATATATATATATATATATTGTCCTCTGATGGACTATTTCAAAGCAAGTGGTAAAATCCTTTAGAGGGATGCGTCGGCTAAGATATGTTTTCTTTTTGTCTTTATTCATATTGTTCTTTTTTACAGATATAAACTATACATATTTGAATATATATATATATATATATATATATATATATATATATATATATATATATATATATATATATACAGAATATAGAATTGGTATACTGAATAAGTTCCAATAACCAACAAATACTATTCTTAAAAAAGAGTGCTCAATACAGAGTCGAGCAAATAAAATTATTTATTCGAAAAATTATAACATAAATATTTATAAAATCCCTACAAAAATAGCCATTTTGTTTCAACACTTCTAGTGTCTTATCGAGTGATGGTGTTGAATATTGAATAGCACGAAGTCTAAGTCATCGTGACCGAGGGATTGAGTGTGCTGGCCTTGTTTACATTGTTGATCACGCTGAATGTAGGCTCTTTTCCAGAAACTGTAACTAAGGTCTGCTCAGCATAGTTGCAGTATAAATCACAGGTGGGCTCTGTGGGTGTTCAATAAACACAAATATACCTGAGCGAGCGTCTGAATTAGGGATTAGCTAGCCGCCCTAGTAGACGTGTATCCTTACGAGTGGTCAGCTATATATATATATATATATATATATATATATATATATATATATATATATATATATGCGTGTGTGTGTGCGTCAGTGTGTGTAAATACAGTGGTCCGCTGAAAGAAATTCGAGAGACAAAAATGTCAATAAAAATAATAATATTGACAATAAGACTAATAATATTTTTTGTTTCTATTTGGTCAAAGGGCCGAATTAAATTTATTGTATATTTTCGAACCTTTGACCAAATAGTACCACGAGGAGGAAAAAAAATGTTAAAAATCGGAATTTTCGGACACGAGTCTGTTCTTTCTTAACGAGGCATAAAAGAAATTTGAAGTTTGATTTTATCGGGGCGGGGATTTGTCCGCATGTGTTATAATATTGATGAAATCTAAAAGTTTTCGGCTCGTTGTTTGCGACGATGAGAGTTGAAGAGGGTTTGTAGATGACTTTCTTCCGTAACCGTATTACTGATGAAATCTTGTAGGTAGAATTTCACTACAATATTTTATCAGTAACAAAACATACCGAAAAAATGTCCCCCACCCCCAATAAAAAGCGTTTGCAACTTTACTTTTTATTTTGTATTTCTCTTATTGTCTTTTATTTTTGTATTTTTATCCTTGAGAAAGGACACGGGCCTGTCCGAAAATTCCGTTTTTTTTTTAATTTGTAGCCACTTGAAAATAATAAAACATTCTTAATTACCATTATAATGCCATAGCTAATTCGGGTGAAGCACTCTCTTGCATTTTTTTAAAAAAAAGTCTGTTGCATCGGATAATGTTTTACTTTTTTTATTTATAAAATAAATTAATAAGTCAATAATTAAAATATAAAATAAAGAGTTAAATAACATTTCTGACAATAAATGTGAAAATTAATTTTATAAATTCGTTCTTGACAAATACTAAATATGACATCGCTAAATGTACACGCCAATTTATAGATCTTTTGTCTGAAATATTATCTCTACGCAAATGGAACCCCTAACCCACAACAGTCTTCATTTAAAGAAAAATGGTCAAAAATTTAAGGCAGTTTATTCGAAAGAAAAACGTTTTCTGCTTCTTTAAAGTTTCTAAAATATTGGCTTAATCGACATAAATCTTCATTTTTCTGGGAGGCGTTCAAACAGAGTACGGAAAGTGCGACACTGAGCTCAGAAAACGTATTGGGATGGCCAAAGACGATAATAAAAAGCTAAATAATGTATTAAGAGACAGAAAAAAATTCGTTAGAAACAAAGAAAAGAGTACTGAGCTGTTACCTGATATCTGTCCACCTATATTCCAGCGAATGCCGGACAATCTCCTCAAAGATGAAGAAGAGCCTTGAAGCAACAGAAATATGGTTCTACAGAAGAATGCTGAGGATACCATGGACCGAACACGTGAGCAACGAGAAAATGGAAACAAAACGCAAACTTATACTTAATATCAGGTAGAGGCAGTTGAAATTTCTGGTACACCTAATGAGGAAAGAGGGCTTGGAAAATCTAATACCCACAAGACAGACTGATGGAAAGAAGGGCAGAGGAAAGAAGTGTATAACATACTTGATGAGCTTGAGTAAATGGATAGAACAGGGTATGAGAGAAATAACAAAAACACAAAACATATTAAGAGCTATAAAAAATAGGAAGATGTGGAGGGCCATAGTCGCTTACGTCCTGAAGGGACATGGTACATGAAAGATGAAGTGTGTAAAAACAGCGTAAAAATCGTCTAAGAGAACCCTTTTTATGATCCAACAGTATGGCTGATGTTAACCTCTAGAGAGTGACTCTTTGCACCTTCTCGAACTAACGTTTTCCGCTGACATGAAATGGAAAGATTATATTCAATCAATTGCTAGATCTACTGCGAGGAAAATTTGTTCTTTGTTTCGTGCTAGATAATCTTTCTTGTCAGAATCTGTTTTACATATTTATAAGCTTACCATTCGCTTTTGCTTTGAATACTTTAACCACATCTAGCCTGGTACTCCTGCTATATATTTAGAGATACTCAAATCTAAAGAAGAATCTGCAATGTTATTGGTCCTGATCTGGCATCTCAGCTTTAGACACTTTCCCATTGCCGTAATGTAGCTTCTCTGTGACTTTTCTATAAACACTTTCATGGTAATTATTCTGATGAGCTTTTCTCTATGGTACCTAGAATTTATAAATTTAAGCGCAGTACTAGACTGGTGACAAGGTTTCATCATTTTATACTTGAAATACCTAGGTGTAACCGTAAGTTCTATGCTAACAGTTTCTTCTATCGCACTTCTCCTTAAGGGTAATTATTTTCCGGTTTCTTGTTTCCCAGTCAACGTTGATCTTCAAAAAATTAAATGCCATGTCCATCGGTATCTTCCATTTTCTTAATTCTTGTCCTTTTAATTCTTCCCTTTCCTTAATAGTCTATTTTTCTCATATTTTCTCACACTCTGTAACCCCTTGCATCTTAGTGGCTTTATTACCTTCTTTGGTGCGAAATGATTAAAAAAGGCATTAGTTATTTTGAGGTGAAGAATCGTCAACCATAATTTTTTAGTTATGACTAGGAATTCTCTTTCTTCCTAATCTTTTCTTAGGGTCACATTTTATCAAAATTTTATTCGGACTGTCAGTGTGCAGAAATGTGTACACAGCACAGACCGGAATAAATTTACCAAAGAGATTCGAACGTGCATTCCTTCTGCCTGAAAGAAGACTAGTTATCCAGATCAGCTGCTGTTATTGTCTGAGTTACAAAAAAAGTTACAAATTGAACTATATTAACTTAAACATCACTCTCGATTTCTCTCGTCGCCATATTTGTTATTTTCAACCATTTTTTTTACTAGGATTTCTTCCATCTTATTTTTATTACTTTTCTTCGCAACTATGACCGTTATTTTTTTTATTATTTTATTATTAGATGAAGCCTTGTCAGCCATTATTTTTAGCTAGGATTCTTTCATTTTAATTTTACTAGCTTTTTATTACATCTCAGACTGTATTGTGATACGAAATGAAGCAATGTCATCCATTATTAATTTTTGCCTAGTATTTGTGCCATCTTAATTTTACTAGCTTTACTTCGGAACCACTCAAACTGTCATTCTTTTATTATTTCATTATTAGATGAATCATTGTCAACTATTATTAATTTTTTAAACGTATTTCTTTCTCTTTTAGCTTCATTTCTATTCAGTTCAGCTACTGCGAGACTCGTTCTATTATTATTAGATGAAGTACTGTCAACCATCATTCATTTTTGACGACTATTTATTTCATTTTAATTTTAGTTGTATTTCATTGCGACTACTCAGACCTTCATTCTCTATTATTATTTTACTAATAGATGAAGCATTGTCAAGCATTATTCATGTTTTACATGTATTTCTTTCATCTTAATTTTAATAGCTTTTCAGACGTGCATCAGTGTAAGACAATTAAAACAACGCACAAATAATGTATAAACTCTCGACGAGATTCGAACCCGCATCTGTTTACTTAAAAGACTTCATTTTGACTCCGAATTCCAATGGCAGTAGACTGATGGTTTTAGTCGTTGTGGTCGGAAACAACTAAAATGAAGATGAAAGAAACACCTCCACAAAACTTTTTATAATGTATCATCTAATAAAAAAAATTCTAGAAAATATTACTAATAATTTCTTGTTTAAACATCATTAAAAATGGTTAAATTTCGGTTTTTTGACTGTAGGTATTGGTCAAACAAATTTGGAGAGAAATTGAAAGAAAAAAAAATCTCCACTAATCGAGTGAAGTTTTGGGACGTCGTTTTGACTGGAATGTCTACTAATGCAAATTTTAGTTGGAAGGTGATTTTGCTTTTTGTCACTTGCAAATAAGTTGGAAAAATCTATAGAATGTTGACCTCTGGTGACATTTTCCATTATTAAGACTCAAGCAGGCTTTGATTTAACGAAAATAGATAGACAGGAAAACATTTAGATAGATAGATAGATAGATAGATAGATAGATAGATAGATAGATAGATAGATAATGAACAACCTGAGATAGATAGATAGATAGATAGATAGATAGATAGATAGATAGATAGATAGATAGATAGATAGATAGATAGATAGATTCATTGATTGATTGAATTTTAGTGGGTACACGTATTTGAGTTAACGTCACTGATTTTATTATTTTGACAGCAAAATTACTGTCAATCAGCTAAGGTCGGGATATTATTTTCACTTTTTAAGAAAATTAAAAAATACTATTATGTCAACTGAAACACCTGTACCCAATAACTTTTATAGTAATAAGAAATAATGTTGGATTTTTTTAAAAAAAGTAAAAGAAATATTTAAAAAATGTATATATATATATATATATATATATATATATATATATATAGATAGATAGATATAGATGAATGAATAGATAGATAGATAGATAGATAGAATGAACAGCGAGATAGAATGAAAGTTAAATAGATAGATGAAAGAAGAAAGAAAGAAAGAAAGAAAGAAGAAAGAAAAAACAGTTCGATAGATAGATAAAATGTAAAGATAATGATAGATGAATGATAGATAGATAGATAGATAGATAATGAATGAACAGTGAATAGATGAACAGTAAGATATATAAAGTTCGACAGATAGAATGAACAGTAAGATAGATAGATAGATAGAAAGAAACAGTTCGATAGATAGATAGATAGATAGATAGATAGATAGATAGATAGATAGATAGATAGATAGAAACATTTCGAAGATAGAATGAACAGCAAGATAGATAGATAGATAGATAGATAGATGTATCAAAATCAGAAATGCATTTCATCATCTATATTGAAAATTAACGTTTTGATTTCCTTGAAAATCAAAACTTTAATTGAACGATTTTAATCTATGATAATTATTTCTTGTCTAATTTCACTAATGTTACTCCCCCATCTTACTTCACAAACAGATCACTTTACTTTTGTTAGCCTGGGCCTAAACATTCATCTCAGTTCTGTTACGATATTTACCCGACCTCCCCACGAGGCAGGATATGACCCAAGGCCGATTTTTATGTGGTGCGATCTGAGCCCGTATCCACTAAAATTAAAAGAGTTCTGCTAATTTACAAACAAACGAACAGTTTTTCTTTCAAGTTAAAAGAATCGACGGACGATTAATTAAATATTGAACTTTGCAACTTTAATCACTTAATATATTTATTTTCTAGAAATTTAGCTTATTTATTTAT
>CAHIKZ030000505.1:742500-860044 GCA_903632075.3 Acanthosepion pharaonis | reverse complement strand
CTAACATGCAAGCATATATAAATGTAAATTATTAAGGATGGTTTAAAAACAATCTTATCCCTACTTTCCATTTCCAAGATAGACCATTCTATAATCCTCCTTCTCCTACCACCTCTGTAACCTTATATCAATCTAAAACTATTTCTCAAAAACTTGTATTAAAAATAAAACAAACCAAATTCCTTTGTAACTAGAGATGTGACCTAATGAACCAGGAAAAATATATTTTCTGGGCAAATAAATTATAGTCATGGAACCTTAAGGTTGTCTCTTAATTATTTAATTAATATTTGCTCTGGTGTTACATTGAGCTCTCTGGATTACACTTTCTTTGAATTATCCACACAGATTACCAAACCTTTCATTATATATATATATATATATATATATATATATATATATATATATATTACGAAAAGTTATTGGTCAGAGTTGAATTAGACCAGGAATCAGTAGTATATTAAAATACACATAAAGACAATAAAATAAAAATAAAAATTTAACATGCACAGCTTTTAAATTTAAAAAAAAAAAAAGGAGATCAGCCGATCATGCTACTTTGGTTTCAACCTTTTGATATCTTCAAGCAATCTGGGCTAAATAATTTCCTAATGCTTTATTACATAAAAAAATTATTTAGCCAAGACTGCTTGAAAATACCAAAAGGTTGAAACCAAGGTAGCATGATCGGCTGATCTCCTAATTTTTTAATACATATATATTCTGTATAAGACATTAAGAAATAAGGTTAACAAAAAGTTTTTATCTCCAAAATTAAATTATGAAAAATCAGATTTAAAGATTTCACTGAGCTAATCGAATCAATTGAATAGGTAATTTTGTATGAGGTTTTTACTTACATGAAAAATACTTTATATATGGGGAAGGAGAGGAAAACATACTATTATAGAGCAAATATTTTTTTCTAGTATCTAAGACTGTTTTAAAATTCTTTGTTGCCAGTGGGAAAATGTAGAAAGCATTTTTTTCAGATCTAATGGAAAAAAATAATACTTACCCTCCTCCTCCTCCTGTGCTAAGGCTTGATACAGGCCAAGTTCTGTTTAGCTTTGTATCTGGAAATGTCCAGTGTGAATTTGACATAAAATTGCCACCTCCAGCACAAGTCGACAATGCATAGAGTCCCGACTGTAAGTCATGTGGATGGCAAGTTGCAGAAAGATACACATCACCAAGTGATCCATGCTGATCCAAAGATCCTGTAGAGTCAAGCATTCTGGGATAATCTTCCTGTGGTGGTTGCTGTTGTGAGTCATAGTTAAGTAGTGAATGTGATCCAAGAGGGCCTGCAGGCAGACTTGATCGGTGATGGTGGTTTGGATGAGGCCACGTGTTCCGGCCACCTCCTCGGCCACTTGAGCCAGCCCCACTGCCAGCTCCACCCCCACTACTAAGAGTTGTCATACCAGACAGATCTAGAGAGCCTTCAGAATGCCGATGTGCATTGGCTCTGTACATCTTGTGCTGATCATCAGCATCAGATGAAGTGAGCAAAGAGCCAAATACAGAACCTCCAGTTGGAGGGGCATGCAGTAAAGGAGATGGTTGTAGCTGGTTAGGCATGTGAAGAGGTGGTGGTGGTGGTGGGGCTGGAGGAGGCTGGGACAACACCATCCCACCAGACAAAAGGTTGATCACACTATTTAGTTCTTCTTCAGAAGCTAACTGGCCATTAGCTATAAACAGAAAAAAAGGATAACGGTGATAGTAAAATCCAAACAAAAGACATTTTGTTTAGATACTGCAGTTTTGATAAAAAATTTTCAGCTATGGATTATTAGAGTTTCTAAGCTCTACTCAAATTTATCAAGCCTTTGATAAAATTCTGTGCTAATTTGTTAGCACTAACAATGAACCACTTGTAATTAAGTTATTACTAGTCTATAATCTATTGTATAAAAGAAATCTGTTCATATATTGAAGATCTTTTCAAAATATTTGTTGAGAAATAACTTATAAATGAAGAAATGTTTGGGCATTTTACAAAAACATTTTATGAACGATTTCACAAGCATTTATAAGACAAAAATTAATCCTTATTAGGCATGTGCATAAGTACTCAGTCCTGTTATTGCAACAGTAGAGACTGAATATATAATAGAAATGACTTTTATATAAATTAAAAAAAAAAAATAATGAAAACTAGTTCAAACCTATTCATTTTTAGATTGTTTGATTTTCATCATATTCTTACTGTTTAATCATTAATAGCCTCTTGATCATTAAAATAGAATTATGAACTCAAAATAAACAATATGATGTAAAGTTTTGGAGTAGAGAAGTGGCAACATGTTTTTTACACTAATTGTTTGCCTAATACAAGAACCAAGAGTCACTCAATGTAGAGTGTTTACTATATAAAGTTGTTGAACAAACATAAGGAGGAGCTGGTAGGAAGTGCAGATTATAAGGATATATAATTAGCTGAACCTGAACTTGAAGAGGTTAAGATTGTAAGAAGCATCCTCTCTTGTGGACTTGGTGTAAACCAGAGTCCCAATAGGCATTCAAGGCAAGGAAAATCCTTGAGAGAACAAATGTTCATTATGATAGGTGAAAATTCAAGGTCTGCTCAATGATGAAACTTTACTAGTTTGGTTTTAGGGGTATTGAATGTTGCAAATCAGTTTTTCCCTCTCATTGAACTGTTAGAGCTAAGTCAGCAGAGAGATCAGATGCCAGTCCTTGATCATCGAGATTTTTGGAGGTATAATCATACACTGTTGTTTCATCTGCATTTACGTTCTGGCTAGCTATAGGTTTCAATAAACAAATTGGTTATGATATTGTCTATGAAAGAAAAATTCAAATCTTATTGGAAGCTACTTTTTTTTAAAATTCCAAATCCCTGCTACTTCCTTTAATAGATGCTATTTTACAAAGTTATAAAACAAGTATAGTATAAAGGAAAGTTTAAAATTGATAATGAAACAATGTCATTTCAAAATCAGCTCATAGCATTTCTATGTAGAGAAACATACAGAGATGAGGATAAGAAAGTTAATTATATTTTAAAAAAAATGTAAAAAATACAAATATGTGATGTCATCATTTTTCTTAAGAAAGTATACTAGATTAATTGAAAACTAAGTAATAATAGTTAAAATAATCACGAATTTCATCTTATGGCAACATCAAGACATACAAACTACATTTGTTTGATTAAAATCATAGGTAAATTAAACTACATTAATGGACTGTTCTATCTTTTCAATTTAACTGTAAGAAAAAATTTGAAGATGTGTATTTTAGGTGTGATAGGTACAATATATTGTTTTTTTTTTATGCAAATGGCAATACATATAAAATGTTTTATAAAAATGAGAAAAAGCTTTTTCTTTTCAGAAAGGAAAAACTAATTAGAAAAATGCACTAAATGATACAAGTAATATCTTGATTACCAAAAACTATAAAGTAACTACTATATCATTTAATGCTTTCATTATTTTTTAAAGGTATTTCAAATGAATACAGTTTGAATTTCTGCTTCTTAACAATAAAATGAATAAGTCAAAAAAATTAAGAATATTTCACCTTTGGCTGCAGAACTCTTTACATAGGCAGATGCTCCTTTCTCATTTTTACCAATGGCCCCAACTAATGGCTGCACTCCTGTCTTTGGCCAATGTGAAGGGATTTGGGAATCTGAATTTATAATTGTTAAGACTGTGGAAGCAGTAGAGGATGAAGAAGAAGAAACAACAGCAGTTGTGGATGGAACAGTGTCAGTGTCTATAGACTGACCAGCAGTCTGACCAATTGGGATATACAAAGCATTAAGCTTTGTGAATAAAGAGAATGAAGGTTCAAGTGAAGAAGAAAATACAGAAGATGATGATGAAGATGATGATGATGAAGATGATGATGATGGAGAAGGTGAAGTGGAGGGCATCGATGACAGCTTTTTTTGCATTTGACCATTTAAAGAAGTTGCTGTTGACCGTAGACTACAATCAGTGACAGTTGTAGACTGACTGGTAGGAGTCCCTGATGTCGCAGCCTCTGATTTAAGTTCTGTTTTACTTTCATTACAGTTATTGTTAACACTGGTATTATTATTATTATTATTGTTGTTGTTGTTGTTGTTGGTACCACCACTTTGTAAAGAGGTAAAGTCTGTGTTAGATGGAGACAGCTGGCTACTAGTCAAGTCGAGACTGACCAGTAAGGACAAAAGATCAGTACTTGACTGCTGGTTGATACTTTGAATAAATGAAGATATGACTTCTGTACACTGCTTGTGGTAATCTTGTTGAATTTTGAGAAATAAGAGCAAACATTTTAGCATGACCTGAAAATGGAAAATTAAAACATGAAATAATATACTGAAAATGTATCAGGAAAATTTTCAAGTGGGTAGGGCAAAAATTTTATCAATAGGTGCCTAATATCATGTACAACACCCCCTTCCACTCTTGCTCATTGAAATGCAGCAACTCAAGGTGGCATTGATTCTACAAGTGGATAATCTCTGGATAGATCATGAGCCATGCTATTGAAATGGCATGGCTCATGATCTATCCAGAGATTGCAGACCATTGATATTTGTAGTGCCAGGATCTTAAAAGATAGACCCACTTGAATATGTCCCATAAATGCTTGATTAAACCTTGTAGTCACAACATTCATTGAAAGTCAGACTGCTCATCAAACCAATTTTGGGCAACTTTGGGTTGATGCCATTATCCTGCTAGAATGAATGCTATGAATGCTAAAGCAGTGCAACATAGTGTTCACTTGCCAATGACATGTTTAAGTAGACCAGCAGACCCAAACCAAGCCACATAAGCATACCACTCACCATTATAGAACCACCAGTTGTCTGCACAGTATCAAGTTGACAACTGGTGTCTAAGACTTAAGATCAGCCTAAAACAATTGGAATTTTGACACACTGGAACATGCCAGACATTACCAGTTTTTCAGAGTTCAATTAGCAATGTTACAAGCCCAGATGAGGTACTGTGTCTGGTTTCATGGTGTCATCAGGAGTACTACATCTTCAACAGAAGTTAAAGAAACTGACCTGCTGGTTATGCATTTGGTCTCTCAAATTGACTGTGAATGTGATTTGAGTCAGTGTCTTTTACTGCAAGGGATGTCAAATGATTTCACATCAGAAAAGGAATATCCTGTCTAGTACTCACTAGTATTCCTCATTCTAATACTGATAATTCATGTTGTTTTGTCATGTGCAGCTTAACCAGCATTCACACTGATTCACTTAATGACAATGTGTGGTGTCAACACCTACTGTTACATACTACTTACAACATAACTTTTGGCATGTCAGCGTATTAAAATCTAAACAATTTTAAACTTAGCAACATGACACTGCTTCTGCTCAAGTCTATGGTCATAAAAGAAAGAGTAAATTCTTCAATTTAGAATAGCACATTAACAAAAATAGAAGTTTTTTGAAGACATGTCTTTCTATGTAGAAAGGGGTACTGGAAGTTCTCAGTCCAACCCACTCCCCAAAATCAGTATTTCAATGACAAAACATCAAAATACTGGTTTTGAAAAGCAAGTTGTGCTGAAAACTTTTCAGTATCATCTATGTGTATGTGTATGTAATAGTACACTTAGACAATGAAGAACCTCTCCACTGTATCCATTACAATTAGAGTGATGGACATTTAAGTTTATTCAGCAAAATATTCTTAAAATGTTGATTGATTGCCTATGTTCATTTAAGTTGCAATTGTAAGAACACTATGTAGATAATTCTTCTTTAAGTAGCACATCTCTACAGAATTATACCTTATCTGCATTTTTGATCTGGCGTAATGCAATTTGAAGTTAATGAAATAAAAATTCAAATGCAGATAACATATGAAACTGATGAAGTTGTCACCAATTTCATCCATTATTGCTAACATTAACATTGTTGTTGTTTTCACCCTTGTAAATGGATGTTACACATTATGGGTGAGAAAAAAAAAAAAAGACGTCTTTCATTCACCTTTGTTCACGCAAAAAAGCACAAGATCTAACAAATAAGGAAGAGAACAAGACTAATGTAAAAAAATATTTCACTCTGAAACATGTTCATTTTTTTTTTCTTGAAATAGAAAAGACATTTAATAAGCAAAGTAATTTTCAATTCTTATTTCAACTCTGAAATAGATTTCATTGAAAAATGTAAATATTATATACTTGATAGAATATAAATAAGTATTTAAAATTTAGTTAAAAAAAAAAGAAAAAGAAAAGAAAAAACCTAAAACTTTTTTTTGTTTAAATTCAAAATGAGTAAAGGCATGATTATTTTATAGACTTTGACAAAAAAACTATGCTCAGATAGCAAATGGAAAGATATTGGATGACAAGACATCATTCAAGAGCTACAAATGAGACCTTGGTATATCCTGATCTTTCAATCTTATGGCAGACACAAGTTAAGTATTATCATATCTAGTAACTCCCACCCCTCAAAGAAAAAAAAAGTACAATTAACGTATTATTTAAGATCACTAAATGGTATATTAAATCTTTATCTTCAAAATTTTATAAGATCTAATTCATAATGAAAAAAAGTTTCTTCTGAAAAGCAGATGATCTCATTGAAGAAATTTGGGACTATTGGATCATGAACCTATAAAATTTTACATCAAATATTTACTATCCAATGTGTACAATATGTTGTACAATACTTGGAACAATAAAAAGAGAATGAGTGAAGATGATAAGTGTAATCAAGTGATAAATAAAATATGCTAGCTGCACATTATGATACAACTGAGACAGGTTTTAGATTTTTTGCAAACATTCCCTACTATTCCTTTTGATTTCTGGGTATTTTTGTATATTGTCTATTCATAAAAGTGGACTTATTTGAAAATAGTACTATTTGTTTTAAATTAAATCAACTGTTTCAGAACTAGAATTGTTTACCTTTTAACTCCCTGTACACTTGAGACAAATGAGTGTAGTGAGAGAAACTTATAGTGTACAGTAATTGTTTCAGTCTTTTTATTTTGAAGGGAAAATTATTTAAAAAAGGGGGATAAATGGTGCAGAATGATTTAATAGTACTTTTCATGTTAATATGTATTTTCTTATTGTCAATGAAAAAAATTACTTGTGCTTTGAAATTTAAATAATTTTTTCTGACTTTTATGAATTTCTTAAAATGGTTCAAAATATATTATTAATTAAAATTGTCAAATCTTAACTGCTTATTTTTATTCTATGGTTCAAAAGTAAAAATTTATTCACAATTTCTTATGAATTTTATCTCTGCTATTATTTCTGGTAGTGGAATTGTCAGGAAGTAGAAAAGAAAAATTTGTTTTGTTACGCCTTTCATTCTAAACCTTGTCATTGTTGCATATTTAGATGGCAAGAAATAAAACATTAGGCAGCTATGTTGTTAACTTTTTTTAATACTATTATATACTTTAAACTTTAAAGAATATTAGTATACTAATAATGATAAAACATTTGTTAATGATAATAAATTGTATAGAAAGCATTCTGAACACAGTGTACATATGCATTTTGTGACTATGTTTCTGCCTTAAAGTGACAGGTTATTCTTGAGTAATTATACCCCAACAGCATTTAGCCCAGGGTAATGGCAGATCACCTTACTAGATGCGATCAACAAGAGAATTAAATTTTCTCTTTTCTTACTGTGAATTAAAAAGAGGCAACCTTTGATAAGACCACTAGCATTTAAAAGTTGCAAAACTTTTCTCTCTATTAACTATGCACACATTAAAAAAAAAAAACTTAAAAAAAACTAAGCACCTTGAGATTTTCTGGGGTTAAAAACAAAATAACATTTTTAGAAAGCTTGAAAGAAGTAAAGATTTTTGTCTCACCTGGTTATAAGATATCTGTTTTTCTTCTTGCTCTTTTGTATCCATCTTGTTCAGTAGGCCAGAGAGCAAGTTGCCAAGTTCACTGATTTGTGCCATAACAAGACTATTACCACCAAACACGCTGCTGAGCACTGTGTTACATTTCTGAGCGAAACCATCATGCACTGTGTCCTTGAGTGAATTGGCAAATGCCTCTGCTAGACGAGAGCCAGCCTCATCATATTTCTTGTGCATTTCCTTGTAGTTGCGCAGATTATCCCTGTGCTTACTTTCCTCCTCTGAGTAAAAATTATGATCAACTTTGACATGGAAAACTGACCGTTGACTTCCACCTGGGTTAAGGCCCATAGTTGCAATAGCTGGGGCAGGATTCTTTGAAGTATTGTTATTGCTATTGTTGATATTGTTTGTAGTGTTAGTACTACTTGAAGTGAAGGACATGTGTTTCTGTAGATTTTCCATGGCAGAGATCACATATACTAAATAAAATAAAAATTTATCAGCCTTTTTCCCCAAAATATCAGATTGAGAAAGAAAAAGTGTTTGGAGAGTATTTTTTAGTAGAAAACAGGTAATTAAAATTATAAAATAATAATCAGACAAATCAATATTTATAACTAGATAAAAAAATCTTTTGCGAAAAAAATAAAGTGCAAAAGTGATTATTTAGAAAAGAAAATTAACTATGATTAAACAATGAAATAAATAATTATAATTAAAAAAATAAACATAAATAAATCAAAATATAACTAATTATTATTCAGAAATGGAAAAAAAAAAAAAAGGTTAAAAAGAAAAAAAAAAAGGCACACAAGAAAATCTCCAAAAGGTTAAAACACTTAAGGTGTAAAACCAAGAGTTGTGCTTAGAAAAGATTTAAGTTGGTAGTTTGGCTCAGGCCAGCTGAAGCATAGTGTACTGGACATTATGTTGGGCACAATGTGCCTGTGGCAGAGTCAGTGAAAGTGCCACTCTGCTTAAGAGCACCAACTTGTATTGGTGCTGTAGCTGTTTGTTGATTTGTGTCAAATGTATTGAATGAAAGAGCGGGAAGAGATAACAGTTGTGCATGGAAGCAACATCATCTCTTTCAGAACGACTCCACCAGGCCAGCATCTTCTTATCTCCTATTCCAGGTGCTGTAACACAAGAACAATAAGAGAAACTATAGAAACAGGAATTAACTGAAATGCAAAAAGATTTCACATACAATTGTGTGAACTACTACAAAAGAAAAATAAAAGGGAGGACAGTAAATAGAAAATATTTGTCAAAGAAGTCTCATTAGCATGATCCATACTTAAATGTGGGCATCTAAATCTTGAAGGAGATTTTCAGAGCTCATCTCCACTGCTTTCAGTAAGTTTAACTTTCAAAACAATGTCAATAAATTAGTGATACAGAGTCAAGACTTGACTGAAACAAGAGTTTATTACAAAGCAAGACCATTTGTGCAAGTGATACTTATAAAAATGGTACGTTGGTGCTCAAAATAGAACAGAGTACCAAATGCAAATTTAATATTTTATTATCAATAAGAAAACTGAAAATTTGTATTGTATGATAACAAGTCATTAAATTCACAAATTAATATTTAAAATTAAAATTTCATTGTTGCTTATGAAACTAACTTTCTTTACAATTTTTCATTTCGTTCATCTTGTCAATGTTTTAAATGAAAAAAATTTGAAGTTATGTTTCATATTTGTACAAATTCTATCCAAGCTATAATTGAGTAGAAGTCAAGAAAAATACACATCCTGCCAGTTAATAACCATTAAGTTTTGAATTTCAAAAAATTAAATGTATGGATTTGAGCTTAAAATAATACTAATGATTAGAAAGCTATAGTCAAAAACCTAAATCAGAGAAGTTGCAAACTTAAATGTACTTAGTGGAACCATTTAAGAACAATAGGATAACAAAAATGATTGATAAAAAAGTTTTGTTTGAATTGAATGATATTGCACCTGTAGACCTATATTGATGAAGATTAATGATATGAATTTGACCTTTTTTGGCATATCTACCATGATGAAAAATGGATTTTGTATAATAATAAAAATAGCTGCCTAATATATATATATTAATATAAAAGCAACTAAGACAACTATATCTGTTATTATCCCTACAAGGTAATGTGAGAGCTAAAAAATAAGAATGGTGTAGGAGTTATATAGTCACTGATATTTAAATCAACTTGAAATAGTGCATTCAAAACTCAAAGAGTAAAGGCAAAAACTTCTCTATTTAGGTTCAAATTAAAATGAATTTCAGCTCATTCAAATGCGTAGAAAGAGAAGTGACATCTTAGTCCAATGTAGAATAAATATTTTGATGGAATAAATTATTTTCCATTAATTTTTAAAATAATTCTTATCCTCCAGAAATAATGACAATGTTAAAAATACATAGCTACTTTAACAACAACAAAATAATAATAATAATAATAATAGGTATTCCAAACTGCCCTATTTTACATGCGAAAACTTGTTAAAATAGCAAAATTTCTTTCAATTTCAACTCCATATATCTTGTTTATTTTTTAGGCTATTTTGATAAAATTAATATATTAAAAAAACTTAATCTTTTCTCTTTATAAAAGAATTAACTAGATATGTTTTAGCTGGACTTTGGATCATGGGTCCATAAAAAAAATTAAAATTTAATAGCTAATTTTGCAAACAGTTTACTTTTTTCTTCTTTTAATAATTATTTGTTTACGAATTCTAGTAATTAGGTCCTATTTTAAAGTTTAAAATGAAATCATTACATTTTTTACTTTTTTAACTTTTGCAAACATGCATTGTCTTTTCATTTTTTTTTCCTAAGCCATTATAGAAGATAAGCATAACATTTTTTAACTGAGTATCTGTTACTTTTTTTCTTTTTTAAAAATGTATTAGTGCTTTCCACACTAGAGAGCCCTACTAAGGTGGTTAATAAAATTTACATTTAATCTTCTGTTCAGAGGATGATGAATTCCATGCACTGAGCAGTAGTTTTCTTCTTTCGGGAGAAGCAGGCCAAAGAAGAGCACAAATTCTTTGCAATGCATGCTGATAAAGCTAAAAACTGTAATGAAGGAAATAGACATTACAGTGATATAACTTTTAATGGAACCTCATTTCCACCTCTAAAGGAATGAAAAAAAGAAAAGACATTCAGTAAATCTGAGTATTCAAACAATTCTAGATTTTGTGAGGAAGAAAACCCACTTCAAATGACATTCAGTTATGAGCACCAAGGCCAATTGATTGCACTATACTTTTACTCCAACTTTTTACAAGTCAAAGATATTACATCTCTGTTCAGTGTTGTAAGGAAAATTTTTAGTTCCAACCAAATGTAGAAAGGATTATTTTTGATGGCTTTTGTTGTGTGATATGGTACAAGTGGCATCAACATTTATTTTTAGATGGGACTTTGATATAATACTATTTTTAGATGGTAGGATATGGAGTGTTTCAGGAATATTGACTATATCAGAGACTTATAAACAAATTCAGATTGTAAATCACCATTAAAAGAGGAAAGGCAGGGGAACCATTCCAACTGTCCATAAAGTCTCTTTCATCAATTCCAATAAATGTAGTTTTATTCCTTTCAGTTTGTTTTTTTGTTTTTTTTTTTAGCTTGCAGATAAATGAATTTAAAGCCTTACAATAAGCATTTGTTTGAAGGACTGACCAATGATTTATTTCATGAAACAAATGCCGAAGATGGAAAAGAGACTAATTTTCAATGATCATAACTGAGCTACCAAGATAAATCTAGTAACACTTTTTTTATGTTTTGTCAATAAATCTAGTAACATTTTTTTTATGTTATGTCTGTATTAAAAATTTATAGATACATTAAAAATAAAATTTTAGTTTGGGATTCCTAATAATAATCAGGTTTGGTTTCTCTATAGAAAGTTGGTTTTACATTAGAAAATACCAAGTCATATTTTTATTAATTTTTATAAATGTATAAAATACCTAGCTTGCATCATTATAGAAATTCTGTAAGAAATTATGTAATAAGAAACAGTAATTTATTGTGAGCAATATTGTTTATTTTAGTGAGTTTCATGAAACTAGATAAAATAAGTTTCTTGTAACTTAATAAAATTTCATTTTGAGGAATCCTATTAGTGCTACAATGATAACTACAATTCCTTTCAAGTATGCACATGAAACTAGCTCTTCAAAAAGGAGGATAGATTTACTAATAAAAAAATTTTTAAAGAAAATTTGAAGCGAAATTTGGTTTATTATTCAAATGTACCTAGAAAATTGTTTTAAAAAAATCAATACAAAAATTTTCATTCCCAATGCAATAATTTACTTTTCTTTAAATATAATGAAAAATGTAATAGTCAAAATTAAAACTGATCTTAAAATATAAACTTTAAAGTTTGTTCAACTCCTAGAAAAATTAAGAGAGGTCATTCATTTTTTTAAAAATCAGTTTCTTAACCCTTCATTCAGAAAATAATTAAATATTAAATTCTTTCTCATGTGCTTAGTTAGATAATAGATTCAGTTTAGTCAAATTTCATGTTCTTTATTGTTAAGACTTTTTGAGAGAACTTGTATATGGATCTATGTCAAAAACACAGGAAATCTGATGAATACTGAATGAAGTAAGAAAGATGCAGTTCAAGAAAAATAGACGAAGAGAATGAAAGAAAATGAAAATCACATACAAATGATTGAGTGAGGCAAACAAGTTTCCTTTTAAGACTTTTCTTTTTTTTTTTTTTTATTTAGATTTGGTGATAATGATATTTTTAATACAGACAAATATATTGGTCTAACCAGGAATAACTATTGTTTGCATATTAACAGAAACACGTCTGTTCGGAGCCAATCAGACTAGACAGGACAAATGGTTCGCTAGGACCTTAGCCAAAATCTTTAACTCTGTGTTTAACATCGTTTAAGGGTGAAAGTTACGTAACCCATCCCCACTGTTTTTGTCGTTACGTAACAACTTGATTACGCCCCTGGTGAAGCGTTGGGGTATAGACCCCTGCTTCATTCAGTGCCAGCAAGGGAACAAAAACGGGCGACTGCCTCAAGTAGACTTCATAGAGAAGACCATCTAATCCCGGAGATTTATCAAGGCCAACCTGTTTCAGCACTTTCCAGATTTGCAACTCTTTAAACTGAGCTGCTTCAGCTGCCTCAAGGCAGGGAAAGTCAGCTAAATAGGCGTCGAACTGAGCAGGGCTCAGACCGGGTTCCCTGGTGAAAAGTTCCTGAAAGTACTCACGAAAAGCCTCACATATGCCCTCATTTGTGGTCACAGTCTGCTTATCTGGCAATGTGATGCATGCGATATGTTGCCGAGATGCACTCTGAACCTCCTCTGCACGAAATTCAGCGGCCATATTCGTTGCCTCAGAAGACATTCTTTTTAACCTAGCCCTAACTATCAGAGCTTGATCCTTCTTGATAAGCAAAGAGGCCAACTCTGCCTTAGCTAAGGCTACATCCCCACTATCATGGGATTTAATAGCCCGATCAACTTTTTGCTCACAAGCCGTTTGTGCTGCTAATCTATCTAGATTGAGCCAATGACTAATCAGCAGCAAACGTTCTAATTTTAGATTTAAGTTTATCCCGACCACAGCCCCCGTCAGTTCCCTTTGTATCATTAGTAGCAGCTGGTCCCGGAAATCTTGCTCCCCAAATAATGAGCAGTTCAATTTCCAGTAACCAGCTATCTTAACCTTAGGCTTACCTAAGTTTACCCGGACTAGCCTATGATCCGAATCTTACTTATTATAAAACGCAGATTGTGTGTGTGTGTGTCTGTAACGTTTATATATTGGATCGGATTTCCTACATTTTTCAACCGATTTCAACAAAACTTCACAGGACTACATAAAATTACCTTGTGGTGGTTCTAACAGCGCCAAAAATGGGAAAAATATAATTGTTTTTGCACAAAATCAATTTGAAAACACGATTAAGAGACATCATGAAAATGGAAAGGGGACAACTCACATCGGGTTCTTTGTGTGTGTGGGTTCCTTTAAATATGGGATCGGATTTCCTATATTTTTCAGCCGATAAAACAAAACTTCACTTTTTTTTTTTTTTTTGGCAGGTAGTGTTTCTTATTCTCTTACACACTTTTTTCTTTATTTTTAATATTCACAATGCTTTAAAAATTCCATTTACAAGACAATTATTTATAATAAAATTCTATTCAATCGGGAGACTCATAATGATTGAAAACAATGTTTTTGTTTGAGTTTGACCAATTTGTAAAAAAAAAAAAAAAAACAAACTAATTAAGACATGCGTGTCCGTCAACCTTAAACAATAATCTAACAATCTCTACTGATTGTACGAATACAAACATCGGATAAATTCTTTATCTTTAGGGAAAGATAATGAAATCTAAACATACACAAGTCCTAACTAAAAATAATAAGCGGGCAGAAACTACTTTAAATACACATGGTGTCCAATTTTTTTTTACTGTATTCAATAAGTAAAAATCATAAATTGTAAAAGATCATTATTAGATAAAGGCTACTAAATGAATAAGATTTGTTAGATCATAATTAATAAACCCAAATAAAGTTAATATTTTTTGTATTAGAAACGAGTGGAAAATATATTCAAATCAGAATTCTAATTATGAATCACCACAAGCAAAATATGCAATTTTTTTTACTGTATTCAATAAGTAAAAATCATAAATTTTAAAATTTAGACTACCTACATTTTTCAACCGATTTCAACAAAACTTCACTTTTTTTTTTTTTGCATGTAGTGTTTCTTATTGTCTTGCACACTTTTTTCTTTATTTTTACATTCAGAATGCTTTAAAAATTCCATTTACAAGACAATTGTTTATAATAAAATTCTATTCAATTGGTAGAAACTCATAACGATTGAAAACAATGTTTTTGTTTGGGTTTGACCAATTCGTAAAAAAAAAAAAACACAACTAATTCAGACATGCGTGTCCGTCAACCTTAAACAATAATCTTTGTCAATTTTATTTTTCAGTCTTTATGATGGTGGATACTTGATCTATCTCTTACTGTTATATACCCGGGCAACGCCGGGCTCTACTGCTAGTAACCTATATAATGGAAACTTGGACACTCTAAGAGCACTACATCGACTCTCCTGACTAAGACTCAGTCGAGGTAGCTAGAACACACCTCAGTAACCGAGCCGCTAAGTCCACACTACCTCCTGAGGGTTGTCATGTACTTATTGATAAGATCAAACTTGTCGATAAAGTCCTGAAATGGTTTCACGCCCCAGTTGTTAGTACCTGAGTTTGACCCTATACGATCTATACCTGTGTCAAGAACGGCATTCAAATCCCCTCAAAATGCTTATTAGGTGCATAAACCCCAATGAGACGTAGAGCCATATATTTTATGGTAACATCCAGCATGCAAAGTCGGATCTGTGAAGCCAAGAGTACACACAGCCATCAAGCCAAGAGCTCACCAGCAAAGAGATACCCCTTGAGTGTCCATCAAAACATGCTGAATAAAGGGAAAATTCACTAGACAAAATGCTCATATGATCGTGAGAAGAAAAACGGGTCTCTTGCACGCAACATACAACCACTCTGAGACACTGAAGGTCACAATAGAGCCTTGCCCTGCAAGACTTCGACCTCAGGCTTCGGACATTCAAAGTAGCTAACCAGAGAGACATCAAACCGTTTAGGGTTGCTTACCTGAATTAAACATAGACAGGGTCAGGATACCGACAGCCTCCCCCATCAACCTGTGGCCCATCTCAGTCATGACGGTGCTGTCTTGGGAGAGACCGCTTATATCCCATAGAAAACTCAATTTTAGTGCTCTACAGAGGGAGGGGTAAACAAAAACAGGGACCCTCCCAGCACAAAATTGCTTCATTTTTTTAATTTATCATTTTGAATGATAGCTATCAGCGGGAGCATCTTAAAAGAGGCTATTGCCTCATCAAGCATGGCGAATCCCCCATCCCAGTTCTAATTACTGTTAATACTCTATGAGCATGTGGGAAATTCTTAGGATCTTCAATGTCTCTGTCAGCATATTGCTTGACAGAGAGGAGATATTTCAAGTCCTTAACCCTATTTCCATAATCCTGGGCCTTTTAGACCTGTGCTGGGATAATACATCTTCCCCTGAGTTTGATATATGTTTAGGCATCTTTTTTCTTTTGAGTCCTGTGATGAACTTCTTTGTCTTTTGTTGAAAGGAGGGGTCATTTTGGGAGTTTTAATGGGGGAAGGACTGGGTGTGTAGTGAGGTGTATAGGATTGTTTGCAAGGGCTGGGGTCTCTACTGAGAGGGGTTGAGGGATGGGCAGAAGATTTTTCTGGTGAAAGTTGGGCAGAAAATGTGGAGGGAGTGACTTTTTTAACAAGGGATGTCTTTTTATGACAGGTCTCTACAGAGAGAGGTCAAGGGAGGTGTTTGTTGAGAATGTTGGGTAGAGGAGGTAGAGGGTGTGGTCTTTTTAGTTTGAGAGGTATTTTGTTTATCCAATTTCTCTTTCCATTGTTAGACCTTCTGTTTTTTCAAAGGTTGGTTCATATTTCTTCTGTAACTCTCTGAGGGTAGGTTTAGTGGCAGGGGCATTGCCCTTAATGTTGACAGAGTGAGTGGGACTGTCAGTACCTTTCGTCCCAGGGGCTTTAGAGGACTGAGGACCCGCTGTCTGGCGTTTCCCACTGACCCTGCCAGAAACCTGCCATTCCCCTCTCCCTTCTCCACAACTGCACTTGCAGTGGGCGAGATGTTGACCAAACCAGGGGTTTCACCACTCCAGTCCCGGAAGCTGGCATGCTCATTACAGGTGTGGAGGAATTCAAAGATACGGACAGAATGGGAGTTTGGTCAACTGGGGCCTGACTTCCAAAGGCCTTCTTCTCTGGGCAGGAAGAGGTGACCAGTCTCTCCACACTTCCAACACACCAGCTTGTGGCTGGCCACAATGACTGGCAGCTTCAGGCTCCCAATATCCAGACAGTTGGGGATGGAGAGGAAGGCTTTATGGTCCAACATGATGTCAAAACTCCATCCCCTGATCAAGTTATCGCAGGAAGCACCTAGTATTTTGACAAGAAAGCCACCAGGTGTTCCACGATAACCTGAGGATGGACCTTGTATATAGCTACAAGGTCCTTCACCTGCCTTCATATTCGGTTCGCAGAATGATGTCTTTCGTAATTATTTCTCTGCTGGTTATTTTAAGGCAATCTTCTGTTGTGGGTAGCAATATGTCCCACATGAAAAAAAACCGAGCCCTTAACAATTTTTAGTGGCTTAAACACCTGGTACTCCAGTGTTTTTACCACTGTGTCTTTTGTTGAACAACAAATTTTGCACGTACGCTTGTTGACGACAAAGACCGACACTATTCTTTTCTCGATCTTCTTTAGTTCTTTCGGGTCCTCCAAGAGCCCACCTTCTATGACAAGGTATCCGTAACTCTTGGCACACTTGAAGAACTCTGCAATATTGATGATGCACATGGGGTGACACTTCCAACAACAGGGCGAATCCCCGGCCTCTATGTTATTTTTAGTCTTCTTATTATCTTTTTGGCCGATATTGGCCACCATATTTTTAGAAGATGCTTTTTGGCCATTATTGGCCACTATACTTATTTTTGTTTGGCCATTATCGGCCTGCATATTTTTTAATTTTTCATGGCAACCAACGGCCTCCTCAGTAACTGGTGGTAATGCCAGGTATTCTTTGGGATTGTCTTTATTGTTGGGGGTCTTTTTTTTTTTTTTTTAACGGAGAATAAATGTTGTTTGACTAACCTCCTAAGGTTGGCAATTTCGGGCTTTTTTTAATAATCAGAAAAGAAGGGAGCGGTGATGAAGAGGAAAAATGGTTAAGTTTTTCCTATATGCGAGAGAAAAAAAACAAAAAAAAAAAAAAAAACAGACAAATATAATTAAACCAACAAGGTTCATGAGACCATAATGTAGAAAAATTAAATATTACAAAAAAGTAAAATTAAATAAACAAGATTCGCTTAATAGCGAAACGCAAAAACAAAGAATGTACAAGAATTTGATGATAAACGAGAAAAATTAAAACAACATAAACAAGATTCGCCCGTAAACGAGGCTACAAATTTTAAAAAATGACAAACACAAAACAAATAGACAAAGGATGAAAAACAAAGAAACAAGGTTCGTGAAGAAAATAAATTTAAAAAAGGTAAATAAACTATAAGAGAAAATCAAAAATTAAATAATAAAAGAATAATAGCAAAATAAAGTAAAAATAAAAATGGGGAGGGTAAGGGATTAAAAAGGAAAAAAATCAAAACTTTAAAAAACAGTCAAAACGAACGTAAGAAAAACGGTAAAAATAAATCAAAACTTGACAGAATAACAGCAGTTAAAGGTTCAAAGGATTCTCAGAGTGACAGAATAAAGGTCTAACAAAGGCAGATCTGGACTGAGTCATGTTAAAACACAAACCATCCCATTTTATTGGCCAAGAAAAAAATCTCAGCATGCATTTCACGTCCTTTTAAGAGGGGGGGGAGGGGGTCCTTCTTACAAGAAGTGGAGGGGAAAACTTTTGCAATCATTGCCCATTTTATTGGGTCATCATGACCGGTAGAAAACCTACTTGCTGGAGGTGTGGAGAGACTGGGAAGAAGGACCCTGGAGTTCCGGATGCTGGTAACCAAAATCCCCCTCCACCCGAGACTGTTAAATCCACGGCACCTGTAACGGGCCTACCTACGACATAGACCGGTGAGGACAATCACTCGGTTGGGTCTTCATCCACATTAACCACCAAACCGACACCTCCCACAAGTGTGGATAAGGAGAAGGAAGAAGGGGAATGGCGTGTTGTGGATAGGGGCAGAGGGAAGAACCAAACAGCGGGGCCTCTGTCCCAGCATGACCCCAGGAGAAAAAACACCTGCAGCCTCATTCCCTCCACCAGCTCAAAGAGTGCTGCCCCGGCATCGTATGAAAACGCAGCATCTAACATCCAGAAGTTAAATGAGCCAAGTTGGGACAAAATTTTGGACTTGAAGAAACTGAAGGAAAAATTGGGTGCTAAGTGGGTGAAAAACCAAACGTCGCTGGGGGCACCGCACCCTCCTTTGTCCAGTCTTCCCCTTCTTCAAAATCATTTGCCAAACCACCTCTGCTCTGACATTACACTCACTTATACTCCCAAAAACTCTCAAAAAAAAAAAAAAAAAAAAAAAAAAAAACACACCTACTCCGACTCCTACCATCTCCCTCAGAAAAAGAGGAACTTAAGTCCAGAAGCGCAGGTCTCATTGGTGAATAGGAAAAAGAATCAGCTGCCATTTCTCCCAGGGGAAGAAGTCAGCCACCTATCCTGGGAACAAGCAGAAAGGGTTTTTGGGCAGACAAGGAACCCAAAACCACAGAAAGTTTTGTGGAATTTTCGCATAGAATGGAATAGACATTGAAGTACCCGAAAACTTTCAAAATGCTAAGAGAATGCTGACCATCATTCAATCTGGCCTGGGTATGTGGGAGATTTGTGGCATGATAGAGGAGGCAAATGCATCTCTGAAATTGGTGCCCCCCAGCAGCCTACTTACTTGACCCAGAGATGGTGGAAACGAAAGAACATTATAAAGGGAGGGTCCCCGTTTTTGTTCACCCATCCCTGTATAGAGCCCTTAAATTAACATATCCTGTGGATATTGGCGGCTTGTCTCATGATGATACTATTGAAATTGAGATGGCGCCTGGATCAATGGGACGGGTTGTCGGTGTCCTCACCCGGCCACGTTCTATTCTGGAAGACAACCCTAATTGGTTTGATAATGTCACTCTGGTTGGCAAGTGTGAATGCCCGAGGCCTGAGGTTGGAGTCTCGAAGGGTGAGGCTTTCTTGCGATCTTCAGCACTTAGGGGTGAATATATGTTGTGTGCAAGAGTCCCGTTTTTCTTCTCGCGATTATGAAGGCATTCTGTCTAAGGGGTTTTCTCTTTATTCAGCATGTTTTGATGGATGCTCGAGGGGTGTCTCTTGGCTGGTGAGCAAGTCTTTGAAGGCTGCGTGTGCGCTTGTCTTCGCAGATCCAGTGAGCAGACTTTGCGTGCTGGATGTTACCATAAAGGATAAGGCTCTGCGTCTCATTGGGGTTTATGGGCCCAATATCCAGACTAAGCAGCCTTTGTTTCGGCAGTTCGGGCTGTTTATGATGACATCACATCGGGTAGTTTAACAGGGGATTGGAATGCAATCCTTGACCCCGACATAGATCGTATAGGGTCAAATTCAAATTCGGGTGCTAACAACTGGGGCGTAAAACCTTTTTGCGACTGTCGACAGGTTTGATCTTGTCGACAAATACCGGAATGAGCTCCCTCAGGGGATAGTTTAGAGTTGAACAAATAGTGACAGCTCGGTTGTAGGGGTGCGTGCTAGCTACCTCGACCAAGTTTTAGTTAGGAGAGTCAATGTAGGGCTCTTAGGGTGTCCGAGTTTCCATTATATAGTTTATTCAGATCATAGGCTTGTCCGGGTCCATGTAAACTTAGATAAGCCTAAGGTTAAGTTGGCTGGCTACTGGAAATTCAAGTGATCGATATTTGGCAAGAAGGAATTCTGGGACCAGCTGCTACTAATGTTACAAAGGGAACTGACGGGGGATGTGGTGGGAAATGCCTGGTGGGACAAATGAAAGTCTAAAATTCGAACATTTGCTGCCGATTTTAGTTGTCAACTCAATCTTAATAGATTCGCGGTGCAAATGGCTTGTGAGAAAATAGTTGATTGGGCAGTTAAGTCCCGTGATAGTGGGGAAGTAGCCTTTGCAAAGACAGAGTTGGCCTCCTTGCTTATCAAGAAGGATCAAGCTCTGGCTAGGTTAAAAAGAATGTCCTCTGAGGCAACGAATATGGCCACAGAATTGTGTGCAGAGGAATGTAGGAATGCATCACGGCGGCATATCGTGTGTGTCACATTGCCAGATAAGCAGACCGTGACTACAAACTTGGGCATATGTGAGGCTTTTCGGGATTACTTTCAGGATCTTTTTACCAGGGAGCCCGGTCTGAGCCCTGCTCAATTCAACACCTATTTAGCTGACTTTCCCTGCCTTGAGGCAGCTGAAGTGGCTGGGTATGAGGGTCCCATCACAGAGTCTGGGAAGTGTTGAAACAGGTTGCCTTGGATAAATCTCTGGGATTAGATGGTCTTCCCTATGAAGTCGACTTTAGGCAGTCGCCCGTTTTTGATTCCTTGCTGGAACTGATTTTCAACAACTGGATGAAGCAGGGGTCTATACCTCAACGCTTCACCAGGGGTGTGATCAAGTTGCTGCGTAAGGACAAAAAGAGTGGAGATGGGATAGGCAATTTTCGCCCTTTAACTATGTTAAATACAGAGTTAAAGATTTTGGCAAAGATCTTAGCAAACTGTTTGCAGCTTGTCCTGTCTAGTTTGATTGGCTCCGAACAGACGTGCTGTGAAGGACAGGACTATTCAGAACAACCTTCATATGGTCTGCTTGATCAAGGGAAAGTCGACAGTGAAGCTGTGCCAATCAATTTGGATTAGTCCAAGGCCTTTGATTGGGTTGACCATCGATTCGTGGAGGCTGTTCTTTCGGCTGCCGGTATCGGGCCGGACATTCGCTCTTGGATACATCTTCTGTATGCGACTCCTTGTGTGCTAGTGGATGAACAGGGTAAGATTGGAACCTTTCATATTGTCTTGATCTATTCGTCGGGGTTGTCTGCTTTCGCCTATGCTTTATGTTCTTGCGTTGGAACCTTCCCTTCACAAGTTAAAGGCGAATCCGGTCCTACGCGGAATTTCCCTACTTGCTGCTACCACCTCGGCCAGGTATTCTGCCTATGCTGACAATATTTCGGTTCTTGTGTCAAGCAGAGGCGAGATTAATGCAGTCAGCGAAGAAATCAGTGGTTATGAGATGGTGACAGGGGCCGCGATAAGTCTGTTGGTTTGCGGTTGGGTGCGTGGAAGGGAGTTTCTCTTCCCGGAGCTTTCCACTGGATGGATGGGCCGGCCAAGATACTTGGCATCGGCATGTGTACTTAGGGAAGTTTTCTCAATTGATTCTAATACAATAAATCGGGGAAATGTTTCCTTATAATAGTTTTCATCCTCGGAGTCTAAATCATTATGTAGTCTCTTGGAGTTTTTTTTGGTAGCCATTTATTGCTTTAATTTTCTTCATTATCCATGCTCCCCACCCACCTCGGAGTCCAGTGTTGGGTAGCAGCCAGGGGGGAAACCCATTCGCCGTGGCACTGCAGGGCTACATGGATAGTATACTCATATATGGGAAAGGTCTCGAGCACCCGTATATCTTTAGTTTCACTGTCCAAGTCCAGAGGCACTTCAGGTAGTATACAGCCATGTCATGATCTTTTATTCCCACACTGATTGACCCTAAGCCACCGCTTTAAGGTGTTAGTATAGTTAGTGTAGGTTTTGGGACTGGGAAAGTTAATTGTAAGTTGTAGCGAGATGGCGCATGACATGACCAGCCGATTGATTGGATCGGGTCTCTCCAACTGCCTGTCTAGCGCAGGTAAGGGCTGAAGTGGTGTGTTGCAGGGTCGTGACCACTTTATACCTGGGTCATCACCTGCTCAACCACCAGGGTCCCAACCCCAGGCATCACAGGTCGCCACCCACGGCCAACAGGTGGCCCCATTGAGAGACTTTTACCCTCTGCAGGGGGGCAGTTGGCGTATTCTGATGCCCCACCAACAGGGAGGGGCTGACCTGGACTTTGATGTCAGTTAGGTACATAATTTTGTCCTTCCCGGGTTGAACAGAGTCAACTTGTCCCGATATTAGTCTAGTTCAGGTTTAGTTTGAATCTTTAGTTTTCTGTTTCTGGTTAACTTAGCTAGGGTATATATGCCCATTGGCCCTTTTTATTTCTGTCCCTATTTTTCTTTAGTTTAATTCCCCATCCCCTCCCTCTTTTAGGTGGTCAGTGATGTCAGTTCTCTGGTAGTTGCAGGATGCCTTTCATTTTGCGTGTGTTTTTTCGTAATTGTTGTTGTGACTGAATCAGTGCATGTTTGTGTGAGCCTTTTTTTGGATGGATGATTGTTTTTTTACTATTATAATCCCGCAATTTTTTCGTCCAGTTAACTGATGTTTCTGCCACATTTAGGGATTGCGTGTGTGTGTGTGTGTGTGTGTGTGTGCGTGCGGGGGGGGGGGTTATTACTAACCTTATTTTGTTTTATTTTCATGTAAATAGTATTAATTCATATTGTAAATAATCATTGGGTTTTTTTTTAAATTGTTTTTTTAACACCCACCCCCTCGACTTTGAAATGTACATATGGTGACTAGTTAGGATTTCATAGAGACATTGGGGTATTATGGTGGATGTAGTAAGAAAGGTAGGAGAGAATGTGTTGTTTTGGTTATATGTTTGGGTCAGTGTTTGTGACTAGCTAAGTTTAGAAATTAAGACAGAAGAAAACCGTCCTTTTCCTCAATCCCCCTTTTTAGCCTTGTGCCACATTTTGTACACTTGTACGAATAAATATCCATTCCCATTTTATTGGGAAATCAACATTTATAAGTTCATAAGAAAAGAATATGTTTTGATACTGTTCATGGATCAAGAGTCAGGAAATGTCACTTATCTGATATGCTAAAAACTTATACTGTTAAACAGTATAATATCAATAAAAGAAAACATACATTGTAATACAAAATTCATTTCTAAATAAGAAACAAAAAGTTTGAAAAACAATTTGTTTGGTTCCAAATTATATTAAAAAAAAAAAAAAAAAATTGCCAACTGGTCAAATTTTTAAAACCAAGACACTACAATAGCATAATCATCAGTCGTCATATAATATAGTGGCTATTAATGTTAGATAAAAACTGAAATTTTATAGCAATTTAAAATTTATTAGGTGATAATTAGTGATGAGTGCACTATGTATCACAATGTTACTTTTCAGGCACTTGATGAGACACTAAGATATATCAGGAGAACGAGAGCTCCTTTTGGCAGAGTAACAGTAATTTTCATCAGATGCTTCTAGAGATTCCACTGGATACAAAAACAGATCAAATCAAAAACTACTTAAAATCATCAGATTTGTAAAAGCACTTCAAGAAATGAAAACTAGAAATAAATATGAAAGTACATCTTTTCAAAGATAAATGATCAGCTGTTTTTTGTTTCCTTCTCAAAGGCTGCTGGAAGTTGGTTATGGAATAGTTGTATTTGATTGAGATGATGAATATTACTGAGTAAAATTATCAATTGATGATAGCACATCTTTCCCAACATTTAACCTAACTACCACTGGGTGTGTAAAAAAGAAATACTTGTTTCAACCAATCACACTGTTTACAGTATCAGTGAACAAATTTTTCAACAGTTTCCTAGTGATGTAAAAGTAGCTAAGTCTGATGTCATGACTGCACATCCAAATAAAGCTGTCAGTTATCTTAATGAATTTCTTAATAGACTGAAGCCCACTGGTATATGACCTCACAAGCTCATGACAAAGGAATATTAATTATTCTTCTGGGTAACTTAGATGCTCTATGTTTGTGCATAGCTAGTCGTCAAACAGCTGATGTCATATCAGACGGAAACAATGATATTGACAGGCAATATCATTAGGGTGAATGTATTAATTCCAAGATTTCCAGTTATTCATAGTGAGATCTCATTCAATTTTAAAAGTTTGACATTCAGTCAGAATATCTATTGCCATGTTTATCAGCATATCTCTGAATATAACTGAATTACAATTGGAAGATCCAGTTTTCCTACCTAATCAATGACATGCTACTCTTTGTAAATTAGATACCTAAATATTCTCTAAGTGTAAAATAAAGAATATTGTTTATGAAAAAAATTCTGTTAGGAATCAGTGACATTAAAATAGTATATAATTTGGATAGAAATAACTATATACAAACAATGTTCTTTTTCTCTTTTGAAGAAAAATAAGTAAATCAACCATTCTTGTTTGATGAAAAATTCCTGAGAACTATACTACCACAAAACCCAGCTCCAACCATATTAGTTATTGTTCATCAGTCACTTTTGTTTACAAAATGTTTATTTTTGTAACTTTTTTGGCTATAGAGTCTATTACAGATTTCATACATTTGTGGCCAAGCTCTTTGCACTTTTTCCTTTCAAATAATGCAATTTATTTGAATAGTTTTTACATGAAGTTTTAGATTTTGCTACTTTAATATAATTATTGAATACATAACTGCTATTAATGGTTAATTTCAGAATTGAGCAATCAAGTATTGTGGACTATGCTATTGATTAAAGATTCTGAAATTATTATATAATAATTAGTCATTATTTTGACTATAATTTAATAAAAATATGTAAACTAATTCATCCCTTGAGGGTTAAACACTGAGAATTTGGAATAAAAAAATGGGTCATTTTAACCCCCCCCCCAAAAAAAACAAACAAACAACAAATGACCACAAGATAATAATAAAATATAAATAATGTTGGAATATGAATTTACATGCAAAATCAGTGATAAATCTATATAATAAATGCCATGTCACACCTTTTCAACTTTTCTCCTCAACATATACCATTTTGGAATCAGCCGACTCCATGAGCAAATTAAAAACATTCCGGGCAGGATCCAGACCTGCAATCTTGAAATTTTGGATTCTCAAGTAATGACTACAATTGTTTTTGGTGATTTTTGTATGTGATTTTTTGTGACAAATTATTTTGTACAATAATTTTTATAAACTGGAAATAAATTTGGGAATAATCAAAATTAATTGTGTAATCCAGTGAAAGTCACCCATGAAATAAAAAGAAATGTTTGTATGGAAAGTAAGGGCCTACCTACATCAAATTGTCTTTAATGTAAGTGGCGGCAGAAAAATTATCATTGAACTTTTAAAAGATAAGCTTAAATATTAATGCAATACTTAAATGCAGTGATCAATTTTGAGTTCTGTGGTTTACTGTTGCCTATTGCATCTACTCCTCCCTACCTATTGTGATAAAGGCCCAATCAAGTGCCTTCCACAGGAGCTAGCTTAAATGCCGCCCAATAAGGGCTGCTTTTAAGCTAATTGTTGATAAAACTGTATCAAAGTTAAAATATAAAAAAATGTTGCTCATCGTATTTCTAAAAATGACTAACAGGAAATTAGAGTATATTGAAAAGTTCATTTGACTAGTCTTTGGTTAAAAACTTAAGAATAATTTGTCATAGACACAAAGGAAGAGTTCTTATGATATGTAATTAGATTTTTCTAAAAGTAACTTTGAAGACAAGTCTAAATTGACTATAATAAAAGTGGACCATATGCCAACAATATGATCAATAAATACAGCTGTTACCAAATCTCTTAAAAAACGTATGTCACCATGTATATTTTAGATGTGCCTCTGTATATAAATATGAATTTCATAATGAAACAATTTTAAAGTTTATGCTGAGCTTTATTTTTGGCCTTTTGAGATCACATTTGAGTCAGTCTTCAGAACAGACATTTTTTTTAATAGTCTATGAAATTTATATAATCACACAATACTCATTCATAGGAAAAACTATATGTAGGAATGTTTGAGGAGATGGCTACTGATGTTTATAGTTGTTAGTAGCTATTTACTTGACCCCCCCCCCCCACTGAGTCAGGATGTGACACAAGGTCAGTTTTTAAAGTGGGGAAATCGAATGTTTCCACTCGGGTCGCTGGTCTAAACCTGGTCTTAGCTGGTCATAGCTTGTCCAAGCTGGTCTAAGCTAGTCATAGCAGTGTAGTTGTTAGTAACTGTTGCCAAAGCAATTTCATAAAAAGAGATTTATTTAAACATGGCTGCCTAATAGTAATTGAGGGCATATCAGAATTTTACTCTTTCCTGCTCTAACAAAAAAAAGCATACATACCATCCAGTTCAGGTGGGGGTAAACTGACTGCTGCTATTGTAGCATTGATTATAAACTTGGTTATCAAAAGGTCAAAAGAAATTTACTTTCCCCACTTCATGCTGCTCAGCTATTATCTATATTAACTGATACTGTACAAATTGGAATCCTAATATGTTGATTATATGAGAAATTTAGGAAGGAAGATCCATTAAGTCTGATAAAAAACTATCAGAAGTCCAACAATCAGAAAATTAAGACTTTGAGGAAGTGAGAAGTGAGAAAGAGTAATAAGAATACACAGAGAAAGTAGGAATATTGAAACAGACAAAAAACTCATTTTTATATCAACTGCTGTTTTATTAAAGAAAAAATGGTTTTTAACATATGGACAAAACAAAATTTACACAAGAAAATATTTTTATAATAAATTAAAACAATGAAAATATTCTATACAGTTAGAAAAAAATTGATATATCTGTTTATGACTAATCCTAACATGTGCTATACACTACTCTATTGAACATCAATATTCAAATTAGACTATCAAACTTGTTTTTAGAGAAATCTATTGCACTTACCATATTTTATATGTAAAGACTTTTGCTGATATGAAGCAGAACGATTATATTGAATCAGTTGCCATGAAACTTGGTTCATTGTGTCATGCTACACAATTTTTCTTGCCAGAATCATAAATCTACCATATGTTCCTGTATTGAATATTGTTGTCACATTTGGTCTGGTGTTTTTGCTATGTATTTAAAGATTCTTGATAAAATCCAAAGAAAAATCAGCAACACTATGCACAAAAAATGTGATAGCTAAGATTTTAAATGAATTTTTAGAAATGAAAAATCATTCTCGAAGTTTTTATTTTAGTTTTAATTTCAACCTAATAGATTAAATTTAATATTTCAAATAAAATACTTTACTGTATTTCAAAAATCATGTGAGCGCCTTTTTTTATATCCCTTTTAAATACTCAGTAAACTTAATGTAAGAAAATATTCTTCATAATGTTTATTAAATTTTATAAATGTTGGTTTAAATTTACTATAGTTATTGCTCCTATTTTCTTGTATGGTCAACTACATACTTGCAAAAACTGGCATATTTATAGACAGAAAAAATTCAAAATTCTTTTAAAATTTAAGATGTTTAATGATTTGTATTAAGCTTCTCCATTTATTATTAGTAAATAGTTTTGATTTAATAATATCATCTAAAAAGGGTGAAATTAATACAGAATTTTAAAAGATTTAAAACTTAATAAATCTTTCTAATTAAAATAATAATAAAAAAAATTCTTGTAAAAATTCATTATTCAGTGGAAAAAATCTTTTTCTTTAGTCTTTAATATATCTTGTTTGTAAAATCAATTAAAAGCTTTTCTAATTAAATAATGTCATTACATTTTTATTTTGCAATTCAGAGTACATTTTCAGTAAATGGTGTTTCTGTTTGACAAAAACAAAATGATGATTTAAATTTTCCAAGTCCTGATGTTAATTAAAAAAAAAAAAAAAAAAAAAATAATTTCATTCATTTGTGGATAAGTCTCAGAAATTTAATTAAAATCTGACAATTATTTGATTTTTGCAAGAATTTCTAAAACAATGTTTTTTTACTGCCCCAAAAAGATGCTAAAATTTCCTATACTAATCTTTGGTATCATGTTGACACAAGAAAAACAAGATTTTTAACAAAAATTTCAACCATGCTAGAAAGGATTAAAATATTTAATAAAATAATCAAAAATACTTTGGTCTTTCCTCTTAATAATGAACATTTTAATGATAAAACTTTGTTTTTGTCAAGTTTGGGGCTTTTTTTCATCATGGTATAATCTTTTTTAGCAAATTTTTGGAGAAACAGTTTAAACATTGTGATAAAAATGGCCATAAAAAAATGTATTCAGAAGTTTAAAAAATTTGCTGGATTCTCATACTGTATATAGTTTCACTCTAAAAAGTGTAAAATGATTAATCCAATTTAGAAGAATTTGGTCCAGAATAATGCTAGCATTTTCTTTTTGAAGGAGGCAAATCAGTTATTATAAAAAAATAATATCAGGGAAACACTAATGCCTTTAGAAGAAATTTAGAATAAAATACAGGCAAACCCCTATATACTACTTTAATCAACAGGAAATTCAGCTAACATGATTTGGAATACTGCAACCATCTCCTGTTTTATACATGTAGTTATCCAGTTTCCACAAGATGATTTTTAGAGATTTTCTGCTTGACCTCTTTTTCTTGCACAAGCTAAAAGAGGAATATCCATTTTTGTTTTTTTTATTATATTTTAAGGATTATTGAATTTAACTAACATTTTATTTAATATTGATTTAAATTAACAATCTTTAACAAATTTGAAAGAAAAAAATTCTAATAAGTAACCTAATAAAGGGAAGCAAATTTAAGATAAAAGTGAGTCAAGTGAATTCCACAATGAATTTCCAACTGCAGAATATTTATTGCACAATTAGTACAAATATGGCACAAGGCCAAAAAAGGGGAAAGGATGATCATCTTCTGTCTTAAAATTAAACTTAGCTAGCCACAACCACAGACTCAAACATACAAGCAATATTCCTTACACCAAAACAACACATTCTTACTTACCTTTCTCACTACATCCACCATAATACCTCAATGTCTCCATGAAAATACTAACTAGTCCCCATATGTTAACTGGATGAAAACAATGCAGGACTTAAAAATATAAAAACATTCGTACAAGCCATGCACTCACTACAAACACACACTCATCCAAACACAACAACAAATACAAAAAACACTTGAAACGAAATATGCCCCGCACCCACCAGAGTGTTACGGTTTTTTGTGTATATTACATATAACTAGTGAGCAAGTCAAAATGACTTATTTTCCTTTATAGTCTACCAATAGAAGATTAACCAATCAGGAGCCGCAGAACACTGGATTCGTCGTGTATAAAGGCGGCCATCTTTGTTTTTTCACAGGAAGGGCCAGAGGCAGTTTGTCCGGCGAACATGACAGACAGAAGAACTACGCACTGCTACTTTGCTGCGATATCCACTGCGAACCTGAACTACGCTTTCCTACTGTCTCCGAAATATTCACTGCCAACCTCTGGATTCTATACTCGAAGACGACCGTTATGAAGCCCAGATCACGATTTATTTTGACGGGAATGAATCTGGATATGAATTATGAGAGACGAAGCTTTTAGTCTGCCTCAAAATACAATAACTCCATGACATCATCCTTTGTAAAGTCGACCAGGAGGAGGGCATGATGATTTAAAAAAAAAAAAAATGCGACCGTGTTCACTGAATTAATACAATTCCTGAACGACAGCGGTTCGTCTTTAATAATGAGAGAGGCCAAGGACAATGGAAGACAAGCTCTACACAAATTTAAGTGAATACTATTTGTCAAAAGGTAAGCCTAAAATTATTGCTTTATATACTGAACTAACCGCGTTAAAGAGAAAAGAAAATGAATCATTAACCAATTATTCTAGCAGAGAATGTCACAAATGCTTTAAAAATTGCAGGTGAGTATCTTGGATGGGCTGCTAATAGCCATGGTCTTGAAGGGTTTGCCACCTTCATTCAAACCATTCACGACAGTTATAACTCAAAAAGATAAACAAGTAACTTTCACTGAGTTTAAAATTGCGTTACGTAATTATGAAGCAATATGATAAATATGTACCCCCCAAAATCGAGGCAAAAAAAAAAAAAAATGTTGTTTTCGTTGTGGTAATAATGTCGGCCATATCCGTGCAAAATGTCAATTTTATACACGGAATGACTTTTGTAAAAAAAACAAAAAAAAAACAAAACAAACTTTTTTGAATGGACGTGCATATGCCTTTTTGTTTGGATTGAGTACTGTGGCCAGTAGTTGTGATTCGGTCAATTCGGGTGTGATAAATCATGTAATTGCAGATGAAACAAAATTTATTAATTTTGACCCAAATTTTGAGCTCGACTGACATTTTATCGAGTTAGTGAACGGCACCAGAGCTAATAATTTAGTTTTAAAGGAGGTAGTGCCTGTATTTATCTGCGAAATACTAGAGGAAATATATAGAATGTTTATTTAAAAAAAAAAAAAAAAAAAAAATGGTTTTATATATTCTAAATTTAAGATATCCAGACGGAACTGAATTTAATATACAGCAATATGGACGTTTGTATTATTTGAAAAGTATTAAGTCTGCGAAGATGGCCATGCACGACTTAAGAACTTGGCATAAAATATTAGGCCACTGTAATAGTTCTGATGTTAAAAGATTGCAAGAACATGTCACTGGAATGAAAATTACACTTCAAAATGATTTAAAATATTGTGACACGTGTATTAAAGGGAAAATGACTTAAACTTTGTTGCCGAATATTCAGGGCTTATGATATACTTTCTGAAAATAAATTTGATAATCTGCAATCTACGAAAATCTATTTATCCGAGAACTCCCCGCATGGAAAATTAAAAATAATTCGGACAGATAATGGTGGAGAATTTACTTCTGATGCTTACAAAATGAAGGCATTAAAACATGAGAAAACCTGTTCTTATTCTCCGCATAAGAACGGAGTCGCTGAACAAAGTTGGAGGACACTTTTTGAAATGGCTAGATGTTTGTTAATAGAATCTAAATTACCCAAAAATCTGTGGTTTTATGCATTAAGAAAGAAACTAAAAACTCAATGAGAGCCCAATATGAGTGATATGCATATTTTTGGTACAATTTGCTATACATATGTTGACCACAGGGCGGAACTAGATCCGAACAATGAAAGGGACATATTTATTGGGTAGGATAAGCCAAGTCCAGACTATATGAATTCCACAAACTAGAACGATGTGGAAGATCAGATGCGTCAGATTGATAGATTCCTTTGAGCGAGGGGAGGAACCTAAAAAAAAAAAAAACAAAAAAAAAAAAAAAAAAAAACAAAACAAAAAAAAAAAAAAAAAACAAAAAAGAATATTAATTGTGAAGAACTAGTCCAACCTGAATTAGTATGGCCTAATTATGGGTAGAAAACCCGTTCAGAGTCCACAAGCAGAGGAAGGTACTATACCAGATGAGGTATACGAAAAAAAAAAAAAAAGTGCAAATTCAAACAAAAAATGGAGAAAAAAGCCAGACTATTTTGAAATGAATTAATGTAATATTAACTGTTGTTATGCTTGGTACAAATGTATCTCAAAGAACTACCAAGAAGCCATACATTCTGTCAAGACCATAGCGGCCATGCCTTCAAAAGATAAATGAAGAAATTGAAGCCTTCAAAAGACAAATGAAGAAATTTAATCCAAAATAAAAGAAAAATGAAGAAATTTAATCTTTTTAGTATTAGGGGACACTTTTTGAGTCAAAACGCCCCGGATGATGATAAATATCATCGGCAGCCATACTGTAGGGCGAACTGAGGATGGATCGTCAGTCTGCAAGGTTCGTTTTATAGCTAACGGATTTTCATAGATATAAGGGGGGGGAGACTTATGTAGAAATCTTAAGTCTTAATTGATGATAGAAATATCATTGGCAACCGTTGGGCTTACACTGTAAAGCGAACTGAGAATGGATCGTCAGTGTGCAATGTTCGTTTTTGTAGCTAATGGATTTTTTATAGATATATGGGGCAGATGACTTATGTAGAGACATTAAGTCTTAATTAGAGTTTTGATGCAAATGGATGCCCATTATGGTAAAGATCTACATCATATGGATGTTAAAAGAGACTTATTTCAGAATGCTACCATAGACTATGAAATATATATCGAACCACCAGAAGGTTTTGAAGAAAAGTGATAATTATGTATGGAAACTTAAAAAAAAAAGTCACTATTTGGACTCAAAATGAGTGGAAAAACATGGAATAATTTAATCCATTGTTATTTAATGAGACAATAATTTCAATCTCCCCAAGTGGACCCATGTCTGTACACAGACATTTAATAATCAAATATTAGTAATTCTGGTTATTTGGGTTGAAAATATGTTAACTGCATCAAAGAGTGAGGCCGTGCTATTAAAAATCAAGAGTTCTCTAGAAATGAGTTTTAAAATGACCAATTTGGGTCGACTATCATGTTTTTCTTGGTATACAGTAAAAATTTAAAAGGCAACATATTTCAATGAATTAATCGAGATACATGGAAAGGCTTTTATTGAAATTTAACATGCAAAATTGCAAAACAAGAACTACTCCATGTGAAATGGATTGAAACATAATTATGAATAAGGAAGATGGTATAGAGGAGTGTGAAAATGAATACAGAACATTGGTCGGAAGTTTTATTTGCATGATGATATAAACTAGGCAAGATATCTGCTATACGGTTACTAAGTTGTCCCAAAACTTAAATAAACCGGGGACTGTACATTTAACAATTTTTAAGCAAGTATTACGTTATCTGAAGTGGACTAACAGTCGATGCCTCGTATTTTGACAATCCAATAAACTATTAAAAATTGGAAGGATTTTGTGATGCAGATTGGGCCAATTCACCAGACCGTAAGAGTGTAACTGGCTATTGCTTTAGGCTAGCAGATGGTAACCCAATAATCAGCAGGAATTAAGAAACAGCAAAAGATTTCACTTTTTACTTGTGAAGCTGGATGTATTGCATTGTGAAAAGGAACACAAGAGGTTATTTTTCTTAAATTGCTAATAAAAGCAATTACAATACTGGCAATAACTGAGCCAATAATTATTTACTCGGCGATCAGAGCAGTATTGCTTGGGCTAGAAATTCAATATTACATCAAAGATCAACAACATATCAATATAAAATATCAGTTTGTGAGGGACCAAGTAGAAAAGAAAACAGTAGAAATTGAATATGTTCAATCGGGAAATAATATGGTGGATTTATTTGTAAAAACCGATTATGAAATTGAAACTACAGGCTTTTTGCTTCTGCAATGTTTGGTGCTGACTTCTTGGGTCTTTATTTGGTCCTGGGCAAGACGTAAAACTGCATCCATTAAGGCCTTCATTGGTCCTGGGCAAGACGTAAAACTGCATCCATTAAGTCCCTATAAGGTCCTGGGTAGGACGTAAAACTGCATCCATTAAGTTATTGTCCTAAGAAACGTCAGTTCAGTTTTTGGTATGAATGTAAGTCCTTAGTTTCGGGGTATAAATGTAAATGGTCCTACTTTGAGCCCAATCCTCTTCTAAATGACTCTCTGGATCACTCTGATCTGGAGTGATAGTAATTGTTTTAATGTGTCCCAGCTATGGATAAAATAACAATTTTTCACTTTTTAGTAACTCTCTGGAACACTCTGACCTGGAGTGATAGTAACTGTTTTAATGGGTCCCAGCTATAGGTAAAGTACCAATTCTTTCCACTTTTGTTGTGATCGCAATCTAAACTTATAATATTGTTATTTATGTTTTATTAACCCGAAGTACTTAACTGTGAACAAAGTGATATGACTAATTTTTGTGGATATTAATTTTCAAGAAAAATAATAAAATTTGGAATACTAAAGTATTTGTTACATATCAATATTAATTTAAAAAAAAAAAAAAAAAAAAAATATATAATTAAATATTTAATATTGGAATTAAAGTATTTATTAACTTTACTAATATTTTGAAGGAAGATTCCAGAATATACCCAAAATAAGCGGGGCTGTTACGGTTTTTTGTGTATATTACATATAACTAGTGAGCAAGTCAAAATGACTTATTTCCCTTTATAGTCTACCAATAGAAGATTAACCAATCAGGAGCCGCAGAACACTGGATCCGTCGTGTATAAAGGTGGCCATCTTTGTTTTCTCACCGGAAGGGCCAGAGGCAGTTTGTCCAGTGAACATGACAGACGGAAGAACTACGCTCTGCTACTTTGCTGCGATATCCACTGCGAACCTGCACTACGCTTTCCTACCGTCTCCGAAATATTCACTGCCAACCTCTGGATTCTATACTCGAAGACGACCGTCATGAAAATGTCTAACACAGAGAACTGATATCACTAACCACCTAACGATGGGAGAGATGGGGAATTAAACTAAAGAAAAAAATAGGGCCATAAAAAAAGGGGCCAATGAGCATACACACTCTAGCTAAGTTTACTTGAAAAAAAATGAAAAAACTAAAACAAAAAACTACATATACACGGGAAGGGTTGCCATTGTTCAACCCAACAATCCCAATATTCTTACAGCCTAACTGGCATCAAAATGCCACTCCAAGTGAGCACCTTTCACTCTGCAGAGATGTGCAAGACTCACCCACATTTTCGCCAAATTCCAATGGATGGAGTCACTTCTTTTCTGTCCTGATCTTGACTTTAAGCTGATGCTTAAAGAAAAGGATCAGTTAAGAGGTAAACTTCTCGGCCACATGGAATTCCTTCTGTTGCATCATCCATATCACAACTCGCATAACCCCCAGTAAGCAAAGGAACACATAGTGCTCAGCCTTAGTCAACTGCGGTTATATATTGCTACAGACGGAACTGGCCTTGAGGACAAAGAACTTTCTGCACAGCATGCAAACCATGATGTCTTCAACAAACTTGCACAACAAAGCTACGACATTACAATGAAAAAAGCGTGATTTAGGGTCTCCACCTCCCCACTGCAGCGAACACCGTTTGGTAACTTAGCCAAACCCACTGCATGAAGTCTTTTGGTGACCCAGAGGGCCACTCGAATCAACAGCCAGGTGAGTGATGACTCAGTGTTATGGAGACATTTCAAACCGGGTGCTCAAGGCCATATGCAGTGAGCCTCCCACTTCATCAGACCAAGCTTGCCTATCAAAGCATCTTGAACGTTCCACCTAATTAACACCTGATATAATGCCTTACAGGACAATGGCTGGACGTCGGAGAGGCCATCCTTTGCCTGTAAGAGTTGCTTGAGAGCAAGCCAACATTCGTGATAGAAGGAGCCCTCACTTCAGGGCGTACAGCTGGCCTCCTCCTCCTCGCATGAGCACACACTTAAGGATGGAAATTTTCTACGTGTGTCTTCCTTCCAGAATTCGCCGTTCTCATCCAACTGCATACACATCCAGTCTAGGTAAGTGATGCGAAGCGTATGTTGATGAATCTCAATGCAAGGCACCCCCAGACCACCATCAGAAGGATGGAGGTAACAGATCTCACGACTAACCATGGCAGCTTGGCTTCCCCACAAGAAGGAGAACAAGAGCCTTACAAATGCCAATAAAGTGTCAGACGGGAGTGGAAGCACGGAGAGTCAGGAGAATCGGATAGATGTGCGATGCACATACTTCCAGCCTCCCCTTCAAGGAAAGATTCCTTCAGGTCCACAGACGAACTGCGAGTTCAGCCTTCTCCTGCACCCCCAACCAATTCATCTCCAACAGGAATTGGGACTGAACCAGATGCTGAATATCTTGACTGGCCCGTCCGTCCAGAGTAAAGATCCGGGAAGAGAAACTCCCTTCCATGAACACAACCACAAGCCAATAGACATTGCGGTTGATCTTGGCCCCTGTCACTATCTCATATCCCTTGATTTCTTTGCTGACTTTGTTAATTTCGGACCAGCTCGAGACAAGAACCAAAACGTCATCAGCATAGGCGGAATACCTGGCCGAGGTGGTAGCACCAGGTAAGGAAATTCCGCGAAGGACTGTATTCATCTTCAACTTACGCAGGAAAGGTTCCAATGCAAGAACGTACAGCAATGGAGATAGTGGACAACCTTGACGAATGGAGTGAGACGAAATGAAAGGTTTCGATCTTACCCCATTCACTTCTACCACTGCACTGGGGAACGCATACAACAGTCGGATCCAAGTGCGAAAGTCCAGCCCGAAACCGGCGACCAAAAGAACAGCCTCCAGAAACTGATGGTCAACCCTATCGAAAGCCTTGGACTGATCTAAATTGATCAGTGTGGCATCACTCTTGACTTGCTCGATGAACAACTGTACCAAATGAAGGTTGTCCTGAACAGTCCCGCCCTTCACAGCACAAGTCTGCTTGGGACCAATGAGACTAGAGAGGACAGCCTGCAAACTGCCAGCTAAGACTTTGGCTAAAATCTTCAACTCTGTGTTTAACATCAAAGGACGATAATTATCTAACCCATCCCCACTGTCTTTGCTCTTGCGAAGCAACTTGATCACACCCCTGGTGAAATGTTGAGGTATAGACCCCTACCTCATCCAGTTGTTGTAAATCAGAGCCAACAAATACATTTCGTAAGGTAGACCATCTAATCCCGGAGTCTTGTCCAGGCCAACCTGTTTCAGCACATCCCAGATCTCAGACTCTGTAATGTTACCCTTGGACCCAGCCGCTTCAGCTGCCTTGAGGTGGAGAAAGTCAGCTAAATAGGCATCAAACTGAGCAGCGCTCAGACTGCGCTACCTGGTAAATAGCTCCTGAAAGTAGTCATGAAAAGGCTCACAAATGCCAATGTTTGGAGTCACAATCCGCTTGTCCAGCAATGTGATGCTTGTGATATGCTGACTAGATGCCCTAGGAGCTCCCTCTGCACGCAATGAAGCGGCCATGTTCATAGCCTCGCAAGACATTCTTTTTATCCTCGCCCTAACTACTAGAGCTTGACCCTTCTTGATAAGAAAGGATGCCAGCTCCACCTTAGCTACATCCCCACTGTCATGTGATTTAACAGCCCAATCTACTTTTGCCTCCAGAGCCTTTTGTGCTGCTAACCCTGCCAGATTGAGTCGACGACTAAAATCAGCAGCAAAAGTCCTAAGTTTGGATTTCAGAGAATCTCACCACTTATTCCCAAACACAGCCCCCGACAATCCCCACTGTAGCATTAGTAGAAGCTGGTCCCTTGTTCACCAAATAATGATGCATTCAATTTCCAGTAACCAACCCTCTTAACCTTAGACAAGCCTAAGTTTACCCGGACCTGGACAAGCCTATGATCAGAGTAAACTATAAAATGGAAAATTGGACGTCGACTCTCTTAACTAGAACTTGGTCGATGTAGCTTGTGCTCACCACTGAATCCAAGCTGCTGCCCTAGGTCCAAGTCTATACCACCTCTCGGGGATGCTCATTTCGATACTTATTGACAGGATGAAATCCCGAAACAGCTTAACATCTGGGTTGTTAGTACCCAATCTATGCCCTATACGATCTATATTGGGATCAAGGACAGCATTCCAATCACCTACTAGAACTACTGAATGAGATGTCAGCAAAAAAGGCGCAATCTGCCAAAACAAAACAGCTCGCTGCGCATGATCATTGGGCGCATAAACCCCAATGAGAGGGAGAGCCTTATCCCTTATGGTAACATCTAGCACACAAAATCTGCCCACCAGGTCCGTGGAGACAAGAGCACACACCGCATCCAGAGACTTACTCACTAGCCAGGAAACACTCCTCGAGCATCCATCAAAACATGCTGAATAGAAGATGAACCTCTTAGACAGAATGTCTTCATGGTCACAAGATAAAAAAATGGGTCTCCTGTACACAACATACATCCACTTCGAGGCTCTGAAGATCATGATTGAGCCTCGCCTATTGAGACTGACCTCAGGCCCTGGACATTCAGACCTGCTAACCAGAGTGCCATTATCAGACTGATTAGGGTTGGGATGCTGGTTTAACATTGTTGGGGTAAGGATACTGACAGCCTCTCCCATTGGCCCTAGGCCCATCTCAGTCTTGATGGTACCTTCTTAGGAGAGATTACCTATATCCCAGGGAAATGTCAGTTTTAGTGCTCTATAGAGGGAGGGGTAAACTAAAACTGGGACCCACCCTGCACAAAACTGTTTCAAATGTTTTAGCTGTTTGTTTTCCATGATGGCGATTGGCGGGGACATTTTACAAGAGATGATGATCCCATCCTATATCGCCCATGCCTGTCGAGCTCCTGTTCCTGTTCTAATAACTGTTAAAACTCTCTGGGCATGGGGAACGTTTTGTGGCTCTTCCACAACCTTGTCAACATATTGCCAAATAGATAGATGCTTCAAATCCTTAATACAGTTTCCATAATCCTTTTTGCATGGCTCTTTTGGCATGGGCCGGGGAAATTCAGCAGACACCCTTCCCCAAGTTATATATGTGTTTCTGAGTTTTTTTCTTTTATCTTTCAGTTCTTGGGTAGGGCTTCTCTGTCTTTTGGAAGGTGGAGAAGGCATATCAGCATTTTTAATGGGTGAAGGACTGGGAGTATGATGATGGGTAATAGGAGGATCTTTGTAAAGGCTGGGATCTCTGCTGAGGGGAACTGTTTTTGAAGGTGTTGAGAGAGGGGAAGTATGTTTCTGAGGTGAAGGTGTGGACTGGGCAGATGTTGATGGATTAGCCTTTTTGGTATCTCTATCCCCTGTTCAGGCTATAGCAGGAAGCACCCAATATCTTGCCGTACTCTGAAAGGAAAATGGAGAAGTGTTCCCCGATAACCCGAGGAGGGACTTTGTAAATTGCTACAATGGTCATTCGTATATTGCTACACTTGTCAATCGTTTGCCTTCATATTCATTTGTAATTATTTTTAGTGGCTTAAACCCTAGGGATTCCAGACAAATTTTGCGCGAACGCTTGTTGATGATGAAGACCGACATTATTCTTTTCTAAATTTTTCTTAGTTCTTGGGGGTCTTCTAAGAGTCCACCTTCTACAACAAGGTGTACGTAACTCTCAGCTCGCTCCAAGAACTCCACAATAGTGATTATGCAACCAGGAAAGGGGGGGGGGCAACCAACAAGAGGGCGATTCCCTGGCCTCAGCATTATCTATTTTCTTTTCTTTATTTTGGACATTATTGTCTTCCATATATTTTGATTTCAGATTTTGGCCATTTTTGGCCTCCATAGATTTAGTTGTCTTGTTTGGGTAATTTCCTTCTTCCTTATCTAGGGGTGTACTCATCAAAACTGGGTACTCCTCCATGCTATCTTTGTCAGGAGGGTGTTTTTTTTAAAGGAGAACAAATGTTTTTTTAACTAACCTCCTGAAATCAGTCATTATTGGTTTCTTTCTTTTTTTTTTTTTTTTAGTAAGAAAAGATGGTATATTGCTTGTTTTTTCTCTACTTTTAGAGATTATAAGATGGAAGGAGAGGGATGGTAAGAAACAAGTGTCGTCTATAGGCAAAGCAAAATGTAAAAAATAAAACAGCAAAAAAATATCGCTTAGAAGTGAATCAAACAAATTTAAGATGACAAAAAAATTCAAAACAATAATCACAAAATAACAATTAAATACATTAAAAAAAGAAAAACGTGAACAATTGGTCACAAACAAATGAAAAGATAAATATACATAAAATTAGAATGGAAAACAACAGTTCAAAACAAAAAACAAACGTTATAATGAATGAAGACCCAAATAAATTACACAAAATAAAGTAAACTATAAAGAAAACACTTTAAGCAACAATAAACATTTTTAAAAAACTAAATATAAAAGTAAAAAGGACAAGCTACAAACACAAATACGAAAAACAACACGTATCAACTAAACAAAAAAAATTCAATATGGCGCTTTAAAAATAAAGGCTTGCCGATAAACTAAATATGAGTAGAAAACAGACAAGTTAGACTAAATAAACACAATTAGAACAAATATGAAAACAGAAGAATTAAACGATTAAAACACAGAACATTTAATGGAAAAGGAAAAAAAAAAAGAATGAAGTAACACGTAACAAATAATACGTTACTAAATGAACAAAGAAAAAATAAAGTCTGATGACAACAGAAATATTAACACAGAAATATAAACAGATAAACTCTGGGAGGAGAGTATAGAAAATCAAAAATGAAAAAAGGGTAAATTAAAAAGGAGACTTTAATGTAAAAATCAAAACTAATAATAGGATAAATACAAAATAAAAGGAAAAATAAAAATGGGAATGTAATAAACTGAAAAAGAAAAGAAAAAGTGAAAAAAAAAAATCAAAGAAAGTTTTCAAATAATAGTCAGCAAAAGAGAACAAAAAAGGTAAAATTAATTAGAACTTAACTAAAACGGAGTTTGTAGAACAAAAAAGAATTTCCTAGTATGGCAGGAAAACCATCTTATCAAGTCTGGTAAGTATTACAAACACTGTCCAAATCACCGACTGCAGACTAACGTACAGCATTTACTATTGTATTTATGTGAATGGGTACATACCCATTATTGTCCATAGATCTGCTACAACATATTGCTTGATTTGTATGCAGAAAAATGAAGTAAAAATGATTTTCTACTTCAATATGCATTTGAAAATAAAGTGAAACAGCTGAAAATATGGCTAAAGGAATCACTGTATAAATCTAAATTTGTTGAAGGTGCTTAAGATTTTTACCTAAATGACTATCCTAATAAAAGGTATTGTTAGATATAGGAAATTGTAAAAAAATAAATTTGTGCAGTCAGCTTTATACAAATATTTTTTTAAGAAATATTTTACTTTTGATGTAATTTTGAAATAAATATCAATTTTATTAACTATCATTAGAATAGCAAAGACATTGTAATTTTTGCTTTAAATACAGGTAAAATTTTTTTTTCAAACACTATTATGAGCCTTGATGGAAAATCTGAAATGACATGGGTTTATTGTATTATTCTCATGTATACTATTAATTACTTGAATTTGTCGTGTGTGTAAAAATTGGGACAACTTAGTTGCATAAAGTAGGGTTTGCTTGTATTGCAAACTACAATTGAAACTTTACTGTAATTCTGTTTGTGATTTAATATTGCTAATACAGCTAAATAGAAACACAGTTAAATTTCAAAAAGGAATTGAGAAATGCTGACAAGGTAATAATAATAATGCTAAGCAAATATTTTTTTACAAATTCAAGTTTACAAATTAATATTTATAAAAGTAAGTATGATTATAAATATGTATATACACGTGTGTACACTCACATGTGAAACTAATCTGTGTGAACGCAAGGTAAAAAAAACCCAAAAAACATGGAACAAATTTGATATAATCTTATTACTTTATTTACTATCATTAGAATAGCAAAGACATTTACTCTAAAAAAGGAAAAAAAAGAAATCAATACTGGCCATTGCTCAATAGAATTGTTATATGGATTCAAATAAAAGTTGCTATGTGAATTTTGTTTACAAGTTTGTTTATGGAATAAAAATAAATCATAAAATACTGTGAATTTCTGTGATGAGTTATTTACATTATTTACACACTGACTATTGTCCTCCTTTTTGTTATCACAACGTTTCAGCAACTGATTCCTCCAGACTTCATCAAGGGCTTGTTAATCTGGGTAACCTTCAGAGAATTTAAAACTGAATTCTTTATTTAATATTTATTTTTGTTGCCAATGTCTAGGGATATCTCATCTTGTTCTTATTTAGCACTGCCCAGTTATTGTCCACTCTGTATTCACATCTGCACTATACAGTGCTTTAATCCATTGGATAGTAATTGTGAGTTCAATCCGTGGGCTGGGTAGTGCTGACAAATTGTGGAAACTACGCAAACAATAACTGAGCATTACTGAATAAGAACAAAATGAGATATCTCTAGACATAGCAGAATGAGAACAACAACAATAATAATAGATAAAAAAATTCCCTGAAGGTAAACCTGGTGAAGCCAGGAGAGCACAACTATGGATACATTGTGAGAACAAAATGAAGGCAAGAGTTAGAGTGTAAATAACAATTACTTGTAATTTCAGGTAACATGATTGAATAAATAACTCAGTTTTCTACAATCTTTCAGTGAATATATAACTAATATCTTGTTAATAGTTTATATAAGTTTGACAAATCTTGAAAATTGGATTATTATGCCAAATATATCATAAGCAAGAGATGTAAAAGGAAAGAAACATCTTGAGTGTGAAAATAAATAATAGACACATGCATATTAAGATGGAGTGTGTTTTTCTAACAATGCTGTTGAAAAAACTAAACATATTAAAGTATTGTTTTCGTGTAATTGTGAGGTGTATGTATCAGTCTTGTATTACCTCTAGGAGATAGATTTGTTAGTAAATTTTTATTTTTTTCTCACTAGGGAAATAAATAATAATCAAAATTGATCTGAAAAGTTTGCAATGTTAAAAGGGTATGAACATTTGTGAAATTGTTTTGTGTTTAAAAACACCTTTTCTCAAGTGAAAAGAAGAGTTGAAACACCTGTTAACTGTTTGACAAAAAGTAAATAACTGATTCAATAGTTATGGAAAGGACATCTGACTATAGAAATCTGAGGCAAATATGCATGACAGAAGACAACGGTGGAATTTAATTGCATTTGAAAAATGAAAACTAGCATATAGTAACATAGAGAAAAGTGGTTAATAAGATCTTTTATCTAAAATTCCAATACATTTAGATGGGTCAAATAAAAGATCTTGAAATTTGAATCTATCCTAAGCAAAGAATAGTGGTCAATAGTGAAATATTTCTTTCTTTTTTTGTTTTAAAAAAATAAATTATTGCAAGTTATATAAAGGCAGAAAATATTTTTAGAGTGTATGAATTTGGTAGGGGAGAAGGAGATAATGATTTTGTGATACAAATAGCAGAAATGAAATTCTCTTGTTGGAAATTATAGCTGGGGAGAGAAGAGGTAAATTACCCAAGGGTATTCTGAATGTAAGTGAATATAAAAAAGCAAACTGGAATTGGAACTAGGCTTTCCTATTAACAATTCTGAACCATTATCCATTACACCACCCAAACAGCCAAGTTTACAGCACCTAGTATTCTCAAGTGGTCACCCATCTAGATACTAACCAGGTTTGATGTTGCTTAACTTCTATAATCGTATGGGAACCAATGTTTCAACATGATATGGTTGTAAGTTCAGGTTTTTTTTTGTGATACTGACAAACAGAAAGCAAAGGGTTAAAATTAAAATATAACTTGAAACAAGACAAAAAGGGTTAAAGAATGGAACAATAGATAAACTAAAAGAAGTGAAATTGCTTTTAATTTTGAAAGTTTATTTTTTAAGCAGAGTTGGCTCGAAGAAAGTGACTTTGTTGTTTTGGGGAAAAAGATTATCAAAGAGAACATCTGGAAAAGCTGGGCTGGTGATTGATAGCACTGCCTTAAAGTGGAAGTTATGAAATCATCTAGAGATCAGCTGAAAATAAAGCCAATTGAGAAGATAATATTTGGTAATTTTTAAAAACAAAGCAGAATTGAGAAACTGATATATTCCACTTATCAAAAAGTAGAAATTGTAAACAAATCGAGAAATAGAATTTATGTAAAGACCCAGGGTTCATAAGTGCAAATGAGTTAACAAGATATGGAGGAAACACCTGGTAAATTTCTGATTATATGAACAAGACCAGGATGGGGAAAATTTGCTGACAAAAAAATTAAAATGATAATCCTAATTAATGACTAAAAGTGAAGCCATGCCATTTCACCCACAGGGTTTTAAAATCAGATTTGTCAAAATGACAATCGAAATGAAAAGTGTAGGTGAGATACCAAAAACGATGCAGTAATTGCCTACGCCCACTGGGAAGTAATAATGGGAAGCATAAATAAGAGAAGGTATGAGTTATATGGATGGGTCAATACCTGCAACCACTAACCATAGGAAGTAGCAATTTCCAAATTTAGAGAGATAATTAATTTTCCAAAGCCAGGCAAGAAAGGCTTGTTGGAAGGCAGGGGAAACACCGGGTCCCCCTATCATGTCAGCCACATGCCAGTCTTAGATAAAAGTCAATATAAGCAGAACACTGAAGCAATTCCACAGAGTTGCTGGCCAGAGATGCAGACAAGACCAGACAGCAGGAGGAGCTGATGAATTCCATGTGACTTGCTGCCAAAGAGAACTCCTGACTTAAGCCTTGTTTCAGACTTAGCTAAATTAAGCAAAGTGTCACAATAGAATTCAAAGTTGGGAGGGTTAATATTTTTGTACAAAGAATGATATAAACCACATAGAAAATAGACCCTGAAGAAATTCCTATCTTTTCTTTATTATGTCTGCAAAGAACATTTTTTTTTTATTTTTCTTTGTGATATAACTTCACCGTGATTTGAACCAGTGCTACAATTGCTGGCGACAACCCTGTCTTTGTCAGCTCTGTGATTAAAAAACACAATGTGGGGTGGAGTGGGGTGCAGTCTAGAACGGCCAAGTTCAATGACCAGTGATAGTAAGACAGCTTAGGAATTGATCCAGAATTGACCAGCATGAAGTATCATATTTTTATTAAAAAATGTCAAGTTTAGAACACTGTCCTCATCATTGATAATTGTGTACTACTGTTGTTGCCCTTTTCTCCACAATTCAGGATTTTCTTGTTTTTAAACAGATTGCAGAAACAGATTTTTTTTTTAAAACATTTTTGAGAAAATAGATTTTTTGAACTTGACATTTGTAATGCTTTAAAAAATCAGGGGATCAAGGGTATTTATATTATGACCCCCCACAACCATTAAATAAATAAAAAAAAAAAATTCAATTGATAAATATATTTAGAGTCTGATGAATGCTAATCTATAAAAATTATTCTTCCCCAAATCTTTCCTTATTTTTTATGAGCATATCAGTTAACCTCAGTAATGTGGGAAATGGAATTTGAAGTAAGAGTTTCTTTATAAGCTAGATTTATGGCAGGTAAGAAAGCAACAGTAACATAAATCCTAACACCCTCCAGTAAAAGGCTGGCACAAACTATGTGAAGGCATAACACAGTTGAAATAAATGTATTCAAACTTTTTTTAATACTTTCCACCTTCACCCAGTTTTTATGACAAAAACTTCAGAAGTATTCCTTATTCAGTTTTGGTACACAAATAATCAGTCATCTCGAACTGACCAGATGTTACATTACTAATTGCATTTCACCAATGGCTGGAAAACATACAAATGCATATAGCTAAAGGAAAGTTATAAGTTATATAAATATAACTAGATTCAACTTGTAATTTTATTTACATGGAGTCAAAAAAAATTAAGCTAGTGAGAATCATGACAAATTAATTTTAAAATTATCACGAAGTTAACTTTTGCTAAAATCTTGAGGGATGAATAAAATACATCCATATTTACCAAGTTTCTACTTTCTGGGGGAGGGGGTTTCTTTCCTTTCAGCATTCAGTGTCTAATATATATTTCTAATATACATATTCTAAACACTATGGCATTCATAAACATTTTGAAAATATATATATATATATATAAAAAAAAAAAAATAATGATATTATTGTTTGTATTAAAGTGATCTCACAACTAATTTGCATTGATAATTCATAATTTGTTATCTATACCAGATTTTATTATGAAAATCAATGTTTTCATAAGATTGGGAACAATTTTAGGCTAAATGATAAATATACAATGTGAATTTCAGTTTATAATATCTTTAAAAAAAAAAAAAAAAAAAAAAAAAAACAACATTTCACCCCAAGAAAGGCAGGAGTGCCACTAGCATGCAAGGGGTTACAGAATATGGGAGCAAGGGTAAAGAGGCGTGAGAGAGGAAAGGATGAAGAGAAATACGGGGAACAGATCAAGGCCTCTGGAAATGCCAATTGACATTGCATTTGAATTTGACCTAGTAGCATGTTTAAATTTACAATAGTTTATTTGTATATTTATAATAGTAAAGTTATTGATATCTATTGTTTTAATTTCAAATAGAAAGTTCCATGGGTCATAAAAAGATATATATGTTCAATAGAGCAACAAGGTAAAGTTATTAAGTGACAGGAGTATAAAATGCTGGAAATTAAAAAAAAAAGTTTTAACAGATCACAGAACATTATAAACATTGGAGAGATAAGAATAAGAAAAACAATGGTAATAAAAAGTTAAAATGGAAAAGTTGAAGCAAATATTTTAAGAAGCTGGTATTGCAAATGTAAACAGAAAAAATGCAGAACATAAAGAACATTGGCTAAAGAGATGAAAGCAACAAAACTTAAGTTTACCAATATCTAAAAAAGTTGTTTGAATAAGTACAAAAACCATCATTTCTCAACAGTGACTTTATGTGAGGAATATAAAGCTACAGTGTGTAAGGGGGATAAAGTTTTGGGCTGGTATTGTAAGCAATATAATTAGATACCTATAAAGTTGAGGGTGTCAAGATAAACATAGAATTATTGTAAGTTCTCAAATGTTTTGTGAACTGTACAGGTCACAGCCAAGAAGCTTTAAGAATGCTTATTCACAATTTACAAAGCTTTTTCAAAACAGGTTTTAAAAACACTAAAATTAATGTAGTAGCTCCTAGCCCTTTCATATACAAATCCAATAGTGACCCATAATTAAGAGATATCAGAACAAGAAAGAATATTTAAGAAGATTTCTGGTAATAAAAACTGTTGCAAGAAATTCAAAACAGTAACAGTTAACAAATCAATTACTGAAAGACTGATGGAGATTATAAAATATCAAAGAGTTCATTAACAATTAAAATAATAATTTATGCATTTGAATTATTGTGTAAATTAGATATGTTTCTGTGGGCTGTCTTTTGTAAATTTATTTATAGATGAATAGTTATGCTGTATTCATTTTTTTTATAACTAGATACCACCATAAAACAGGTTATTACCAATATTTTTAATAATTAATCAAGCAATTAAACTTGTTAAATATATTGCTAATATAAATATGTCATAATATATCCTGAAACTTTCACAAATATCAGTTGGTTAATACCAGTTTTAATTAAAAGGAGCGTACATATGGAACTTTTAAATAAAAAGCATCAAAGTATATACTAACTTGAAGCGATGAACAAAGATACAACAACCAGAGAAACACTTGCTAGTGATGAAGTAATTCATAGGAGTGCCATTTCAGAAATATTATATAAACATTTGCTGAAATTAAACAAAAAGTCCACACAATAGACCGTTTCATGTCTAAAATGTTTTACTTTGAGTGCAGAGAAAATTTATATTATTACTAGTATGTTCTCCAAGATGAATTCAGATTTTGAAGTGAGGACCAAATGGAGGCAGGATCCTTCACATGCTTGTCTACTAAATTCCATCACTATATATATGAAATTAACAATAGTTTAGAAGATAAAAAATTGGTTTTAATAACAAAATTGTTAAGAATAAAAGTTAATTTGCCATAAATTTATTTTAATACAATTACACAATGAATGACAACCTGATTTTTGAAAACAAGAAAAAAAAAATGGAGGGAGCACTGAGACCACTAAACTTACATTAAATGTTAGGTTGCTTCGAAATATGAGATTTCTAAATGGTCAATGTAGATTTGCAATGCTGTAATGCTATTGGGCTGTCTGGAAAATTCATGCCAATTTTTAAGGGAAATTAAAACACAAAACAAAATTATGCCATTAAATATTTATTCAACTAAATATGAACCATTTTGTTGCACAACCTTTCTCCATTTTTTCTTCAACTTAATTCCAGAATTTCAGTGGTTTCTTGGCAAAGAACTCATTAAGGTGTTTTTTTTATGTCATCCAAAGAATTAAAATTTTTATCATTCAGATTATTATTCAAGGACCTGAATAAATGAAAATCCGAATGAGCAATGAATGGTGAATATGGCAAGCTGCAACAATTTTTGCCAGGTTGCCAAAAGCACTATTCTGATGAAAAACAATACCTTTCTATCTTTCCTGTTCACCAATTCTGGGAGTTTTTCTTGAATTTCTGCCTTTAATTTATCCAGTTGTGAGCTGTACTTTTCAGAATCAACTGACTGGTTACTTGACAGAAGCTCATAGAACAGGATTCCTTTCCAATCCCACCAGGTGCACAGCATGACTTTCTTAGGATGAAGACCTACTTTTAAGGTGGCTAAAGTTGGCTCATGTCGCTTACCCCAGATCTTTTTTGCTGAACATTGTTGTAAACAATCCATTTTTCCTCACCAGTCGCAATTTTAGAGATGGGTGGTTTAACTGAAAAACCAACTTTTTTTTTTGTTTCATCCCCACACTGTGAAACTGCATTGAAATTTTTTATGAAACCAAAATTGTTCGGTTTAGTACTATCACTACTGATTTCATATCCAAAGAAACACTACTGAAAAAGACTTTCAGATGTTGATAAAATTAAATTTTATCAACATTTATACCATTGTAAGAGAAAAAGATTGAACAAAAATGTTAAAAACATTTAATTGACTAGTTTTAGGGAATAAATGTGAAATCTACTGTTTCACAAAAGAAATGAAGAACAAAAGAAAAAAAAAAAAAGGAAATACAAGATATGACACTTGGAAATCATGTTTTCAAAAGGGAAGAGACATGTCTAAAATCTATTTGTTTCAGTTAAAAAAAAAAACAAAAAAACTTTGTGGTAAAAGTTAACAAAATAGTGAGTAAAAATAAAAGAAATAGTTGCCAGTTTTTTCTTAATGTTAAATTTTATAAAGTCAGATTTTTTTAAGGGTTGTGCAGAATTGTTGTCTAGTAAGAAGCCAGTGTATGCCAATCAAGAAATGAATGAAGATTTTTTTTTTATGAATAAATTTGTTTTTTTTTTTAATCTAGGAAATGCACCTAAATTAGATATTAAGAATAAAATAGTTCTTAATTTCAGTTTTAAAATGTGATTATTTCCAGACATGCAAGTCTCTAGTGTAAAATTATTTGTTTTCTACAAATAAAATTATGCTTCTATCTTGCAAATAATACACCTAAAATTAGATATAAAAAAAAAATAAAGTTTTGATCTCAGTTTTAAAATGTGTATATTTTCAAAATTGCAAGTAATTTTTTTTTAAACCCAAAGTAAAAATTCTTTTTTATCCATGAGTGTTTCGGTGGATGTTCTGCCTATAAAATTCTTCTAAAACAAGGAAAATTAATTCATTTTATTTTTACAAATATCTTTATGGTTTTATCTAGCAAATACACTTAAGGTTATATATTAAAATGATTAAAATAGTTTTTAATTTCAGTTTTAAAATGTATATCTAAAAAAGAACAGATTTGTAAATCTACACATTCTAAAAGTGAAAATAATTAAAAGCTTTTAATTATTTCTAATATTTAATTTTAAGTGTATTCGCTAGATAAAAACAAATTTAAGGTAAAAAAATAACTCATTGATTTTCCTTGTTTAGAAGAAATTTATTTGCAAAACTCCAATAATAATTGACTGGCATACCAGAAAAGAATTGTGGTATTTTTAAAAACATAAGGGCTTTCATTTTTGGGTTTTCAATTCCAGTGGTATTTAATGCATGTCTATAAATTTTTATTACCCTTGCTTAAAAAAAACTAAAAGAAAAAACAAAAAAAAAACCCAACAAATACTGACCACTTACACACCAGTTAACAGACTTCCACAATGACAGACATTTCACCACTTGAGAGTCGAAAACAAAAAGTATATGAGGCATTTACTTTACGCAACAAGACAGTAGTTTCAATAATTTTAAAGTTCTTTTACCACATGTACTATCAATTCATCTTTTTTCTTTTTTGCTGCTTACTTTAATTTTTGAATGAATTCACTTCCATGGGTCATAGAAGAGATGAACATCTTTCTGGTTGTGTCTTCTAATTGAGTGTACAATTTCAAGAATATTGATAAAGATTGGTCACTTTGATTTTGTGAAACAAAGTAAAAAAAAAAAAAAAAAAAAAATCATTTCGTATTTTCAGCTGTTCAAACAAAATAATTCAATGAATAAAAACATAAAAATTACATATTTAGAAATATTTTATTTTCTTTCCAGCCACATGAATATTTTTAAGATTGGACCAGAAATACATGAGATATTGTGAGCTGAACGGACTAAGTTGCAAACTTATCAATCTCAAATCAAATCAGACACCAACTTGAAATGTTATCATTACACAAAAAAATGAATGGCTTCCTTAGAAAGCAAAAATACTAAATTAAAAACCAAATTGAAAACCACAACACCAAGGGAAAACTGCAAAAACCGATACAGAAACATAATTTGCCAAACCAACCAACTCTCCACAATTTGCTTAAAAAAAAAAAAAAAGGGTGAATTTTCATTGCATTTATACACCAAATCACAGATGAAATGTGATTCTTTCACTCAGATCATGTGGTACCCAAACATTATAGTGATTTGAGTACCCAAGCTTCACTAAGTGCTCATGGATGGTGGATTTTGATAAATTTAGCGTTTCTGCCAATTCCCGCGATGTATAATGTGGGTAATTCTCAATCAATGCATTGATTTGGTTGTTAACTGTAGTAGGGGAGGGTCTACCTGAGCATTCTTCATCAATAAGGCTACAATCACCAACTCTAAACTTAGTGAACCACTTCCATACAGTTCTTTCAGCTAAAGCACCTCCATTGTAAACAGCGCACATCTTTTTTGTTGCTTGTGAGGCATTTATTATTATTGCTAAATAATAATAAAAAAAAGAAGCATCTGAAAATGTCTAAAATGCACCTTATAATCTTCATAGGGATGCAAAATTGACACAAGTACTTTTGAACTTTCTTTCTCAAGAGATAGTTTGAAGTGTACTCTGATCAGAAATGTAAGCATATGTTGTAATGTGTTGGAAAATGAACAACTAAAAATTGGCATGAACTTTCCAGACAGCCCAATATTTTTATTAGGCTATGAATTATTTAATTCATAAACATTTCCAGATATATGCTATACATAAAGAATAAAGTTGTAATTTGTGTTGGGGTTTAACTTTAGCATCCATTAAAAAGAGGAATACTTTTGATAAAGTACAGCAATCTGTTTGTAAGAAAGTGAAACAACTTTTAAAAAAGTAAAATTACAATCAATTTTGCATGTTATAACAAATTAAAGTTCAGTTTTATCAGAAAGTGGAAATGGAAGAGAAAATTGTTACAAATGAGAAAATTTCCAACATTAAAATTTTAAATTTGAAACCTCAAATTTGGTTTGGACAATCATTTGAAAACTGAACACAAATAAATAAAATGGTAAATTGTAACCTCTTCATTATGAAATGGCTGGAATGTGCAAGTGCTGTTTAATTTCTGGTTTTCCTATTCAAATATGCTCAGAAGCTCATTGTGCTAGATCTTCTCTCTATCACTCCTTTTATTTTTTTTATTATTAAGGACAATTCTGGTTGATTTTAATTTAAACCAGGTGCATTTTATTAAGATAAATAAATGCCCAAAACTTTATAAAAAACGTTTTAGCATCAAAATCTGTTATTACTAAGAAGAAAGACCAAAGGATTTTTTGATGTAAAAATTATTATTCTTTTTAATTTTTTGAACCTTCAAAATTTTGGTTAAAAATCATGTTTTTCTGACATGTTGGGGGGGTCATAAATTTGTGGAGAATTTGAGCATCTTTTTGTTTGCAATGAAAAACATTGATTGAAAATTCTTGCAAAAATCAGATTCAGATATTTGTTGCAGTTTAATGAAATTTTCAGGGCTTCTTCACAAATGAGCGAAATTATTTTTCTATCTTTTTTAACATTTGTTACCCAACAGTTATGAAATTCAGAAATACTATTTTTTGTAGCTCTTGGCATGTCCTTGGAGAATTTATCAAATTTTTTAGGTGTCAAACAGGACCACAAGTTACAGAAAATCTGCTCTGAGTAGTTTTTTATGTACACTGTTGTCTTAAGAAAATTTTTTTTTTCGAGGAATAGTTCATTTTTACAAGACTTGTTTATTTTTTTAATCAGAATTTATATAAACTTTTAAAATTCTGTATTATTAACTTGCAGCGGTCAAGTGATGATATTGTTATTATTAAATAAAATAAAAACTAATCATAATGGAAAAGCTTATGACAATAATTTAGTGATCCCATTTTATTTTATTTTAAAAAGAATTATGCTTTGTGTGTGTGTATAAAGAAACGTGCCGTTTTTTTGTAAATAGACGTCCATACATGACAATGACATTATCAGAAAATAAGAGCGGTAACTAAAATTTATTGGTAATTTTCTAAATGCGTGTCTTCGTAAGTAAGACTATAAAGTTTAAAGTACTTAAAAAAAAAAAAATAAATAAATAAAATAGAATGCTTAATATTTAAAATACTGTATAGTTAAAAAAAAAATCATCTAAGGCATTTTTACGTTGTATTTCAATTTGTCATGTAATTTTACATAAATCTCGCAACCATTATTGCAGAAAAAGTACTAAAAATTAATGTTTCAATTCAGTTCAGATTATTAACAACTTTTACTTAAATCAGCTATTTTTTCTCAAATAATATTCGGAACTGGAAAAAACAAAGTAATAATTTGTTCTTAATTCCGATTAATTCAGTTAAACTTCCTCAAATAAAGTTTCAGAAAAGTTCACGTTCGAAAGATTTTTTTAATAAGAAGAATTATGTTGTGTTGACAAATTTATGGACGATTTTTTTTTTACTGATCTGATAATCAAAAAAAAAAAAAAAAAAAAAGAAATGAAAAAGAAAAAAACATACCAATCAATTAAAAAAAAATTTGGTTTGAAATAGAGAAAGAAAAGTATTGAAAATATTTAGCTTAGAATTAAAACTAAAATAAAAAAAAGTAGCTTCAAGAAAATTTTTTTCATTTTAAAAATTTGCTTTTCTTTTTAGGTGACGATACCGAGCACACAACATATACTTACACTTGTTATTGTGCGTAAAAAAAAAAAAAAAAAAGAAGCGAGATTGGAATGCAATGGCAGAATTACAGTACACACTACAGTACGGTAGTGAATTCTCGTCAACGAATAAATACCTAGAGGAAAAAAAAAGAGCAGGGAGAGAGAGAGGAAAAAAAAGAGCAGGGAGAGAGAGAGGAAAAAAAAGAGCAGGGAGAGAGAGGAAAAAAAAAAAAGAGCAGGGAGAGAGAGAGGAAAAAAAAGAGCAGGGAGAGAGAGAGAAAAAAAAGAGCAGGGAGAGAGAGAGGAAAAAAAAGAGCAGGGAGAGAGAGAGGAAAAAAAAGAGCAGGGAGAGAGGAAAAAAGAGCAGAGAGAGAGGAAAAAAGAGCAGAGAGAGAGGAAAAAAGAGCAGAGAGAGAGAGAGAAAAAGAGCAGACAGAGAGAAAGTGAAAAAAAAAGAGCAGACAGAGAGAAAGTGAAAAAAAAAGAGCAGACAGAGAGAGAGAGAGAAAAAAGAGCCCAGAGAGAGAGAGAAAAAAGAGCCCAGAGAGAGAGAAAAAAGAGCAGACAGAGAGAGAGAAAAAAAAGTGCAGACAGAGAGAGAGAGAGAGGAAAAAAGAGCAGACAGAGAGAGAGAGAGGAAAAAAGAGCAGACAGAGAGAGAGAGAGGAAAAAAGAGCAGACAGAGAGAGGAAAAAAAAAGTAAAACCATCATTTTAATTAAAAATATTAATAAAAAGAATTATTCAGAATAAAAAGCCATGATGAAGAGAATGAAATCAGGATAAATTCTTGAGCAACAAATCTAATTTTTCCTTCATAAAAAATCTACAAGTTTTAATTATGAAACAATAACAATTCTTTAAGGCGGCATCATTACAAAGTTTCTAACTTTGGGTTCGGACAGAAATACTTTGACAGCTGTATAACTTTCACAATATTAAAAAAGAGAGCAAGACAAATAAGTTTGAAAAGAAACGTATCGATTATTATCTGATGTTCTTGTGGAGAAAAAAGAAAATAAATTTTAATTTTTCTTCACATTTCTGAAACAAACAAAAATAGATCATGAAGTGAGAGTCAAGATTACTTCAATTTTTCTCGTTTATATTTTTTTTTTCTTGAATCATAAAATTAAAAGATGCTTAAAAATAAAAACATTTTGCCGCTTTGAGGACCAAAAAAATGTTAGTTTTTAAATTTTAATATGGAAAGTTTCAATCAGAATAAAAAAAAACAAAACAAGCTCACACAAGAGAAGACTAAAGATTACTGAAACTTTAAAAAGAAGTCATGAAAAAAATATCCAAGTTGAATTTTAAGAAAAGTTATTGTTTATGTGAAAAAGAATAACAAGAAAGTGATTGGTAACATGAAGCAGTAAGCTTTTTAACATCAAAAAAAGATCACTTAAATAAACGAATTTAGTAATCTAGAAAATTAACTTTCACAATCTTATCATTGAGGAAAAGGAAACTTAGAATTTTCCCTCAAACTACACGACAGTGTCCACAACAAATTCATCAAACAAATAGTAGTGACTGGTTTAAGAAGATTAGCAAGTGAAAATAACTTTAAAAAAGAATTTTTTAAAAATCAATCGTTTCTGTAGTTAGTTATTTTAGTTTGCATGCACAATTCATTCGGAGACAGAAAGATAATCGAAATTTTGCAAAGATGATTTTAGTATATATATATATATATATATATATATATATATATATATATATATATATATATATATATATGTGTGTGTGTGTGTAAGCAAATATATGGATATAGATCCGACGGTATGAAGAAAATATACGGAAAAAACAAACAAAAATCCTAATATGCAATTATGCTGTTTTAATGTTAAATGTCAACGTCGAACGTTTCGGTCTAACATTAAAACAGCATAAATTGCATATTAGGATTTTTGTTTGTTTTTTCCGTATATTTTTCTCTCTCTCTCTCTATATATATACAGGGACAGGTAATTTAGTCTAAATAGCACGCATCAAGACAGGTAACCACACCCAAAGGGCGAAAGAAAAGATAAGGCACAAACACTCATTTGGGCATCACCACCAAGGCAGAGAGAAAGATTAAAAAATGATTGTTCTAAAAATAAATCGTATATTTTTGCTTAAAAATTATTAGAGATGAAAGATATTTTATGCCATTATAAAGTTTTTAAACGATTAAGTCTATTAATGCAGAAGTGCTGCAGACTTCTAGTAAATATACACACAAAAAACATACCATAAAGGTGGCCAAAAAATGGGGGCATAGTTTATAATAAAAGAATGTTAAAATTTAATCCCCCAGTTTATAGCCAGAGGTATGCATTCCATAAACCTAGAAAAACAGAAGATTGCACAAAATGTGCATCAAAACATGTTTTTTTTTTGGATTTGAATCAAGTCGGAAAGATACTTTTTTGTTAAACATGTATGTGTCTTTGCTAATTTAGTTGAGACACTTTTTTTTATAAACAGAAGACACAAAAAGTATGTAAACTACTTACCGATTTACAAGGGACAGCCATGCTCTTCTGATGTCTAAATCAGAACCGGAAGAAATTACGGAGCAAATCTCTGTCTCTCTTTCTCTCCAAGCATTGTCTGTTGCTTCATGCGAAAAAGAATAAATGTAATCTACAAATAAATATCATTCGATTTTTCCTTCTTCTCAATAGATCATCGAATCAAATATATTTTTTAATATCCTCCAAATAACCAGGTACTCGTTGATACCACAGTGACGGCTGTGATGTCATGACATTACTTCCGTTTTAAAGTAAACATAACCGGGGAAAGTTAAAATGCGAAGTGAGGCACCATTTTTAACGCACCCGGTTAGGATCATCACGTCGTTTACAGTTCGTTGCCGAGAAGGATGGCATGCTTACAGACATCAAAGAGAAGGAAAAGATCATTGAATTATTTATCAAATTTTTACATTATAATTTTGCCATGATTTATAAAACGAATAAAGTAGTTAAATCATTGAAAAATATTCTTTATAATGCCTAGCTATCTTCAACATATTGAAATTGAATATTTGTGAAAAAAAGTAAAACTTTCAAAGTAGAAAAATTTTTACTTTTTTTTTTTTTTTTTAACAAAATTGGCAGTGACTTGGAGAACTTTAAGAGATGACGCGATAACGTTATTGTTGAAGCAGTTAAAGAGGTATTTAAAAAGAAGCAAAAAAACATTTGCTACCGTTTTTATTTATTTTTCTGATAGTGATTGCATTTTCTGCCACTTTAGGATTTCAGTTTAAAAAGCCGTTCACAAGTTATATCATCATATCCAATACAAATACAGAGACAAGCAAGTTTAATAACTGAAAAAAAAACAAAACAAACCCACATTTATGATATGACAAAAGTTTTGATCACAAAATATTGCTAACACTTTCTTGAACTCCTCGCTAAGATGAATAATTTATTTTTAAGGTGTGGGAAACATTTAATTTTGAAGTGAGATAATAAAGAGTTTGTTAGTTTTATTATGCCAGAATTTGAGCTGGTTCGATTCATCTAGAGATATAGACAAAATTCTACAACTCAGGTAATTTTTTTTTGTTACCTTTCTCTAGCTAGATTCATTTAACCATATACGGTATCTACCGAAGACATTTCTCGAGGTAGTTAAGAAATACCGGATGCTATGGTCACGTGTCAACATTAGACTTCCTGTTTTTGTTGTTGCTAGGCTACAAATACTTGTTTACATGTTGCATTGCGATGCGCTTCCTTAAAACTATCAAATAATAATAATTATTATTTTATTATAATTTTTTTTTATAGGAAATAGGTATCATCACGGACATTCTGAAAAAAATAATAATAAAGAGTTGAAGAAAAACGCATTAAATAATTTAAATGTCTTTGAAGTTAAATCGTGGTTTTATTTGACCAACCAAAAATACCAAAATTATATAACTTTTTAAAAACTGATGAACCGACAAAAATACTCCCTCAGAACTTAAAAATAAAAAGTTTCGAAAGTGCAATTGATTTTGATTTGGAGGAGGTACCTAGAAGAAATTTAAGATCCTTATATGTACGATTATTTTTTTGCCATCTTTACAAAAAGTTTTAAAAGTTCTGACGTTTATTTTTATCTACTCGGAGCATCAAAATATTTTTTTCTTTTTGCGTGAATTTATTTCTAAAAAATTCACACATGGAATAAAAAAAATAATCTTAGTGACTCAATTTGAAAGATACAGTGTGCACTTCTGATAATGAAAGCAAAAAATATAAATAAAAAAATCTCCAGTTTTAATTTTTGAAACATTAGGGAATTATTTAATTTAAAATAGAATTTTTAGTAACCATTTACACTTGTAATCGTCAATACTCTCCCCGCGGCTGGTTGCTGAAATGACCGCTTCAATGCAGAGCTAACCTTATCTCAAATTGTGATTCAAGTTTCATCATAAGACAGCTAAGATCGAATCGTTGCAGGTATCTTCGTGTCGGACGGCAATGACGTACACTTACATGAGGGGGGAGGAAACCCGAATACATTGAACAAAAGTAAATACTGTTTTTTTATATCAGTCCTTCGTACAATAATTGGTTATTAGTTTGCTGTTTGCATGCAATTATCCCCTCCACTAAATCAGAAGTGATATTATTGTTGTCAATCTGGTAAATTTTAGGTTGCTATTTTGGTAAAGTTCAGTACAAGGCTGAAGTCGGAGGCTTTCATCAGCAGATAATCATGTGGCCCTGTCTTGTATCTTCTCTTCTAAATTCAATTCGTGCATTCGTATTTATGAACATTCGCCCAAACTGGCATGGGAGGTCATGGCGAGGTAGGAGCATTTTGGTGAAACCCCTCCGGCTTAACTTTGGGGAATTCCCTTACTCCACCCTTTCATATTATTACTTCTCACTAAATCTCCTCAGTGAGTGTGGGTGGCTTATCCACCCCCTGCTGGTATTTCAACTCAACTTTTGACCAGGGAAATGAACTCAAAATTCGTTGTTTACGAAAAATTAAACTTTCGCTTTACTGCTTGCATTTTGTAGCTGTGTGTCAACCAACATTACCCACTAAGTCTGGGTCACTTTTCCATTGTTCAAACTGCTCGACATACAATTCAAGTCGTTTATGTGTGAATTAAATCCTCAATTCTTCCCACGAGTTTTTGCTATTGACCCTTCTCGTTTCAATGTCTCAGCACATAAACACTTTCTTAAGAAAACTTTCTTCCGTTTTACTACGCCAACAACAAATAGTATCACATACTTCCCCGACACTTTTGCCGGGAAAGTTAACAAAAAAAAAAAATTAAATTAAGCCCCAGGTAGTACCTCTCCTTGAGGCGTCCCCAAAAGCTCCTTGAGCAATTTTCCCACGGTATTACCGTTCGAAACCTACTTTAAAGTAACCTTGTGTCACATTCGGTAACGACATCGGCACACTGAAACATACCTCACTTTACAGTCTGAGTAAAGTCTTTACTTAGATCACTACTTTTATTACAGCCGTCAGTATTTACCTTTTACTCTCCAATGAGTCAGGATGCGATACAAGGTCAGTTTGTTTTAACGTGGGGAACCCGAGTGTCTCCATTCGGGCCACTAGTTAATTTCTGGTACTTAGCTAGTCATAGTTAACTCTGAACACCAAACACCACGCTACAGAACAAATCCGAGGATTCTGTCCAAGGTGGGGGTGGGGGGTTCTAGAGGACCCTGCACGGAACAGATACTACACAACAGCATCATCATCGCCTCTGCCCCAGGTTTTTTTTTTCTCTACTCCCGTCCGTCTCATTCCCAGGGTTGCTAGATGAATTTTTTTTTAAATTTTTATCCAAATAGTACGTATACAAAGCCAGAAAAAAGCCAAATTAATTTTTTTTTTATATATAAAGCCAGAAAAAAAAGCCAGATAAACCTGAGATTTTATTTATTCATCACAGTGGGATTTTAGACGTTTTATAATGAAACCCCTTTATTATTTCTTTCAATTTTATTTTAAACATTTGTATAGTGATGTTTTAAGCTGTAAATTCTGAAATTAAATTTTACAAAAAAATCAAACAAGTCTCATTTCTGGAAATTCTTGTTTTTCAGTGTTTTCTTCTTTTTTTAGAATTTTAATAACACTGTAACTTTATGATTAAAAAAAACGTTTTCAAATTTCATGAAATTTACATTTTTTTAATTGAAATGTTTTTTTTAACCCCCACTAACTTAAAATCTAATGAAATAACCGTTTTAAGTATTCATTTTTTTTTTAGCATGTGTATCCTCCGTGAGACATTTTTTTTCATTTTAAGAACTTAACTTGTGAAAGAAACATCGGAGAAGAGTGTCGAGCATGTGAAAGACCAGGGAAAACTTTCATAAGTTTATTTAGAGAATTAGAGAAATTTCTTCCTTTTGATTGGTGGCTGAAATTGGCATAGGTTTGAAAAACAATAATTCTTTTTTCTTTTTCTTTTTTTTTGTAACAATAAATTTCTGGGAGCCCTTCCCCTTCCTGGATTTACTGAATTATTTTTGGCAAGTTTCAGTATATTCAGTGATTCACTTATTGCATTGTTTTTCTTTCTTTACTGAAATAACATCTTTTTTTTAAAAAAAAAAAAAAAGATTCATCTTTATGCAACTAAAAAGTAAAAACATTTCACGAAGACCCCCTCAAATTTAAAAACAAATATCAGGGCCAGTGCGTACTAACCCCGAATCCACCCGCCCAGGAAGACCTAAGCCTGATTGGAGGACACGGGCAGTGATTTGTGACCATTACTATCTTATCAACATTTGATTTTTACTACCTATATTTGTTACAAATTAAAGTAAGTACAATTGGATTAACTAAAAAGGTAAAGGATAAAAATATTTCGCAGATGTTTATGTAATTCTGGGATCTTTTTTTTTTTTGTCCAAAACCGTGAATTTGTTTTTTTGCTCATGATAAGTCTCGAAAAAAAAATCACTATTAAATTCATTATGTTTTTCATGTTGAATGAATGTATTAATTATTCAATTTTTTAGCAAGAAAAATGTCAAGTTGATGTTATTGTTAAAAATTGGCACAAAAACCGTTGATTTAAGATGGAATGGGATGTCCCTAATTAATTTGTACTTTAGAGATACATTGTACTTTTAAAAAAAATTTCTAGTTGAATTGTTCACCTATATTGCATATGATCCATTATTATACATAATTAGGTTATAATAAAATTTATACTTTATGAATACTACCTTATGAAAATTGAGATGTAAGTAAAGTGGTTCCGGGGTACACGAGTCTGATGCACCATCCCTGCATACTAGCATATGCGATATTGAAATGGAAGAGTGAAATTGACCCTCAAAAAAATATTTCCACATGTTTTCCAAAATAATGACCTATTCAACAGAAATAAAAAAAAATCCATTCATTAACGAATAAGTAATGAAAATTTAAATTTCATGTAAAAATCGGATAATTCCTTGAATTTTGATAAATTTTTAAAAATCATTTAAGAAAAATGCCATTTTCAATTATGTTTCGTGTATCTACAGGAATTAAATTAAAATGGATATTTTATATATCTTACTTATTATAAAATGCAGATTGTGTGTGTGTGTGTGTGTCTGTACGTTTATATATTGGATCGGATTTCCTACATTTTTCAACCGATTTCAATAAAACTTCACAGGACTACGTAAAATTACCTTGCGGTGGTTCTAACAGTGCCAAATATTGGAAAAAACACAATTGTTTTTGTACGAAATCAATTTGAAAACACAAGAGGCATCACGAGAATGAAAGGGCGGCAACTCATATCGAGTTATACTTATTATAAAACCCAGGTTGTTTGTGTGTGTTCGTTTATATATGGGATCGGATTTCCTACATTTTTCAACCGATTTCAACAAAACTTCACTTCTTTTTTTTTTTTTTGGCAGGTAGTGTTTCTTATTATCTTGCACACTTTTTTCTTTATTTTTACGTACAGAATGGTTTAAAAATTCTATTGACAATTGTTTATAATAAAATTCTATTCAATCGGTAGATCCATAACGATTGAAAACAATGTTTTTGTTTGAGTTTGGGTTTGACCAATTCGTAAAAAAAAAAAAAAAAAAAAACTAATTAAGACATGCGTGTCCGTCAACCTTAAACAATAATCTTTGTCAATTTTATTTTTCAGTCTTTATGATGGTCGATACTTGATCTATCTCTTACTGTTACATTCCCGGGCAACGCCGGGCTCTACTGCTAGTCCTTTATAATTTTGACACAGTTGGTAGCTGTAGTTTTTTTATGACCTGGTTTGTTTATAAAAATAAACACAATATAAAGGTTTCTGAAAGCTTGTCTGGTGACTATATTTTGGTTGAGACTAATAAAATATTGTTCATTTCTAGTGTTTATTTGAATTTGCATTTAGCAAAGTGTACGCCAACTAGGATCTACTGCTGAGACTTATGAACCTTTTTTTTAACTAAGCGATTGATTACTTCCGATGATTTTTTTTTTACTGCAGTTGATAAGATAAGAAGAATAAAAATTGGAATTCTAATTCATAATTCCAACTTCCTGCTACTGTGAAACGTTAATATCCATAATTGTTCTCATTTCATATTATTTAAGCGATAATTAGATTGTTTTTATCGGTAAAATGCAATCATTACGCCATATTTATGACAGCTAGAAGAAAATACCTTTCCACTGTTCAATGATAATGCTTAATCGGGTCATATTGCTTATAGCGATGCAAGGGGAATAATTCATATATTGTTTGTCATCGATGCGTTATTAGCTCCCTTGAAATATTCTTCATCAGTCACAGTTTTCTTCGATGGAAGTCAAGGAAAGGGGGAATAACTACGACATGTCTTGCATATACCACCTCTAAAACATTAAAGAACAACAAAAATTATATTTAAAATATATGAAAAATATAGCAGTAAATATTTTTCATCATATTACCATATTTAATTAATCAACATTATTAGATTTTTTATAACAAAATCTCAGTCGAGGCACATTAGTGAAAGAACAATTTTAAAATATGGAATTAAAAAAATTAAAATATTATTCGGATATTACCTTCACTTTTTTTGCTAAAAACAGCATAGTATAATGAAAAAAGACACCAAACTTAATAAAAACAAAATTATACCGTCAAATTGTTTATTCCAGTAAAATAACAGATTCATTTAGAAATTCTTGTAAAAATCAAATAAGTGTCGGAATTTAATTAAATTTTAAAAACTTATTTACAAATGAATTAATTTATTTTTGAAATTATTACTTTTAGAAAATCTTGGTAAAAAATATTTTTACATCTGTTACCGCCCCCCCTTACTTAATTTCAAGAAATATCTAGATATTTAAATTCCATCCTCCAAATTTGTTTTATTAGTTAGACACAGGACTCCTTAGAGAATGTAAACCATGCATTTTTTTTTTTTTTTTTTTTTGTCAAACAGTTACTCATATCCGGAAAATCTGCTCCAAATCGTAAAATGAAAACTGCAATAAAATTATGATATTATTTAATTAGATAAGTTTGTAATTGCTTTTATAAATAATATATACTATGGACATTATAGTCTGAAGAAAAAAAATTTTTTTTGATGAATAATGAATTTTTACAAGAATTGTTTACATTTCTTTTTTAAATTATAATATATATAATAATAAAGTTAAATAATTTATAAAGTTTCAAAAATCTTTTAAAAATTCTTCAAAATTTTCACCTCATTATTAAGTAAAGACTATATTTACTAAGTGGAAATTTAAAAGCTTGATACAAATCATCACACACTAAGATTTTCAAAATAATTTTTTTTTTGTGTGTGTATAAATGTTCCCATTTTGAAAGTATGGGTGACCATACACAATATTATCAGAAAATAACATCAATGACTATAGTAAATTTAAAGTCAACATTCCTAAAATTAGTTTATGGAGAATATATCCAACTTTTTTAAGATTAATGAGTATTTAAAAATTATATAACAAAGTATTCACCTGTCACTTTCTTAAATTATGTTTTAACAGATAAAGTCTCCATAGAATAACAATAAAACCGTCAACACCTTCAGAAGCACTTGTTAAATGATTTATGAGTACTGACAAGTACTTAATCACCACTTGTTTGTTTTAAAAATCCATTTCTCTGTTATTTTCAACTTAAAGCAGGGGTTCCTGATCTTTTCTATGCCTTGCACCCCTAGAAAATTTATATGATCTCACACCCACTACATATATATGTATGTATGTGTGTGTGTGCAGATATATAGAAAAATAGGAAAGAACTGTTAGGTTAATAATCCAAAGTTCTTTAGTATTTTTGTTTTTTATGTTTAAAAAACAGTGCTTATAACAGCCTATATTATAATTATTTTTAAAAAAATATGATTCCATCGCTACATAAGCGTTCTCATGTTTCAAAAAGAGAAGCTAAAAACTTCCAATTCACTTATAGAAATTAAGTTAAAGTACCTAGTTTTCAGGCAAATTTTGGAATAACTAATTTTGAAATTTACTGAGCTTTATAAGCATATACATTCGTAATATTAATTTATATGGATATGGAGAAAACCAATCATTTTAATAACGGGCAGTAGTGTATTCATTTTCACTGACAACTATTGTATCAACATATTAGTTACTTTTGAAAAGAGGTTAAGTCAAGGTAGGGTCGGGGTGCCTTTTTTCAAATGAATTATGACATCTGTTCAACGCATATCATCTGGTCTATTTCAACGACAAAGTTTTTGGCATTTTTGTTATGCCATTAAATTTGTATTTGTATACATAAAGATTTTTTTCTAAAAGGTTGTTTGTATATGAATACATCATATTGAACTACAATTTGTTTTTTTGTTGACGACTTAAAGGGTTCTTTTTAGCTTATGATTGGGTTAAGTTTTTAAACCTATCGCTTTAATTGATCTTGTTTATAGACTTTGAAATTTTAAAATTTTTAAGCTAATTATTTAAGGTGAATATTTGTTGATGTTGGCAAAAAATTGTTATCTCATGTCTTTGATTTAATAAATAGACAAGCTTTCAACTTCAGAATGCTGACTTGGAATAATATTTTGCACTATTTGTCCTACCATAAATGTAATGTGTATATGAAACAAATTCAAGCATGTTATAACAGAAGATATTTTGTTGAGAGAATTCAAGTTAGAGCAAACTGAAAATATAGCACTGTGTAAAATAAATGCAGTCATAACTGAAAACAGAAAAGTTTTAAAAGAATTGGTTTTCTACTATTAACAAATAAGCAATGAAGAAATCAATCATCCCAATGTTGACTCCTTTACTGTTGCATGAATGTTAATTGTGGATGTGAACATTGCTTTGAGAAAATATGCTGAGGCAGAATCCCTTCAAATAATTGTTTTTATGTTGATGATCCAGTTGGATGTGATAAAATATACTTTTTAATCTTCTTTGTGAAGCAGAAATTTTTCTATGCAGTGTGGACAGGGATTACTGCTAGTTTATTGACAGGAGGCAAAACATATCAGAAATCAGATTTAGATTGTACTTTTGACAGAGATGAGCCCTTGCAATATAACTTTGACTTCTGATTAAGTCAACTTATTGTGAAACCAAACCTTAATTACAATTGCTGAAGTATATACTTTTGCCTGATATGGAATTGACAAATGCCTACAATATATGACAGGCATAATATCTAGTTTGATATGCAATTAATAAATGTCTCCAAGAGGAGTTCTGTGGTGGATGAGACACACACTCAGGATCATGAGTATCATGCCTGAATCTTTTTTGGGTTATTTGTCCCCTCATTAAGGGTGCTGGAGGTAAATGTTTTCTGGGTTTTGGTGTTATCTGCCTGACAGGGATCCAAACATTTGAGTAACTTTGAAGGAGGCTATCCTATTAGCAGGTGTATAATATCAGGTCTATTATGCTGACGTTTTGTGAATGATTTCTAGATGGTGCAGTAGTCTCAAGTAGGGCCTCTCAATGCCATAATGATGGGTACTGTTATGGCAGTATCTCCGAGCAAGTTAACCCAGGTTATTTATGCGCGCATCTTCAATAGATGTCTATTTCACTGCCTACTAGTCATCCACCAAAACAAACATGAATGCAATAAAATTGAAAACAAACAAAACTAGCAAACCTAACCTCAAAAAATAAAAATCAGACACCAGGTATACCATCTCTTACACCAACGTTCTATGTTCCAACTTTCCAGAAGTGGAACTCCATCTTCTTCAATCTAAATCTGATCTCCTGTTCCTGTCTGAAATGGGTATCAATGCCTCAATCCTATTGCAGGAGCTCACAATACCAGGCTACTCACCCATTATAACAAAATACGATCACCTAAATTGCCACAGTCACAGACTTGGTGCCAACATCAAGGGCAGGTTTCCTTGTGGCAGGGACACAAAAAATGAGGACACTGATCTCCCATATATATGCTTCTTCATGGCACTTTCTATAGTATCATATTCATTTTTGCTCTGTATCAACCTCAGGATAAAGAGTCGGTAAACTTGAATATCAAAGAGGATTGACAATATCCTCACTGAATTTACATTGGTCAGCTTTCAAATATGTGGTTAATTCAATGTTCACCACAAAGAGTAGTTATTCTACTCTGTCAAAACTGATGAGGAAAGCAGATATTGCAGAGACTTCTCCATCACCTATGAACTAACCCAGATCATTGAAGAACCTACCCAAGTCCCGGATGTGACGGGACATCAGGTGAACCCTCTTGACCTTTTTCAAAACTTCTACCCTGACAAATGCTTAGCAAAAGTTTTACCCCCACTTCCATTGGCATGTCAGACCATTCCCTCGTCAGTGTCCAGATTGACTTCAAACCAATGACATCCCCTGATTTATGGTTCCATAGAACGGTTTTTCACTACGCAAAGGCAAACTTTATGACAGAAGCTCCTCTCCCAACCTTCTTCAAACATGCTGCCTCCAAAACTGCTGCTCTAATCTCTGAATGGATCCTTTCTGAAATGGAGTGTTTTATCCTCCCCCGCAAAAAAAAAATTCAGCAAAAACAGTCAGTTCTGATTTACTCCTGAATGTGCTGCAGCCATTGCTCACTAGAACCACTACTTCAAAATATATCGCCAGAAGTAATATAGTCTGGCCTTTACTTTCAGAACTGCCAGCAATTGTTGTAAGAGATTTCTGGAAAATGCAAAGTGCAACTATGCTCAAGCTGTACAGGCCAAGGTTGAAAAGAAATAAATTGAATCTAGAGAATTCTGGAAGATCACCAACCAAATTATAAACAGAAGCAAAGTGGCTGTGCCTACTGTTATAAATGACCCATTAGATAACAAAGGTCATCCCCTCCTCAACTTCCCACATCTCACTGAGCACAATTTCAATAATATACACATTTCCGCAAGAGAATCTCTAGACTTGTCAAAAGCCTTGACCCCAAAAATGCCACTGGCCCAGACAAAATTCCAGTGGTCATCCTTAAGAATATCAATGCAGAATTATGCTTGATCCTAGCAAAGATATTTAACCACTGCTTGAAGGAGAAATCTTTCCCAAGCTTCAGGAAGGTTGAAATGCATGCCAGGTCTTCAAGAATGCTGACAACCAATCCTCCTCATCTGAGTATAGACCCATTAGTATCTTTAGTATCATCAGTAAGCTTTTTGAGACCTTAATCAATAAGAAGGTGATCGAGCACCTAGATAGGAACAACCTCTTGTGCAACGAGTAGTATGTGTTTTGATTAGGCAGATCCACTGCTGAAGTCCTAACCACCATTACACGCATAATTAGTGAGGCTCTTGATAACACACACACACACACAAGGACCATAGCATTAGATATCTCAAAGGCCTTTGACAAGGTATAGCACAAAGGTTTGCTACACAAGCTCTCCAGCTATGGAATCACTGGATGGTTTTTCTCTGTTATAAAATACTTCCTAACAGGTAGATTCATGAAAGTAGTTATTAGTAGCCAGTCCTCCAAGGCCTTGATGGTCAACACAGGCAACCTCCTGGTGACACTTCTTAGACCAACCCTCTTTCTGATGTACATCAATGGTCTGCCTAACAATATACTCCGATCATTTCTAAATATTATGCTGATGATATGATGATATATGGGCACACCTCTAAAACTCTTGACAACCAGAGATTGACAGCTGATCTCTCTTCCAATCTAACATTAACTTCTCCATGGGGAAAAAAAACTAAACTGGTTAAATTCCATTACCACTGATCATACTCTGAACTACTGTCAGTCATGATGAACAAATGTCTCCTCTAGGAGGCCCAATGCCTTGAGAGGATATTGGACCTCAAACTCACACCTAACCTCAAGTGGAACTCCTATATATGATCCATCACTAAAAATGCAGGTAAAATAATCAGCTCCCTGTACCAATCCAGTAACTACCTGATTCTTCATGCTATCCTCTACCTTTACAAGAGCCAGATCAGGCCAAGAAATGGAGTACTGTTGCTATATTTGAGTGGGAGCTGACCAGACCTTGATTTCCAGTCTTGATAGAGTCCAAAAGCATCTCCAAATCCTTGTTGGAAAAGGATTATTTTCCACCCACCAACCTCTCTCACAGGTGGGATGTGGCGAGCCTGTCATTGCTCTATCACTACTATCATAGAAAGTGCACAGATAAACTACATTCCTTGTTTCTGCCAGGTCTAACCTTCATGGCTAGGACCCACCATGCCACTTACATAGTAGCAATCCATGTTCCCTCCATATTCCATTGGTGAAAAGTAAATTCCACTCAAACAGCTTCTTCCCACAAACCACTGCCATGTGGAACAGACTCCCAAGAGGATGTTTCCCTGATCACTACAATTTTAATCTGTTCAAGTCTAACGTCAACTGTTATCTCCTCTCATATCCATATAACCTACACCTTAATGTAAACTGAGTGGTTTCCAGGCCTCGTACATAATTCACCATACTGTAAACAAAAATATAGGTGTAAACAGATCTTTCAGCATTCAGATTATGATCATCTTTATTTACATTATGCAAACTTGGACTGTTGTCCTTATTTTTTTGTTATTAATCCAATATTTTGTCTTCTGCTCTCTGATATTCATCAGATGCATGTTGATCTGGATAAACTTCAGGAAATTTCAAACTGAACCCTTTATTTAATCTACAGAGATAGATTGTTCTCGTTCAACTGACTTTGTTAAGGGATATCACTTCTTGTTCTTATCTGCTCACAAATAAGAATATCCTATATGGAAGAGAATTTAGACAATTTTTACCTAATAAAATATGCTCTCCCAATTTAGTGGATACCAACTTATAATTTACAGAGAAAGATCAAAATTACATGGTATTTAAAACTTACCAAATTATTAATCTGCAAAGTTTTAGCTTTTAATCATCTATAGTTACTATAAATGTTATACTCTTCATGTAACACAAATTTAAATAGAGCAAATCATATAAACTTCAACAATTCAAATTTGGTTTGAAAAAAATTGCCAAATTTTAAACAATCAATTTAGATGTCAAAACAAAGCTTAAGGTAAAATTTTAGGTAGTATCAATATATTTTATTGAAGTTATTTGATGTATTCTAAAAACTGCCATCTGAAGTTATTAGGCAAAACCAAACATTCACATTTTACTTCAATAAAAATGTAATAAAATCATCAAAAATTGATCAACACCAATAATAAAACAAATAACAAACACATAAGTCTTTAAATCCTTTACATTTTAATATAGTGAGCCTTCATCTCAATAACAGCCAGTAATCCACTGATTTTTAAAAAAAAATTTTTTATTTCAGCAGGTTCGGTTTTTGACATGGTAGTTTTAATTGCTTCACTTATGTCTGCTTTGCTGTTATATTGTTTGCCACCTTCATATAATTTTATCTTCACGATTGATCAGAGATTTTCAATTGGATTCAGTTCAGGACTTGATGGTGGACATTCCATTATCTTCTCTCTTGTAGATTTTTTATGCTCAAAGAATTCACGGGTAAGCTTAAATACATGAGGAGCATTGTTGTGCATAAATGCACACTTCATTTTTAAACTGCGAGACAGGGACTTGTACCATGCAAAGAAAGTCTTGTTCATAAACTCACAATAGTTAGCACTGTTCAGTTTAACTCCTTCATCGACCTTGAATGGTCCAGTAATGGTTTGATTGATAATTCCAGCCTATATTATAGCACTACCACCTCCTTGTTGTTTTCTTTTAGTCACAGGCACATCTGAATTGGATAAAATCTATCCTTTGGCCCATGCATCAGGTCCATCAAATGTTACTTGAGATTCGTCTGTGAAAATTACTTTAGAAAAGTCAATTTTCATGTATTTTTTGGCCCAATTTTGATGCTTTAAAATATTTACTTTAGTGAGAGGATGTTGCCTAGGAGATTTTTTACAGATCCCAATTCACAAAGTATTCTACACCTTTTGTCCTTTTTGACTCCCTCATTTCCAGCCTTTTCAAAGAATTGTGTGCTAGTCAAAAGTGGTTGTTTTGCTATAACTTGCTTTAGTTTACATTCATCTCAAGGAAGCAAGTTTTTAAAGCCTTTTCCTTTGCTTCAAGGTCTCAACTTATTTATATTTTCAACAACCTTCTTTATTGATTGATGATCTCTGCAAAGCTCCTTTGATATCTCCAATGTGGATATTCCCTCACTCAATAACTTTGTTATTTTCTGTTTTTCAGCAGCTGTTAGATCCTTCCCTTTACTCATGTTTTGATATATATTATGGACAAAAAGAAAAAATAGTTTTTATTAGATTTCAGAGGTCTTAAGCTAATATTAATTTAATCTGCATACTAACTTCAGTCCCTTTTCATAAATGCTCAAAAACTAACAATTAAAAATGGCAGAAAATTTAGTTAAATATTTTACTAAGGGTGGAAATGGATGAGTTTAAATTTGACAAATATTGTTTCAGAAATTTTTGAGTTATTGAGGTTTATTTGATTTGCATAATAACTTCAGACAGGCTGTATTCGTCCATATTCTTGTGTTCACTACTACATCCACATGCCAGGTATAAATAAAAGGACAACATATCAAGTAGCCAGTTTGAGTAGCAGTTGGAGAAACAATTTAGTTTGAAGCAGCAAGAAGAATCATTAAGAAATCTTTGTGTGTCTACGCTAATTCCTATCATACAAAATGTGTCTCCATAAAAAAAACTGGACTAGAAGAAAGAAATTATTTTTATTAATCACTTTAACTATTTCTGGATTATAAAAATTTTGTATTTACAGTTTATCTGCTTTTTTATTTTCTTTGTAGAAAAGTTGAATATTTTTACAAGGCCAAATTTTTACCTCTTCAGCTGTCCACAAACTTTTTGGGTTTCATTCATTAAAATACCTTGCTCTTCTTTGGGTTAAATTACTTTGTCTATTCTATAATCTTCTATTTAGTTAGTCTTCAGATTCATACTTTGAAGAGTAAATTCTACATAATTCTCCTAATCATATTTCATTTGTCAAGCAGAGAAATTAAATAGCCTTTCCTTATGCAGGACACACAGATACTAGCTTTAACTACCCATTCTACTTTTATCACTGGATGACCATACATTGTATCATAGCCAAATGACAGCCAATGTTTGTTTCTTTCCTTCATGACTGTACTAAAGAAAATATACTTTTTCAAAGTTAAAGTATACCTTGTTCACTTTTTTTATTTTTTAAGGTTAATTTTTTATCAGTCCCATTCAATTGGTTTTCTTTTTTTAGATCCAGATATTGTGACATATTTCACATGTATTTTTAATTATAGGTAATATCACTGTTATGCTTTGCATATCTCTCTGCGTAGTAGCAGCTGTAGTATAGTTCTGTGTCCTGAATAGCAACTGGGTTTGCTAGGCATAGTCACCCTATGTTTGCCAGTTGTTCTCTATTTATACTTGTTTATCTAATTTGCATATGATACTACAATCACCAATCAAAGAGGACAGATAAACCTTATGTGGGAATGGCTTGGATATTTAGCAGGATTTTCTTTTTTAAATTTAAGTGTACTAAAATATGTATGAACTGCACTTCTACATTATAGTGTATAAAAGTAGTGATGGAAAAGTCAACCTTGAGGCCAGACAAAAATTGAAGGTGGAGAATGCCATCTCTCTTAGTATGGCCAATAGTTACTTTATAATCTTTTTGTTAAAATTTATAATTATTCTTCTTTCTGTAATTGCTTTATATTTATTTTTTTTTTTGCATGCAGATAAATATTTTTGTTTCATGAACTGTTGACAGTGAAAACATTGTTTTAGAATTATTTTTGTAATTTGAATGAACTCTCTTGATTTCTCATCAAATTTTTAATTGCAAATTTTTCTTCTATAAAGCTTCACATTTTTTCTGTGCCAATATTATGATGAAGGACATGACACCTAGTAGACTGTGTTGAAAGCTTCTTTATTAAAATACAGGTAAACTTCCCAATAACAGGGGAGAGAATGAATCAGACAGAGAGGAAATAATGGTGTTTAACAAGTCCCATAGGGGACCCAAAAGGAAAAGATTTGGAAAGGGAAATAACTTGGAACAGAACATGTCTATTTTTCTCCTATCTCATTTCCCACACTAGCTCATCCAATCAAAATCAACTTCCCATATTATAGCTTGTATCTGACCCCATGGTCAACTTTAGGATGTCAGAGCAGAGATACCCTTCCTCTAAAAAATAATAGTCTATTAAACTATTATTTAACACCAGCAAGATTTTGGTGGAGGTTGATATCAGCTCGTGATTGTCAGAAATGTTGCTACACTTGGGCTGGATGAGAATTCACCCCATTTCAGTTTCTCAAACACCTGCATGCATCATTTACTGTCAGTGAGTACATGTGTCTGGTGTGCAAACTGTATAATATATGGGTTGAAATATTTTGTTGTGGCTGCAATGCCCAAAGCTTTGATTTTGCATGTTAGCTATTTTACTTGATGTTTCCTTAAATTTGCACTAAAAAACAGCTAGATGTATGAAGCATAAAGTGTGGCACCAAGTTCATGTTTTCATATAGAGTCGTCAGTGACAATCTAAAATTCATCGTTTGTTATGGGTAGTAGAACTGCTTTGTTGGTTAGCAATTGGCTCTGGGCTTCTGAGAAGTGGTAAAGGAGTTCATCAGTCTATTGAATTTTTTCCTTGGATTGTTTTCCAGCTATGGCACTCTTTATGGGTGATAAAACCTCAGTGCATTTTGCCCAAGAAAATCAGACCAAACACAGTATTGGGACTATTGCATGAAGACAATGTTGACTTGCAGAAATTTTTCTCTCCAACCATGTCCAACCAAGTATAGTCATCATGCGTGGGCATATAGTGGTCTTAGATGGGGATAAATGGAGTCCACTTCTTTTAAGGGCCCTGAGGATATGAATCCAGTCATTTATTGTCTTTCCACCACAGTATAGATCATTAATAGTCCCTGAAAATGCAACACATGAGGGCAGTTTCGGAACTCAGCATGCCCATGGCACACATATATCTGATGGAACAGAGTGACAATACTGCAATACTTCAGGGATGAATGTGAAAGGGGAATCTGATGGAAAGCATTTGTCAGATCGGAGATAATAATGTTTCCATTGTCCTATGCTTCTCAAAACTGACAACATCTGGCATCAGAGAGAGCTGGGGTTTGCTATATTGACCTACATCTTCAAATGTCTCTATAACCACCATTGAGTTTCTTCACCAGAAAGGATGGATTCACATACTCAACTGTTTTTCTGAGTACACCAATCATCTCAAGTTCATCATATTTTCGCTGTAGCATTTTGATTTTATTCCTGGAATACTGTGTGTCTGCCCTTCCTTTATAAGAGGGGTACATGACCCATATTGATGTGAGTGAATTTGCCAGCTGACCCATTATAGTCTCCAAATTTGCGGTTAAACACGGAATCATGAGCTGCAAGTAAATCCTGAAATCTCTTTTATTCAGTTTCCTACAGGATTTTGTTAGGGTCAAGTCTAACTGAGTGAAGTGTGAGTGGTCTCCCCTTTATGATTTTAACTGCACCAAGATTTAATTGTGGTTCTGGAATGGCGTTTGTGTTAAAGTCTGTTGTTAGATAAAGCTGGCACAGGTGGTTGTTCTTGCGTATAAATTGTGTCTCACTGGTATTATTCATGATTCTAATCTTACCGCCTACTGCTTTGATTACTTTGGGTTTGGGTCAGTTGGGTTTTGTGTTCTGATCAATCCTGGGCTCCATAGTGAGAGTAGATTCAGCATGGAGTACTTGGGGGATGTTTAGTTCCAGGTATGCTCCAGGCCAAACTACTGTTGATGAAGGTTCAGACCTGAGGATAAGGGCTTGTGCATATTGTGTGTGGGTTCATTATGATGTACCATCCTCTGATAAATAGTGGATAGTGAGAGAGTCACCAATTGTTACCTGGTTCTTGGGTGGTCAAATGCCACTGACATTGAGTTTCATGAAGGGCTTGCCAACTACTATGTCCACATCAAAGTTGCTGACCACAAGAGCATCAAGGTAAAAGCTGTGGTCCTCTCGTTTTAGACAAAGGTCAACTTCCCCAACAGTTTTGAGAGGGTAACTGTCTGCTTGTAAGGCCTTCTGTATTGTTTGTGTGAACTTAATAATGCTCACATGACATATTGATTGAGTCATGTTTTGGGGAGAGTTTCCTCAATCAACTTCTTCAATAGGATCATGCTCAGTTTTTCTTGTAGCAGAATAATTTATGTCAAACTGATCCATGAATGAATTGAATGGTCTTTGACAAGTACCATTTGTCGTCTGGTAGATATCTACAGGAGCTGAGGTAGTGGTTGACCACTGAAAATACAGGGTCATTGACTTTAAATTTAAATTAAAAATTGCTGGCTTCCAATGTATCTAAATGCATTACCTAGCTGACCTCATTCAGTTATATGTCACTTTTTTATTACTTGTTTTTAAATGTTTTTATGTTGCATAATTTACTTATTTTTATAAAAACAAAAATATAAAATATGAAATTTTCATAGTAAAAAATATTTTATCCAGTGTTTAATTTATAAGGCTAATAAAAGTAAAAGTGATGGAAATGGAATGCTAATTATATAAATTTTATGAATAACTTATTGTTGGTATTATGCTAAAAGGACATAAGTGCATTTATTGTGAATTGTGAAAAAATACTTTCAGAATAAAAATGCATAATATGTTTTTTCAAAAAATTGGGTCTTAATTTCACAAAATGTCTTTGTATCTGAATATTGTCTTAGAGATCAGATTGCTCGTTGCAAAAATGGAAAAACAATGCATGTCTATTTTAGAATCACACCATTGTTATGTATTATTTTGACTCAATATTTCTGATAGACCTAAGACATTTTAAATGATCAGTGCTCCAAATTGCTTCCAGTAGCATAACCAAAACTTCACCATGTTTGATAGAAAGTTTTCTCTGATTGATTCAAGGAGTGGTTTTCTTCTGGATACTCTGCTATTATAATCCACATGATAAACATACTGTCATGCATTTGACATTTACCTCCTTGAAATTTGGATTTTTAGACATTCCTGATAAGTGAGGTTGACCTGAACAAGACCCAGTAGTTTGCTTCAGTAGGGAATTTTGCAATCAAACAATTCACAAATGAAGTGTTAACTTATACTGCCTTTACCTTTAGTCACTAACGCCCTTTTAATTTCACTTGTTTTTATAGTAAATGGTTAAAAGTCAGTGAGTATATATTAATGAAATGTTAAATCTGAGTAAAATAATGATGCCTCTTTACTTATCACTCAAAAAAGTATGTAAAAAAAAAAAACATGACCCTCTGCTCTCTTTCACTACCTAAAGTGAAGACATTGCAACCAATGAGATGTTTGGAGGGGACCTTTTTGGTAAGACTTCTTTCTGGACCTGATTATAGCAATGTTGTGTCTTGTTTAGGGTAATAAAAAAGAAATGTTTTGAAAAAAAAGGATTGAGAAAATAGCTCCTTCTCAGGATTATTTTCAACCAATCAGAGGAATGGAATTTGAAATTTGTAACAATTTTAGAAGGTGGCTTGGGAGCCTACCAGCACAAATATATGGGAAGCAGCCATCTGGTTTAATTACTATTCATCCCAGTACAATTTGTAATAAGTAGTGAGAGAGATGCAAACTAAAAGACCTTGTTACCTTTATCAGTGAGGATACTGGACTCCAAGATATGTGGTAAACAAAAAACTCTGAACAACATATGAAAGCTAATTTTTGAACTTGTTCATCTGAAACTACCTTCAAGCAGACCAGGTCTTCTTTGATGGTACAAGACAACTCACTCACTGCAACCATAATTTTACAAGGTAGTACTATATTCCACAAATTTACCACAATAATATTCATTCAGCACTCCTTCCATTCAACTACAGACACTTTTACTACTATGTTGAACTATCAACCTCAAATGGGTCAGAAAATTAACAATACTTTCTGAACTTCAGTCACTCCATCTACCAAAGACTTTTTTTCTATCTCTAACAACTAATGTAAGTTTCCACTTTCTTATTAGCATTTTTCTCTACCTAGCTTAATTTTTATTAGGTACTGAAAATAATAATTTTAGTAAGCCACTACACCCATCTTCTTTTAACATAAATTATTGTAAAATCTATAAAATCATTTTATTAGTAGTATAAAATAATTAAAAACAATAATTAAAAAGTGTGAGCAAATAAATAGTCTGAGTTTGTCTTATACACTTACTTTTTGGAGAAGTGTATTAAATTTTATGAGTTGAAAAAATTTGTATTGTGAATCTTTTTAGAGCCAATTGTTTCTATAATTTTGTTATTTTACCTTGTCCTTAATAAGGTACATGAAAGGAAATATTTTGTAAAAATGTTTTTGTAAAATTTGTACTCAGTTATATTGTTTTGTATCAGTTTAATAAATGTTTGTAACTTTCAAATTTCATGGGGTAGTTTTAAGTCATTATTACTGGTTTAATATTTGGGATGAGAAAGTGGACATTCTCTGCCCCCCGCCCCCGCCAAAAAGGATTGTTGTAAATTTAATTTTTTATACATTTCCTTTCTGTTTCAATATCACAAATGATAAGAATCCTTTTTATATTGAGCATCTAAAGAGATAACTGATATTATTTTGTATATGAGAAAATCTCCATATTCTTGTTTGTATGTAAATGTGTGTGTGTATGTATATAGGTAGGTATATATATATATATATATATATATATATATATATATATGGTGCTGCAGACATAGCCATATTATATTGTTATATTATGGTGGCAGAACAAAGAAGAAACAATGACGGTTTAAAGAAATAATTGTATTAACATAAAATACAACAAGTGATAAATCAGTGCAGGTGTTTGTCATTGAAAAAAGAGATAAGTGGAGTTATAAAAAGCATCTGCTGAGGTGTACGAAAAGAGAGGGAAGATGAGTTTGTTACTCAGTGGAATTGTCTCTTGGAAATATCCCTTTGATGGGCTTTTATGTCCTTTCTTAGGCTCAAATCAGCTCCAGTTTTTATTTTGTTTCTTTAGGCAGGAGTAGGTGCTATTGGGTGGAAATTCTGGATTGTATTGCTTATTTTTTCTTGTGTGTGAGTAAAAACAGGAGATATGTGTGAAGCCTTGTGCAGTTGGTGGAATTTTAGTTCACTTTTGGGTTTCAGCATGTTCATGTTTGGCCAGTGGTGGAAATTAATGTAGTATGAATCAGAAGATGATCTGGTTTTAGGAAGAAAGTAACAGCCAGCATAGGGAAACTACTTCTCAAAATCAAATGTGCTGGACAGGTCATCTGTTATGTATGGAGGATGACACATTGTCCAAGAGACTTTTATATGGTAAGCTAGTACACCTGATCATGTCCCAAAAATGTTTCAAAGATGTAGTTAAATGTAATCTAAAGACTCTTGGCATTAATGTTGAAGACTGGGAAACTGTTGCTGGAGATAGATCTGGCTGTAGAAGGTTGATTTTGGGAAAGGCTGCAACAAATTTGAGCAGAAGAGAATTGAGCATTCCACCAAAAAGCATACCAGTGGGAAGGGAGAAACAGAATCTGTCCCAGACAACAACACTCTTGCAGTATTTGTGGAAAAGTCACTCTTTCGGTAAATGGTTTAGGCAGTCAAGTGAGATCATGCCAGAGAGGTCAGGTGCAAACTCCCGTGAATGCAACTCTACCAGAAAGACCTGCAGATTACTTGTGCATGTTTTGTGAAAAGTTTTGTAAGCCTGTTATTGGACTCAAATATCACATGATTGTACACAGGGAAGTTTCTAACATAGGTAACACAGACAAACTTTGTTTACTGTGTGTGTAAGAGAGGTTGTAAATGTAAGGCTGGCCCTAGGAATCACTACGGGCCCATAGCTGAGTGTTAGCTGGGGTAAAAATGATGGAAATAATAATATTCTGAACAGAATACACACACAAAAAAGCTACCAAATGAAGAAATGGTCTTCTCCTGTAAAGAAGTGACAATATAGTTGCTCAGATATTTGGATAATCTTGCCATAAAAAAGAAAAAAATGACTAGTATAATGCCTATTTTCCACTGCCTCCTTTCAAACTGTTCACTTGAGCATGTATGCAAAGATCTCACAAATTGTAGTGTTAAAAGTTTGTATGATATTTAGTTCATGCACATTGTTTCAATTCATTAAACTATTGAGTAGTTCTTAGTCAATATAGAGTAAGTGTTACAATACATAAATCCTAGATAAAGTATAAAAAGCAATGCTGTAGTATGATTATTACTAATGAAAATAACTATTGCTTACAGCTTTCTATTTGTTACAAATAATTATTCCTTATTAACATTAGTAAAAGCCACATTATCATCATGATTAATGTTATTTTCTTGCCTTATTTGATATTATAATTGTAGGCATTATTATTATTACAATTGAATTTAAACATTACTACTGTAATGTTGATGAAGAAAAACTTAAAAATCTATATAAATTATGAGTTGGTAAAATGAACAAATCAAACAGATACAAATTATAGTAGACACATTATTAGAACATTTTCTTAATTTATCAGTTTCAGACAAAATAAAAACCTCTATTTATTGAAGATTGCTAATAAGATACATCCCTACTGAGTGCATAACAGCTTAAAATAAAATTTAATTATAATTTACGATAAAAATGATTAAAATTTAAGATAAAAATTACATAACATTTAAAACATATATCAAATTACTAATCTATAAAGTTTCAGTTTTTAAGCATATATAGTTATTAAATTTTTATACTTTTCGGGTAATGCACTTTCAAATTCTTCTGTTAATTATTTGCATACATTTTGTGTCTACTAATATATTCATGTGGGAAATGTAAGTAAAAGGACAATATATCAAGGAGGCAGTCTGTAGTCAATGTAGCAGTCCGAGTCAAAGTAGTAAGAGGAATCATTAAAAAATCTTCCTGTCTAGTCTATTTACTGTTGTACAAAAACTGTTTTCACAAGAAAAAAACTGGATAAAAAAAGGAAAAAAAATTTTTATATATCACCAAATCAGCTTCTGAATTATAAAATTTTGAATTTACACTTTGTTTTCTTCTTTTCCTTTCTTTTTTCTTTGTGTATAAGTTGAATATTTGTTATGAGCCCAAATTTTTATCCCTTCAATCTTCCACACTATATGGACATTATTATTACAATTACATTTTAAAAATACTTAATTTTACATATATAATAAACTGAAATTAAAAAAAAAATAACTTCATAATTTTGTCATTAAGTTACTAAGACCTATTTATATCCTATTTTTTTTTATAGAGATCAGTTCAGAAGTTTTGAAATAAAGGTAGTGTTTATCATTTAAACTAAATTATTTATGTGTGAATACACATGTACACAATGATTCACTAGACGTTTCTAATTTACAATTTAAATAATGTTCTATTTAGCAAATTTTTCATATATGGATGAAATTTTGATGGAAAAATTAAGAAAACAAAACCTACATGAAAAATTAAGTTTAGAATTCTTTTGGTCATTAATATTAGTTTAGTTTTCTTTTTCTTAGTTTATTTTTTTTGCTACATGTTTTTTTTCAGCATTCTGATTTTTATTAAGCACATTTATATTTTGGTTTTAAAATGATGGCACCACTAGAGTATATCTTGCGCAATGAGCCGATTTACTTTTTTTCCTTTTGTAGGCAGTCTTTTACATTTTGAGGCTGACGGCGATACGCAAAAAAGATTTCTAAGTAGAGACTCTTCGCATTATCATATCTCATGGCCTCAAAACGGCTTGTTTGTGTGATTATCTCCCTTGTTGTCATTCTCCAGTTGCCATCAAAAACTCCACCACGTCATTAAAACAAAAAAAGGAAAGAACAAACAAAAAAAAAAAAAAAAAAAATGAGAAAGAATGAAATAAAAACGAAGACTTGGCAGATGGATTCAGTTTAATAATGAATAGGTAAAATTTATTCGGGATTTTCCCTTATTCCCGTCACTAGGAAGGCATGATGTGCATTAATAACGGCAGCCTCTCTTGAGGCTCCCGAGAGAATAAGCGAAAAAAGAAAACAACGTGAGAAAAGATCTGCAGACGACGACAGTCGTAAACTAAAATCGGAAGCAGCCATATTCATCTTTTACTCTCTCTTTGACACAGAGAGAAGAAAGTTTTTTTTTTTTTTTTTTGATCTACCTGATTATTATTTACAAGGTAAGCAAAAGGTGTTATGTATTTTGGAACCCCTGTGATTAATCTGTAGTGATATTGGTCAATAATTGGGGCTTGGATTGTATTTCTGTATAAATATCAAACAATATACCAAAAAAAAAAAAAAAAATAGTACAATACTGATGTGAATCAATCATCATGCCTCCGATTCCATCTGTGGGTGAGGAAACAACTCGGCATAAAATCCTTTATTTTCAAAATATAAACTGTCTTTATACAGCTTTATTAATAAAATAAATGAAGCAACTTTGAAATCAAACTTAAACTGCATTTTGATTTTCCCCTATGCTAAAATTTAGAATCTATTGGTTTCACATTCCAATCCATTATTATCTTATGATTAATTCAAGTAGATTTAAAAAAAAAAAATTAACGAATCCTTTATGATTTTAAAATGCTTCTCTGGGCATTCCATTTTGTGTATTTCCCTCTTTGCTTGTTTTACTTTTCGATGATCTCAAAAAGATCCTGGACAATAACTTTTTTTTTTTAAAACGATTTCACATTTTTAATCTCTAATTAATTGCTTTTTCTTCTTACCGAAATTCAAATATGCTCATTCGGCGTTAACTAGCCAAAATAGTTATGATTTTTACTGAACAATAATGCTCAGTCGTCCGAATCTTGAAATCGAGAAAAAAAAAGAAGCAATATCTTTTGTTTGATATAAATACGGGGGTGCTGAAAAATTATCGGCTCGACCCACTTCCCAAAATAATATGATAAAATGAACAAAAACAATTTTATTTGGTTCGAAAACTTTTTAGTACTCATCTCGTACATAAGGACGAAGAATTGCGGTTATCAGAGAGCATGAAATATTCCTAAAAAATCTTTTCCTGATTCAAACTTCAAACGCGATTCACCTGAACCAACATTGCAATGGCCAGTGTTTGAAAGATCAATGACAAACGGTGGCTAGTTGACAAAATTATCAAAATTTCAGTAATTATATTGCGAAAACTGTGAAATGACAAGGTGTTTAAATATTTGTCAAATATTAAGATAAGGAGTTTTTTTTATAAAATTCGAACCGTTTTGAAAAGCTTTGTTTGTGAATCATCACGTTGAGACCAAAGTTACAAATAGATCATCTGACTTTTTCATTAAATCTTGCTTAAGGTTTTAAATAGAGATGTCTATATTCAGTAAGCCCTCTACTGCTTACTTTTTACTTAGTTTGTGTGGGAAGTGGAAAATAACACTATTTCGTTACCTGGTCAAAAGAGCGAAAATAAAGTTCAGTGACAAAGATCATTTTTAAGTGACTACTTATAATTCGAAAACAATACTGTACTTTCTTATGTTGTTTAGTTGCAGTTAGCAGCAATTAAGACTGTCCATTTGTTGATTTTAGATTTTCAATTTCATAGAGTTAGGAAAATTCGATAGTAAGAACAAAAAAGTTAAAGTAATATTTTGTAATAATAATGTATACCCAACCCAAGATGCTTTGCCAAATCATGACGTCAGTTTAATCAGGTGTTTTATTTTTCATTACTGATCGTACTAAGTTGTGAGCAGATGGTTTGACTTGATTAATTTCCACCTTCTTGTTTTATATTCCATTTTGTTTTTTAGTTCGAGTAGAAAATCCAGATAAGCAAAAATGATGATTGGTTTATGATTTTTTTTATGCCTTCCGTTTTGTTTTCTTCTTTAAACCAATCTTCACCATCTGGTCACTAAAAACAAAACCAGAAATATGTTTTAGTAAAAATAAAACAAAAAACTTTGTTTTAAATTTGAAGCAAGTAAAACATTTTATTTTAAAAATCTACTTATTTTCCGATGAATGAAATTTTCTTTTGCAATTTCTCACTGAAACCTTTCACAGAAGAGAGAAAATACTAATTTTGTATCACTTTTTTTAGTTTTAGTAATTTTTAAAAGAAAAATTAGATATCGTCAACTCAAATTTAGCGCCTGGTTTGGCATACCAAACGCTAAATACTTTTACATAATCTCATATTCTGAGCATAACGAAACCAATTTGTAAACCAATGTGCTGTTATTTATTTACGTCGTACGATTTAGATGAAATAATAATTTCATTTTTTGGGGATTTTTATTTTATTTATTTTTGATACAAGACTTTTCAGATTTAAAGGAGGTAGGCTCGACCTTTTTATATTTTAATTACTTCGTTTCGTTTTATGCTAAGTTTTAAGTCTTATCGATCAGAAATGTTTGGTTATATTTCAATTTTATTATTTATTTATGGAAAAAATGTGTGCTCAGAATACGAGGAAGTGTAAAAAAAGCTTATAAGGGAGGTCATTCATTATGTGAAAATTGTTTCGAATGCAAAAGTCGACAAAACTCCCAAAATTATTTTTAGTTTTGAAACATTTACAATTGAATAGATAGATCAAAAAATTATGCTACATAATATTTTGATTGCAATTTTGCATTGACTTTTTTTAGTAGTGACTATACACACATTCTACTTTTTTGTAGAACATACGTTGTTATGTTTATGCTGCGATCATTGCCAATAAAATTGTGTGTTGTAGATTTGAAATTAATGGTTCTTGTTAATGTTATTGTTAATTTGTTACTTTTTTTTTCTATGCAAACATGTCACATTTAACGTTCGGATAGATAAACAAATGTAACCGAAACGTGAATTTGATTTGATCATTTTTTTTTCTAACGTAGCCACTGGCATTATTCAATTGTTAGTTAACTATCAATTTTCTCAGTTGATAATTATTTTTTATTGTTTTTCTTATATAAACTCTGTTCAGAAAAAAAATAGATGTTATCGCTTGACTTACTTTTTAGTTCCTGGCGTATTTGCTTATTTTATTTTTTATTTTTAACTGAAATTTAAAATGAAGAAATCGTCACATAACAACTAAGCAATTTTTTTCTAGAATTTTCCAGAAATAAATTCAAAAGAATCACATCTGATTTCACTCGAAAACACCTCTTCTGTGAGCATGTTGAACTAATTTCTATAAGGGGGGGGGAACCGAACTTGACAATAAAAATTCATTTATTAATAATGTCCAATATGGTTAAAAATAACTTAATTACTAATTAGAAAATATGATGTTTTATCTTTTGAAAATCATGATAATTAGAAACTAGTTTGTTTAAGAATATTTCCTTTAAAAATATAAGTTCTTAAAAAAAATTTAGAAATAATCCGAATTTCAGAATAGTGGGACTGGTTAAAAAAAATAATTTAATTCTGGACGGCTGGTGTTTATGTTCTTAATTTACCTTTGCAAATTTCTAAATTCCAATGAACCTGTCTACCTGCTCGGAATATAGTTCAATTCAAAATAAAATATTTATGTTTTGCTTTGTTTCATTTCTGATGACAGCATATACAACACAAATTGTATATCAAATCAAACACTGGTGGGAGATTATCTGAGAAAAAATTACCTCTTAGCAAACTAAGTTTCTTTTCAAATGGTTGTACAGGACAGTACAAATTTACAAATTTTAAAAAATTTGTGTCACCATAAGCATGACTCTGTACGTTTTTGCCACCAGCCACAGAAAGTACTCATGTGATGGTATTGGTCATTCACTGAAAAGGTATGTGGCAAAAAAGGAGCTGACAGGGCCCATTGAATAATCAAATTCTTGATTACAAAGCAATGCTTGCACTTTGTAAAGAGGAAATGAAAGGCATCAGATTTTTTTGTTTGTTTTTAAACAATTGTGGCACAGTATAGATATGACCTTCAGGGTTGGGATGAAACTGTACCAGGGGCAAGAAGTAGCCACTATTTCATCCCACAATCAACACCAACCAATGCTCACAAGGATAACACATTTGTGATATTTTTGACTTTAATGTTCCAGCTATCATGGAGATCTATAACCAAAGACCATCAACCTGTGTAAATTGTATTTATAATTCATTTTGGTAGGTTGGCATTGTTTCTGTGATTGATGAAAGTGGTGTCAAGATTGAATTTTTACATCCCCCAGACCAAGCAAATCATTCCATTGACCAGGTGATTCATGTTATGTTCCCCTGAAAAATATTTTATATCTGTTTTCAGCCATAAAGCATTTACTAGAAGTTTTCATCAAATCTTGGATATTGATTTAAAAAATATTGTGTTAGCATTTGATAAACATGAAAAAATTAATGTATGATATTAAGTATATTCTCAGTTGCAGAATTAACCATAACAACAAAATTTCTCTCGTCCCTTCTTACATATATACAAGAACTGGACACAGAGTAAGATACCCCTTGACCACTTATTAGATGTAAAAGCAAAAATAATATTCAGCTGAAAATTTGAGAATTAAGAATGAACTAAACTTCATTTTGGATTCATGAGTTGTCATGGAAAGTGGATGATAGTTTGAAATTGATATACAGTGAAGAATTCAAAATTTGCATTGACCAAATCTGTGATGGTGGAACTTGATTGGTATAATGAAACACATAATGATTATCTGGAGAAAACAACCTATATCTATTTAAATAGGAAAGCCTATCTATTATTTTGTCATTTGGTCAGATTTTGGGGCATGGGTCAGTCTGAAAAGTTTTCAGCACCTCCTCATAAGTTAAGCAGAAATGGGAAGTTCATAAGCTGAAGGACACAAAGGGTCCATTTTAGCATTATGCTGTAAATCAAATCCTTTGCTGAAAACTTATAGGAATTAAAAAAAATAATATGCTAAAAACATGCCCCACTGTCCCATGACAGGAAATTTGGTGGCCCTGACTCTAGATGCCATCATATTTGCAGTGATAAAAAAAAAAAAAAATACACATTTGGTGAATTATAGTAAGATATAATAATTTTTGTTTTTGTATTATTTTCTCACAATTTTGCACAATTATGTGCAGATGTGTAGAGAAACAAACATAAAACATCCAAGTTCAGTCCATTTCCAGTTTATACAGTATCATCAGCTATTATTTATAAATGTAATGTATCTTTACATTGGAACATAAATGAGTGGTTAGAATGTTTGCTTTCTGACAATGAAACCCAGGTTTGACTTTCACCATGATCAATTTGTTTTGCTGTTATTGGCCTGGGGAGATGATCACAGCATGTAGCACTATTGAAAAGTGCCTGAAGGCAATGCCATGTGTTGATCTAAGCATTGTGGGTGAAATTGAGCAGACAATTGTTTGCTGATTGGTATATTAGCATGGAGTCACAAGTCATTGTGACCAAGGTTTTCAGTGTACTGGCCTTGTTGAAACTGCTAATCACACCAGATGATGTGCTCTGTCTCAGAAACTGTAACTAAGCTCTGCTCAGCATAGTTTATAAACTACAGGTGGGTGTTGAACAAACACAAATGTGTCTTAGTAGGAATCTTCTACAGGGATTGGCTAGCCACCCTTGACAGATATACTTGGAATTAAACATTCAGTCTGATTCTGCACCATTTAACAACAAATTGAATAAAAGTAATATGCAAGTTAAAAATTACTATTTTTAGTTCAACTAAGTAAACTTTTAAAACCAATTAAAATGATAGTTTAACAGCATATTTGAAGAAAGATAAAGATTTAAATGTAAAGTTTGATCTGTTGACATGTTTTATAGCCATAGTAGGACACATTCTTTGTAACTGATAAAGACTCATCTTTTTTATAAATATTTCTACTATTCCAACAGTAATTTATCACTTTTCTCTGAAATTAAAAGAGGCATATGCAAAAAATAGAACTCTTCTAATAATGAGTAAATCATTATTCCTAATAATATTTTATATAAATTTCAATATAGTCACAATTTTTAAAACTTCTAAAATCCATGTACATTTATAAGGTAAATAAGATATTGAGATGGTATTGTGATTTTCTAAACAAGTTTCTAATATAAAAAAGTTATCTAATTCTTTCTGTTATTTTTGTTATGACAAGTAACATATATCTTTCTCATTGTTATTTCAGTTTAGTATATATATATATATATATATATATAGTGTTGCTTTATAAAATAATCATAAAAATTAAAGGCATAATTTAATTTATGGAATTTTGAGTCAGCATTCTAATCACTTTAAAATAACCTTATTTTTACTTACAAACTGCCTTTATGTAATAGAGTACTACTTAATCTTTTCATAGCTTGAAAGTGTGTATCACTTTGAAAAACTAATCAGAAAGTGACTTTGTAAATTATTTGAAGTCCTCTTTTTTATTTTTTTTTCTTGGCACTTGAGTTTGCATTAATCTTTTGTAAATTTCACTTTTAGTAAACCTAAAAATTCAAAATGGGTCCACCCAAGTATGGAATATACATTATCCAGGGAGAAATATCACTGGTGGTCACTGCCATGCGTAGAAGTACACGATGGACAACACACAGTCATCAAGTAAGTCACTGTTTAAAAACATCAATTAATTGGTGTTTTTTGTTTAATTTTTTTAAAAATATATTTATTACTGAATTGATTGATAGCAATTCAAATTGTACACTATTTACATTATTCGGACTATTGTCCTCATCTTTGTTGCCATATTTATCACAATGCTTCGGCCTTCTTCAGGTGGTTGGAATGTTGAACTGAACCCTTTATTTCACTCCATGGTAGACTGTTCTAGTTCCATGTGCCATGTCTAATAGATATCAGTTATCTCCTGTTAATTCCCCTCTCCGCTTTAACCAGGTATTGAACTCACACTCTTTGGGTCCTGTCACTGGATCTAACTAATGCCTTTATCTACTGGGCCATGTGTCTTTGAGGACATCTGTGTGTGAATTTCTGGGTATTATAAACTTAATGTCTTCAGCATCATTTTTTACCAGAGCTCATATTGCAATTTTTGTTATTATCACTTTTCTCTGGCACTCCTTATTACTGGTTCCCATATTGTATTCATTTCTATGCTTGGTCGGCTCAGGAGATTTTTGTGGCCTAGCATATGTGCTGATTCCTTAAGTTTACGAATTTTCCAATGATGTTCTTTGTCTGTGATTTCAACCTGATCCCACAGGGGGCAGTGATCTCCCTTTTCTCTCCATATGTGGTCAGCCATGCCTGATTTTTCCACTTCCCCTTGTGTTACAGATTTCTGGTATTCTTGAAGCCTTACCTTAATGGGGGTGGCCTGTTTCCCCTTTATATTTCTTTCTGCAGCTGCACAGGATGGCATACACATGGTATTTAGTCATGTTCTCCTCTATGGGGGGGGGTCTTACTCGGGAGAGATATCTGCGACGTGTTGTCCAACTTTTGAAAGTTGTCCTGATGTTATATGGACCACAGATCCTTTGTATTTTCTCTGATAACCCCTTCATATAAGGCAGGCAAGACTGTTTTCTGAATGTTGTTGTTCTCCTCTTGTACCCGCCTATCCCAGTTTATTGGGCCTGCTGCCATGTACCCAAGGTAGTTGTTACATTGTAGGGTACTACTTATACTGACCAATTCTTTATCTAATGTCTCTGGGTTGTCACTTATGAATTTTGCTTGGTGTTGCAAGCAGCAGAAAATCCCTTTCTTTACTCTGTATGGATGGTTGGAGTTGAAATTGAGGTACTGTCCGGTGAATGTCGGTATATGGATGTCTTGAACCCATGCTCTGTTTGAGATATTAGAACATCCAGGAATGGGAGTTGCTGTTACTATCTTTCTCTATCATGAACTGTATTGAAGGTCTTATTGAGTTGACATGGTCCAGTAGGACCTGAACATCTTCCTGGTGTGGCCAGAGTATGAAGGTGTCATTTACGTACCTTAACCATAATGTTAGCTTTAGAGATATAGATTCTAATGCCATTTCCTCAAAGTATTCCATGTATATGTTTGCCATTGCTGGTGATAATGTTGAGCTCATTGCTAAGCCCTCATCCTGTCAATATATGTGTGATCCTATTCCAAAGTGTGTTGTTTATGTACAGAAAGATTATGTATTGGAATACTGGTCCATTCTCGTAAGGATGAGTCAGATGCCAATCCGTCTCTGACTACTGAGAGTGCCTCCTCTGTGGGTACCTTGGTGAACAAACTCACCATGTCCAAGCTCATCATCTGGTTGGATAGAATGGGGGCATCTTTGATTATTTCTATGAAGTGGGTGGAGTTTCGGTCATATGAAGATGACTTTCCAATCAATGGATCAATTATATCTACAAGGAAGTGACACAGAGGGTGGCACACAGAGCCATGGCAACTAACAATCAGCCTGAGCAGAATACCGTCTTTGTGAATCTTAGGGAGACCGTATATGTGAGGTAGCTTGGTGTAACGCTGCGATAACTGCCTATACATCTTATGTGCGAAGTGATCCTTGTTCTTGATTAGTATCTGTGACAGTTTGCGTTCCGTTTTCATTGAAGGATCCTCTTTTACTTTGCTGTAGCTACCATTTCTAATGAGGTCTTCCAGTTTTCTTGTATAATCTGATTTGTCCATCACTCAGTATTTATCCAGCATTGCCTTTTTCAGCCAGTATGATGATGTTTTTGTCCCTCTGTAGGGATCTGATTGACAGCCTCTCCAGTTTCGTGATGTTTGACTTGGGTGGCTTGGCCTCACCCTCCACCTTAGTTCATCTGCCTGAGCCTGAGGGAAGTTCAAAGCCACCTCCTCAATTCTGGCAATGATGTCCAAGTATGGCACTCGCCTGATGGTTGTGGCGAAGTTGAGACCCTTACTTAATACTGATTCCTCAGAGGTACTCAGCTGATATTGGCTGATGTTGATTACTGCTTTCACTGGTGGCTGATGGACCTTATGTATCACCTTCTGATCTTTTCAATCTGTTTAATTTTTGTACTTGGCAAGGCTTGACTACATCAAATTCATGTCTGTAGGATTTATACAGGTCATTTTGGTCAGTTTTGGTGTTGTAAGAAAGTAGATTATTTTCTATGTTTAAATTTATCAATATTCTAGTTTAATTTATCATAAAATCGATGTCTGGGTGTGGTTGTTGGTTCACTCTGCAACAGTGCACTTAACAAGCTCCCTCCACATGTTTTGGCTGTGTGCCAGTATCTGAGTTGAAAGTTGGAGAGGTATTCATTCATGCATAGAGAAGTCGAGCCTATCCTTCTCCAATAAAAAAAAAAAGTAAACAAATGAAGTTATATAATGTGAATACTGTGTCATTTTTAAAATACATTTTTATATAGAATTGAATGGTGACAAGATAAGGAGTGGATGTCATTTTTTAATTTCCCAAAAACTAATGGCTTATGGGTTTATCAAAAGTAAATATTTTATATATTTTAAATTTGAAATTTAAAATTCTAACAAATCTGATTTAATTGATTTAAAACTATTCAACTAACATGTTTTAAAATTTATTTCAATTAATAATTATTATTATTTGTATTGAGTCTCTGATAATTCTCTCTAATTGCTGGAATTTTTGCATGACATAGCTGCATAACAAGGAAGCCTCTAGTATTTGTGCAAAGACAGGTCATTAATCCATTAAAATTTATTGTTACAAGCAGATGGAGCTTGCTAAATCTGGCTGGTAATCCATGTAGGAGAATTAAAACTGATTTCAAATCTCTACTGCCTGCCAACTCTATTCATTGATAGCAATAGTTTTGGAGGTCTACTCTGGTGATAATAAATTGAGAGCTAGTATGTGTACTGCATTCTAAGATTGCAGACAAACAATTCTTGTAAGGTTTGAAGAGAGATATCTACTACTAAACTACTAAGTACCCCACATCCATTGCCCACTGAAATAATATTATGAAGGCACAGTCAGCAACATGACAGATCAGTCAAGGCCTGGAATGTCAATGGCTGTGTTTTTTACTAATTTGCTTTAGTCTGGCAGTAAAAAATGTTATTGGAGCTAGAATAACAACAAAAACATTAAACTTAAGTCTTCCCCAGAAAAATACTTTGTTCATTACATGGAATATGTGAATACTATATGCTTGCAAAAAGTTGAAAGAATTCACTTGTAAGATACCTATAGAGTTGACATTGATGTTAGGTGGATGACCATTTGTTGTAGGAAAAACCAACAATAGCTGATTTTTTAAATTTATCAGAAACCATTAAATCAAGTCAATAGTAATTAAATATAAAAGTTGCAAACATTTCATAGAAGAAACAATCATGGGAAAGACATTGACTAAGTTCTCTGAAGAATTGTATAGCGATAAGCCCAAACCTAATAGCAATGTAGTGAGCATTGGAAGGAGGCAAATCTCCAAGAGTAAACCATATTCCAGCAGAACTTTTGAAATTTTTAAGATTAGAGCAAATCAGATTACTGACAATATTTGCCAAAGGAATGAACCCAATGCTCCTCTTTAACAAAGGAAATCTGTGAGTGTACCAGAATTACAGAACTATCAGCTTAATCAATAACTTAATGTGATGATGATGATGAGAATTCTTAAGAGATTTCAGCTGGAGAGCAGAAGTTGTTGTAGCTGAAAGCAGGTTCCAACCACAAAGTAGTACAGTAAAATTTTCAGTGTCAATTGCTGATAGAGAAACATTACCAATATGATCTTTATTACATTTTCATCAACATGACATTAAGTCATGTCTGGCACAAGAACCTGTAAGCCATGAAGAACTTCAACTTTGATATTTAAACTTATTGAAGTCAACATAGCATTTCATGAAGATTGGCAAAACAGTTATCCTGAACAACAAATTTATTCAACACCACTATTAAAGTTGTTCATTTTATTCAAGTTTATTTAACATATATCTGGAGAATATTCTGTAGGTGGCCCTCCACAGCTGCTAAACAGGTCAAGCAACATAAATGGTAATGTTTCATTGTTTAATATCATTCTCAAAGAAACTGTGGAAAGCAAGCATTGCAGGAACAAACATCATCAAAGACTGGCCAGGCCTAGCTATGATGCACACAGTTGAAGACAGCAATGTCATGACAGTGTTGTTGGTGACACCCCCAAAAGCAGCTACATTGCTTATAAGATGGCATAGAAGATAATAGCCATAGCCTTAACCACAATAACATAGATTGATTCATTGATAGCAGATAAGCATGAGCATGTCCCCCCCGCCAAAAAAAAAAACTATCAGCTAAATTAATGGAATAAGAATTCATCTGAAAACTTTTTTTATTATAATTGAATACTTGAGATTAGATGACACAATGATCTCTTTAAGGCAGTTCACTCCATTGGCTTGAGTTTAGTTATTCCACAAATTATTTAGACTAGTGTCTTCATACTTGTTGTTTTTATCACAACAGATATATATTCTTTAGTTCATCTTGGGTATGTTTTTCATTCAATTATCCTTAAGTATTGTTGAATATGTTTGCTTTACCTTTTCAATATGAACAGTCAAGTAATCAAAGTAATGAAAAGTATAAAAACAACATTGATGATACTCATTCAAATAAGAAATGGAATAAGTAAAATACTTCATCTTAGAACTTTAGACAGCACATAAGTATTTTGTTCAATGACAAAAATGACACAAAGCTTGTCTGTTTTAAAAATTGTGATTTTCTTTCTTTTTAAAAATGAAAGTTTTATAAGCTTATAAATATTCTAAACAGCATTTATTTTCACTTGGTGCCTGATACTGACTAATTTCCATATTTTTAAATTTCTGTCAAGTAGAGCTCTTCTTGCAACCTATTTGACAAAGTGAAGCAATATGAAAGTTCCAACTGGAATATCTTAATGTTCTTTCATTTTGTTCAGCATTTCTTACATGCCTTTTATCTTCATCCCTGTGCCTAAAATTAAAGTTGTTTTGAACACTATCAGAGAGAATCTATATTTCTCTTTGAAGGAAGACATTCTTTCTGTCTTCTATTTTCCCTTAAGTAGAATCAAATACATGTAGCACCCAAGATTATTCTGTATTGAAGAATTTTTTTTTATATCAAATAGCATGTAAAAAAAATCTTTAACTTCTTAATATACATGTTTTATTACTTTAATAGAGATTCTTTGACATGATGCAAGGGTTTCAATTGTATGATTTCCAAAATAATTTTTCTCTTTTACCCATAATTTTTTTCACATTGTTGCAAGTAGTAGTTGAAAAGATGGCGGACAAGATGGCATCTGACATGAAAGTGTATATAAAGCATTGCATTTCTTTATATGGAAAAGAATTGCATCCATTGACATTCATCGATGTTTGCTGAACATTTATAGAAACCAAACAGTGGATGTGAGCACAGTTAGTTGGTGGGTAGTGCATTTCAGCAGTGGCAATAGTAATGTGTAAAAGTTTCTCTCTCTGGTGCAGATTTTTACAAGCATGTCATGCAGGCTCTGGTTTATTGCTGGCAAAAATGCATAGTCAATGGTGGTGACTGTGGAAAAAAAATAGCATTTTCTGGTTGAAAACCTGCTTTGTCCAGTGGTGTTATCATGCTTTTTCTATCTGTTATAGTTTCTGTGGAAATAAATAGGAAGCATTATTTTTGGAGTGCTTATCATTATATGCATGTGCACACACTTCAGGAGTTGCTGAAATGTACTTGGCCTATTAAAGACATTTTGATGTTTTGGTTATAGAGAGTTCTGAAAAGTTTTCAGCTTGGCCCACTTTCCTAAATCTGACCAAACATTTTAAAACTGGCATTGAGATGGGCACCTCAACATGAGGTAATGGTTACCAAGGCTAACCTGATTGACTGAGTAGTGAGTTCAACCCTCATTGGGTGCCATAACAAAATTTAACATGAAACAACCTAATAAGGATTGATATGTCAGAAAACCAGCCTAGATTGAGATTTTCCCTATTTAGATAGTTTAGTATTTCTTGTAATTTATCTGATTTTAAAATTGATAAAATGCCATCAGCAAATCATAGATGGCTTAAATATTCTCCATTTATGTTTATTCCCATCCTTTCCACTTCATGTTCTGGAAGATACCTACGAGGCCTCCTGTAAATAGTTTAACTATATGCTTGTCTTACTCCTTTTCCATTCTTTATTTTATTTGTGCTTTTTAGAATTGAATTATTATATTACTAATATTGTATATTAGCATTTATATTGCTCTTGTTGTGAGTTAAAAGCTGCTGTGTACTCTAACAAGTCATATTTCTTTTTATAGTTAACTAAAGCTAAACAAAGTGGTTTGTTATATTCTGTTTTTTTTTTTTTTTTTTTTTTTTAAATCAGTTTATCTAATTTTATAGATGTTTGTGTTGATTCGATCATGCAGTACATGTGGGAGTGCCCCTGCAACCCTAATGGGTTGCAGGGGCACCACATGTACTGCAGCTACAGTAGAAGTGGTGTGTCTTGGGCAAGACAGACCCTAACCATCTCTGAGCTGGTTTGAATTCAGGGTTTTCTTAGTCCTAGACTGGTTGTCACGTAAGGCTATAGAACCCAGTCTGTCCTGCTATTTATCCATAGCTAGGGGGAGAAAAGATGGATTCATACCTTTCCCAAGGGTATTAGCATGTAAGTGAATGTAATGAACTTGACTGGAATTTTAACTCTGCTCTCTGATATCCTTAATCAATTGCAATCAATTACTCCACCATGCCTCTATAGTGTTGATTAGCCACTCCTAAAACTTGCCTATTTTCATCTAGGGCATTTGTTAGCCTGTTTGTAAGTACTTTTCAGAGTAATTTGTATATATTTGATAGTAATGTGGTAGGGTGATAGTTGCCAAGTATCTTTCACCCTCCCCCTTTTAATTAACAAATAAACATTCTTACACTGAAATTTTGAAGAACTTTTTCTTATGCACTGGGAAAATAGTTGTACTATTTCTTTGTAGAATTTTTCTTCTGCATCTTTTGAAATGTGTTACTATGTCATCTTTGACTGGTTGCTTTTCTGCATTCCACATTTTGAAGTACAAACCTTATTTCATCTGATGGAGTGACTGTTGGTGGTATTTTTATTTTTGAAGCATACAAGTTTGCACAGTATTTTTCAGTTATTTTAAAAATCTTGGCCATAGATTTTTTTCTGACTTTCAATGCAAGCAAAAATTGGTTATGTATGTAGGATGTGGATAGAGCATTTTTCAGACTTTCCTTTTCTGAATGCTTCTTCTATTTTCTCCTTTGTGTCTCAGTTTAATTCTACAATATCAATTTTATCTTTGTATTTACAACAATGTTTCTTTTTTTTATCACTTTTTGTGTTGATTTTGAATATTTCCCTTTGTTAGTGCTATTTCATTTTGATTTTCTTGTTATCTCTGCTGCTTCCATAATTATACTTACCAATGTGCTATTTATATTTTCTATTATTTTCATTATTTCACAAAGCCTGGAATCTGGCAATTTCTGATATTCAGTGATGAATGATTACATTTCTTTCTTGTTTGGCTTACTTGTTCAAATCCTTTCAAAGTTTTGTATGTCTGTATCTCAACTCACTGAAATATGATACAATGAGTGCTAAGGAATGATGGATCTTTAAGGTAAGCCTGACAGATCATTAGTAATCAAACTCATCAAAATCTAGTGACAATGAACAGCCTCTGTTTTCCTAAAATTCAAAATAACAAAACTGAATATATCCCTTAATGTTACTGCTGGATCATCATCTAATTGTGAAGAAAATGGTGTCTTGTCAATGGAAATGCCTCTGCTTCACATACTCCTGCTGTTAAAAATGACAAACCACCCAGTTGAGGTCTGTGCTATAGATACAAACCTGCAAATTTATTTTCTTTCATAACCAGTTGTCAGAATTGCATGTGCTTTACAAACTCTTGTGTTTGTCATCAAGAGAGAGTTGGTAGCATGCTAGCTGTGTGAGTGTAGTTTTGTAAACTTATATTTTCTAAATTCTGCTCGCAACATTACTAACAAAGGTTCAATCATATTGCTTCATATGTATGCAGGCCGTGTACCACTGATGAGGAACAAAGATTGGCTAAGTATAAAGCCTTAGGCATTAAATAAAATAAGAACATAAAGATATACATATGTTGAAAGCACAGCTGAATACTACAAACTGGACCAACTAATGATGTGGCTGAGCAACATCACCTGGCATGTGGTAGTTATTATTGAGACTTACAAAAAAGAAGTTAAGCTCTTTCAGCTGAATGCAATTGTCTATTTTATAACGGAGAGGAGAATAACAATTTTAGTTGAGTAGGATTTAGTCAGTAGTAACATTGCAATTAATGTAGAAAGTTTTGACAGTATATCAGACAGAATATAATCAATGGAAAATGCAAGGGATACTTTCTAAGAAATTATCAAAGGATGTACAATTTTGAATATGAGGAAATTGAAGGTATCTGTCTATATTTCTGAGATGAGGTATTATGTACGCTATTTACATTATTCGGACACATGGCACAGTGGATAAAGGCGTTGGTTAGATCCAGTGACAAGACCCAAAGTGTGTGAGTTCAATATCCGGTTAAGGCAGTGGAGAACTTGGAGAGGGGAATTAACAGGAGATAACTGATAACTGACATCCATTAAAATCATGGCATGTGGAACTAGAACTGTTTACCCCAGTGAGCAAAATAAAGGGTTCAGTTTGATATTCCAACCACCTGAAGAAGGGTGGAGCATACAACAGCTGAAATATTGTGATAAATATGGTGACAAAGATGAAGACAATAGTCTGAATAATGTAACTAGTGAAATTGAAGGTGTTCTTTCTTTTTTTTTTTCTTTCTTTTTCAATGCAGTAATGACATACACCAATTTGGAGCAGAAAAAGTGAGAATTTAGTGTAAAAAAAGTTTGAAATAATGAAGCTAAAGTAATTATCTTCTCAGAAAGATACAAAATAATAATTATAAAGAGGTAAATAGAATTGTAGAAGCAGAAACTGACAAAGACAATACTGTTAAGATGTAATTGTTTAAAGATAATACAGGAATTAGTCATAGAATGGTGCATGTGGAATGTTTTTTCTTTTTGGAAAATCATTTTCTTTCTCTCAATTTTAATGTCATATTTAACTCTTCAAGCTACCATTTATGATCAATTCCTATATTAACTTTTCTTATGATGGTTACAGTATTGACTATTCTATCTACAAAAACAAAAATTGTTAATTATATAAGAACTTGTTTCTCAATGATGTAGAGCTCTCTTCTTTTACAGTACCAGTCAATTTCTTTTTGCTTTCCTTGACTAAAGGAATGATTTTCTTATATGTATGTTTTACTAATTTTTTCCATTTCTGCTTTTTCTTCATTCCACTCTCACTTCAAGTCTGTAAGTACTAAGTACTGATTAGAACAAGTTGTGATTTTTTTTTTTTTTTTTTTTTTTGTCAATCATCTTTGTTTTAATTCCTGGATTTATTTCCTTCATTGTTCTCAGTGCTACATTTTAAATCATAAAATATGAATTTGTCTTTTGACACTATTTTTGTTAACTGCATGTGTTGTTCACTATGCTTGACACATTTGTAATTACATGAAAATCTATATTCTAAAAGAGCTGGTTCTCTGTCCATCAGTCATGCACTGTTTGTGTGACTGACTTTGCATGTGCCAATGTAATGTATATGCATATATCTATATTGTGCATGAGTGCCATTTTATATACACACAAGCACAGTTTGAATTTGAAGACATAAGAATAATATATTTCTCTCCCTCTCAGTTTACCCTACAAAGGAATAATAAAAATTCAAATGTTTGCACATTTGGACTGTACCCAATGGTTGTTGCCTGACAGAAAAGGAAATTAGTCCTCATGACATAAATGTCCATTACAATTTCAATCAAATTGTGTATGTATTTATGTACATTTGCATGTGCACATGTATATATTAATTCAATAAGAACTAAAATATCTCTACAAACTTTAAAAAAAATTAAGAAAATAATTTTATTACCAAATAATTTCTGAGAAATTAGTTGTGCCATTTTTATCTGAATTCACATTTCACATTAATTTTTTTAAATGTTTAATCTAAATACACTTTATTGTCATAAGTAATAAACAAGACATTTATTTGTGCCCATCTCTATGCTGTCAGGTTCTAGGTACCAATAAATAGATATGAATAGGTTGGTATGTTAGATAATCTTCAGCACCTTGTCATATATCGCCTTTGCACAATTCTCAGCCATTGGTTTTGGATAAATGTGTCACTGACATCTTGAAGCTTTGAATTGCACAATTCAAGATATAATGAACAATGAGTAGATTATTGGATTCCTGTGGAGATTTTTGGCAAATTTTCATGGTAGTCTGCACTGCAGAGCTTGATGGCCTTTGTAAATTGATACATGTATGAAAATATCTTCTACTTGAACAACAATAATTTAGATGATTTTAATTAACTAAAACATTGTGAACTGTTTGTTAGAACTAGGTGAATGGTCCCAAATATTGTTAATGCAAATACACCTTTCTCTGACACCATTGTAATTTTGCCCTTTCTAACTGTGAATTTTAAGAAAACATTTGGTTAATTTTGTTTATGCTGATCTAGCAACACATTACAAAAATAAACATGGATGTCTTCAAGAGGTATTCTCACCATAAGAAATGACAAGGTTGATCAATTAAGCCATGAAATTATGAAAAGAGTTTCTGAAAATGTGATTTATGCTAAAAAGCATAGCTTCTGTTGCAGAAGAGAATTAGCATTACTAATTTTTTGGGAAAAAAGCAGGTTAATGTTTGAAACCCTAAAACCATAAGTAATTACAGGATTTTCTCAGAAATTATTCACTAGTAAATAAAATTATTTTTAAAGGGTTTTTTTCTTTTTAAATTTTGTAGAAATATTTTAAAACTTGTCATTGTTTTAAAAATATACATGTGCATATGCAAATGTATAACCACACATTTTGAATGTTTTTGTTTACATGTGTATGGCTTTGAAATAAAATAAAAGTAATAAAATTTATTTTCTCTTATCTACAGCAAAAGAGCTTTAGTATCTTATAGATAATTATTTCACTGTTTCTATCTGTTGATACCAATCTATTTATTTCTATCAATTGATATCCTATTCAATTTATATCTATTAGACTATGTTCAAATTGATCATTTATCATTATCAGTGTCATTATAACCAGAAAGTAAATGTCCAGATTATTGTCTCTGATAAAGTGAATTTGGGTTAAACTTTTTAAAATGTTAATGGCCATAAAAATTGAACTCTGGTAAAACTTGTGCAAGTGGAATGAGAAGATAAAATTCCATGACTAATTTTACTGTGAAAAACCCATTAATTTTTTAAAACCCTTAAAAAAGAAATAATTATAAAATTTAATTGAACTTTTTGGAAATTATTCACTAATAAATAAAATTATTTTTTCAATTATTTTAAAAAACTTTTTATAGAAATATTTTTAGATTTGTCTTTAAAATCTATATGTGCACCCAGAAATGTACATACATACACAATTTGAACAAAATTGAAATGGAAAGCTGTGTCGTGAAAGTTAATTTCCCTTTCTATCTGGCAAAAAAAAAACACCTGGGTAACAGGAAAAGAGTTTGTGCAGCCATTTGAAATCATTTTTATGACTCCTCTATTTAAACTGGATATATTTTCCAATATATGTAGTATTTTAAATTGACAATTTAGATTTGAAATTTGATTTTCTTACCAACAGCAAAGTGGGCAGGTAGATAAGTGACTAGAAGATGATTAAAGTGAAAGACTTAAAATTAGGGCAAATTTTATAGATTATACTTCCATAACTGCTTTGTGGAATGTCTAATTGTTTATAAAAATGAACTATTTTTTATAACTGAGATACTGATTTATACACATAAGAATAAAGCAAGAAAGCTGTTGAAGTATGAGCTTTTTTAAAACTTTTTTATTAAAGTAGAAATGTGAATATATTTTATATACAATTTCATCAACATTATAATAAAAATGAACTTAATGTAGTCATAGAAATTTGTTGCAAAGATATAAAAAATATGGGGAGATGCTGAAAAGTACTTAGCCTGATCCACTTTCCAAAATTCTGACCAAATATCAAATATTTTGTTCTTTCTTTGTAGTGCCATGAACTTTTCAGCATCCACTTTGTATAAGTGTGATATAAAAGTATTTTTTAAGTGCTCTCACCAATATTAGAGCAAGTTTTAAAATTGAGAAACAGTTTCTGTTCTTTTTGTGAGAGAAGTGCTCTCAGTATAATATATTGACAACTCTTTTGCCTACGTAAATCTTGAATGCTAAGAGTTTTAAGTGGGTACCTCCAAAAATTCATATACCTAAGGTTTAAATGTATTATGTAAACTAAACTTATTTTTTCATTTTTGAAAATCACGCTAAAATAAAATATACATTTCTGAACCATTATTTTCATAAAATTAGCAAATTTAAAGTTAAATTAATCTGTTCTGAAACAAATATTACTTACTTATAGCATATTATTTCCTATACAAACATTTGTTAACCTCAGGGAATTCTTATTTTCATGTCTCCATCGATAATTTGATGGCTGAATGTGTTGACACATTTAGTATGGTGCACTAGAATTGCCATAATTTTATGAATTCTAAGTAAGAACGTTTTTTTGTTTCTTATAATAATTTAAAATACTATAGAAATTTCTTACATTATTGAGTTACCCCTATAATGGTATTTCATTATTTAATAGCTAAGATAATGATAAATAATTTTATTAATTATTTATATTACATTAAGTTATTACATTTTAATTTAATAACTGAGATAATAATTAATAAAATTATTATTATATTAATAATTAAATTATCTCACTTGGTTATTAATTGTTTAAATTGATAAATGAGATAATTTTATTATCTCAATTCAATTTTTAATTTAATAATTGAGAGTGAGATAGTTATTATCTCACTCTCAATTATTAAATTTTTAAATTGATAACTGAAATTATATAATAATTTTAATTATATTATCTCTGTTATTAAATTAAAAATTAAATTATTAACTCACTCTCAGTTATTAAAGTTTGAACTAACTGAGATAATATATTTATATTTTTTATTATTAATTGCCATACTTTGATGTTTATGAATTGTTAAAGTTATTTTATTTAACTTGCGAAAAAGAAAAACTTAAAATAAGCTAAAAACAAATTAAATTATTTTTCTTAACTAAGTAAAAAAACTAATAAATAAAACAAATTATGCATGACACACACTATAAAGTAAGATGAATACATAGAAAAATTAAAAATATTTAGTGAAATAGGAAAAAAACTTTAGAAATCAACCCTTCAAAATTTTAAAATAAGCCTGTTGAAATGTAGGGACAATAAAACACAGAATTAAAATGAAAGTATTGCTCACAGCTGAAAACCTTTGTCAAGGGGTTTTCTCTAAGTGGGGGGCGGACAAGCCTTGAAACACATGACCTTTTAACCATAATATCACTTATGATACATCATACTAAAAAAGAAAAATAACATTTTGATGCACAAAATAAAATATCTTTAATTATGGTAAAAAGTTTTGGGAGTATGATTTGTATTAAGATTTTAGTTGTCACTTAGTAAATATAGTCTTCAATTAATAACTTAATAACCTACCTTGTTCTCTCTTGGAAGAATTTGAAAACATTTTTTAAACTTAAAGAAAAGTGAAAACAATTCTTGAAAAATTAAAAAAAAAAATGCAAACAATTCTTGTAAAAATTAATTATTCATTGAAAAAAGGTTTTTTCTTCAGACAGTAATGTCCTTAATGTATATTATTTATAAACACAGATAAAAGTCCATCTAATTAGATAATTAGATGGTTTTATTGCATTTTTTATTCTACGATTTGGAGCAGATTTTTAAAACGTTGGTAGTAGTTGTGAAAAAAAAATTGATTTACTTTCTCCAAGCAGTCCTGCTCATAAGTAAATTTGTGAACTGTTTGAAATTCTTCATATATATATATATATATATATATATATATATATATATATATATATATATATATATATATATATATATATTTTACCAAGATTTTCTGAAAATATAAATTTCAAAAATAAATTCATTCATTTTTGAATAAGTCCTGAAAGTTTCATTAAAATCTGACAATTATTTGATTTTTGCAAGAATTTCCAATTTAATGTTTTACATTGAAAACTGCTACACTAAAAATGTCCATTACCACAAGTCTTACAAAGTTGACAAGAAAAAACAGATTTTTGAGCCAAATTTAGAATGTATTAGAAAGGAGGAAAAAAAATTTTTTTTTTTTTTTTTTTTTAAATAATTTAAAAAATACTTTGTTTTTTCCTCTTAATAATAACATAAACAGTTTGAGATTAAAACTTTGTTTTTATTAAGTTTGGGACCTTTTTTCATCATGCTATACTGTTTTTTTGTTTTTTTTTAGTGAATTATTGGAGGTACCTAAAGCTATAAACTGTATTTTGTTCTTATTTTAGTCAACATAACCAACATTTTCAAATGTCCTATGCCAAACTTGCTTCATCTTTGTGAATATTTTTGCCTTTCTTAGAATTGAATTGCTATTTGCATTTTTTTCTGGAATGCTGCAAAATTTTAATGCAAATTTTAGTTTTATTCATGATATTTAATATTATTGATCTCTTCTCATGGTTGCTTTTATTTGTATTTGTCCTTTGAATATCTTTGTACTTGTACTATCGAAATACAATAAAGAAAACCAAATTCTGTTGTGTTCTATACTAGTCTGACTGACAATTAGTCAATCTATGCCACCCCTTTCAATTTTCTCATATTTCAGCAGCATTCGTTGTTACTGCTGATGGTATTTGCATAGTGTTGAAAGTAATGAATTAACCATAGCACAGAAGGGATGATTAGAACCAAAATTCATATACAACTGTGTGTGTGTGTTTTTTGTATACACCAGTTCTATGCCCATCCTCTCTATAGGTTACTAGGATACCTCAAAAGGAAGTTTGTTGTTGTCCTTCTTTGAGGTCACATGATACAGCAACATAACTGATGAGAATGTCATCCATGTACCTAAGTCAGGCTAAAGGCTTCAACAAAGTTGAAATAAAGCAACACTTTTAAAAACTCTATGTAGATAGTAAAACATTACTTTTTTTACAAAACCATAATTATTTGATCTTTCATCATTCTTATTCTTAATTATACTATTGAAGAATACTTTTTCTTATCATTGTAGGATTTTTGAAGGTAGTATTTTAATCCCCACTTGTGGTCTATCTTTTTGCTTATTGTTGAGTATTTTTCTTATATTCTTTATTTTATCTTCCTCTTGGTATCTATCAAAGAACGTTAAGTGATTCAAAAAACACTTACTAGAAGAAGGCTTTAGAATGACTAGCTTGGTCAAAACATTGTGATATGTTAAAACAGCACAAATGAGTGCATATGTTTGGACAAATCTCAAAATCTTCATGATTTTCTCAGTTATAGACAATATTCATTTCTTTTTTTTTAATTATTTGAGGAGTCCTTAGACATTAGGTAAAATGATTATTTGTAAATTTGTTTTATACATGAAATTTGCAATATTTTGATTACTTGCACTCTAATGCATTTACCAATTGATTATTTTTTTAAATGTTTTATTTTTAAAAAAGTTTTCATGCAGTCTTTTACTTCATTTAATGGACTAATATGAAATGCCTGTCTTTGCTAATTTCCTTATTGAATTGCTCATGTCTTTTTTCTCTTCCTTATAATTTTATATTTTACTATTTCACTTATGGAGGTCAGTCCAGCAAATATCCAGGCTTTTTGAATTTCTAAAGAACTGATTGCATGTATAATTTCTGGACAGACCTTGTGTTGATATAACTTGGCAACCAGTCAGAGGTGACCTTACTGTGCATATGTAAAGAGACGTTCTTGCTCAGGAGGCAATGAAAGTGTATTGTGGGACCATTGCATTCACAGTGAATATTCATGCTTGAAACTTGGATATTTATCATGGAAACTAGTTGAATGATTAAGAAAGCCTTTGGGGATGTGCAAAGTCCAGATAAAATTTTGATACTGATACTTCAAATTTAGCTGGCTTCACATTGAAAATGATCCACATTCTAGAAGTCCTTTAACAAGTAGAACACTCTCAAAATTGAATATGTTCAGGCTGAAATCAAAGGAAATAAGTGGTTGAAGACACTTTGTGAATGGTCCATAGAATTATCCTACCATTTTTTGACTGGTTATTTATATCTCGTACAAGATTTTCTGACAAAATATTGCATTACTCTGGCCTGTCAGCAGTCGAGTTTTCTCCCTGTGGCTTTTCCCAAAATGAAACCTGTTATTGAAAGGGAAATTTTTGATTGTGAATGTGATTAAGAATGCAACAAAGCACTTAATGGCAATCCTAAAAGAGTACTTTACAGACACTTTTGAATAGTGGAAGGGATGTTGGGATATGTGTATAAAATCATGATGGGAATACTTTAAAGATGACCAAGGCATCATTTCCATAGCTTCACTATTTTTTCATTGATATTGATTCACTATTATTTCTGGACAAATGAGATAAAAATCTAAGTTTATGTCTTAGCTGAGAACATGTAACAACCTACTGAATGTAAGATTTTGAAAATAAGGTAATTCTTGGAAAGCTTTTTTAAAATTGTAAAATGGTTAATCATGTAGATTACTTGGATAATTTACCATTTAGAAACAGATGAATTCCTTTGAAAAAATGAAAGAGTCTACTAAGAAAATCTGTGGAATTTATGTTCCTTAATGATTACCAAATGACAAATAATATCTAACAAAGAAGCTTTTTTAAAGAAGAATTAAGCATTGTATATCTACCAAAGAAAATTTTGTAATACATTATGATGTTTTGATTCAAATGTGGCTGTGTCATTTATTTTGTTCAGAGATATGAAAATAAGTGAAAGAATCTTTCATAGGAATGTAGAAATAGGACAAAGAAAATGCCTTCTCTTTTCAACTTTTTAATGTTAACTGAGGGGAAGAATGGCTTCTTCATTTTAATGTCTCCAAAACAAAACTGTTCTCTTTTAATCATCTGAGAGAACTCTTTTTGCCTTCCCTCAGCATGGCTGATGCTAAGCTCCAGGGAAGTGACATTGCTTCCTTGGACTAATGTTTTCTGCTAAGATTAAGTGGAAAGAATCAGTTACTAGGTCTACTCCTAGGAAAGTTGCTTCATTGTGTTGTGTTAGATTCTGATGAGAAAAATTGTCTATCTTTCATATTTAAAGTCTACCATTTGTCAATGTTTGAATATTGTTGCCATGGCTGGTCTGGTGCTTCTATATATTTAAAGATTCTTTATAAACTCCAAAGAAGAATCTGCAATGTTATTGGTCCTGAACTGGAATGTCAAAATATGTCTTTACTTTGTACAAATGTTGAAAAATGGACCAAGGAACTATTAGACATATGAATAAAAAAAAATGAAAAGAGATTAGATTAATTTGGAGTATAATTGCTGGTATAAAGATGTCGCAACAAAGGAATAGACTTGATTATTTTTAACTGTAGCAATGTATTTCTGCAATTCCTATAACAATGGGGAAATTGCTAATATAGTAACAATTTAGAAAAGAGAAACATATCTCTTAACTTTTATCCTAAATAGTCAATGCCTATTGACTATTTTTTTGGATATTGTCTAGAAGAGTTAGATAGTAGGAGCATAAGCTTTTAAAGAGACTAATGTGCAGTTTATACATTTTGTTGCAAGGAAGGCAAGCAATGGTTGTGTACAGATTAAGTCTTTTTTTCTATGCATTCTCTTCTTTTGGCTCAGTATTATTTACTTATAAAATAAGTTGATCAAAAATGAATTGAAATCAAGAGAAAAGTTTAAAAATTACAGTGGTGTAGAATTAATTACTTTTTACAAAATAATAATGATAATTTTAAGGTTGATATGAATTATTCTGAGTATCAATTGATTTTTTTTTCATCTCCATATTAAGTTCAGTAAGCTAAACCTTGAAATAACCAGCTGTTACCAAAGGAAAGACATTTTTTAACTGAATAACTTAAAAGTCTGCTAATAATATTCCACTTTTATCTGATCTACTTTACACTGACTATAAGTGATTTCTTCCAAATAAAATTTTATTTACTATTTATTTATTTTTTTTCAATTGGAATAGATAGGTTCACCTATTGTCTGGTTAATACTCCTACCTGGATTTTTGAACAGAAGAATAGTTTTATCCTTTGTTTCCTGTTTAGAATAGGGTTTCTGGTTCCTTCTGAAGTCTTCTCATTCTATTTCCCTCCCAATAACCACTTACGTCTTAGTGGCATTATCACCTTGCTTGGGGTGATTTGATAAAAAAACGTAATTGATATTTGATTTTTGAACACAAAAGAATATAATATATAGCTTTTAAGTAGGATATGTCAAAATAATTTGTATTGATACTTGTACTTATCTATGTTAGTAGCATATAAAAAAAAAAAATCAAATTTCACAATGTTTTATCCTACTCCTTTATATCAATGTATATACAGTGTGTGATGGATAAATTATCGCTATTTTATATTTTTAATTTTGTGCATGCATGTAGTTTGTTTTTGATTTTGTCAGCTGCACAGTATAGTAGGGTCAGTTGGGCCACTGTCTGTGAGAAAAAGAGAACCATGACTCACACCCCCAGAAATTTGGAAACGGCATGCTGTGTCTTGGTATTCATGCCAAAAGCTCCAATATAAGCATTTCAGAGTATTTGGGTGTCAATCTGAGGACAGTGCAGAGGATTTGGAAGGAATTGGATGAGTCTAATGATGATTATGAAGGTATGGCAGCTTGGAAAACTCACTCTAATTGTTCTGATAAAAAAAAGAACTCCGAAATTTGTCAGTGAAGGCTTGAAACTCAATGCAGTGTCTTGAGGAGGTAGTTCTGCCCTGGGTCAAGAGAGTGGCTGCTGGAAGACCCTATATCTGGCAACAGGACTCTGCACCATTCCACACCAGCAGGAGAACCCAATTGTGGCTCTCAGACAATTTCTGTAATTGCATCACACTTTACATCTGGCTACCTAACTCCCCAGACTGCAACCCCCTTGGTTATTATGTGTGGGGCTCACCAAAGATGAACTGAAGGCTTATAGCAGCATTCACTAACTTAAACAAGGAGACTGTCTAAAAGAGTTGCAGGAGATTCCAAAGTTGTCTGAAGGCTGTGGTTTAAGCCAATATTGATTTATTGAATAAATTTACTGTTTAATATTTCAAGATATTTTTGTGTATATTTTTTAGTAAATATATCTGTTAAAATGTGAAGTGAATGTTACTTTCATTTTTGTGTAATTTAGACTACAATTTATCCATTGCACCCTGTAAATTGATTCATCAGATCAAGTAATCTACAATGTAAAATAAAAAAAAAGTAGGATATAAAATTACATATTATTTTCCGATTTTTAAAGCACTCCACAAAACTAAGCAATAATTAGAATCTCTAGAATTGGAATTTGAAGCTATGCTTTCATCCCAAACAAAGTCAATTCAAATTCTTTCAAGATTTTTCTGCTTATATGTTAATATATTTTCTGCATATTTTGCAAGCCTGAATTCATTCACATATATTACCACGCTTATATATAGTGGACTCTTCTGTCAATTTTAATGCATGGGGATTTAACAGTTTAGTTTTAGAACTGAAATTCCAGACTGTCTACACATGATTTGGTTATAGTGGTAAAGTCTTGTGTAGAACAAAACACACTTTTCAAACCAACTGATAATAGAGAAATTGTGCACAGTATGCCTTGAAGTCTTCAAACAGCCCTTAGATTTGAATTCAGAGCTTTCCTTCTCCTAGACATGTTACCAACTCTCTGCTATTTACCCCTATAGCTGGTGGGGTGTGGGAGAAGAAATGGATCTCTACCTTTCCCAAGGGAGTATTTGTGTGAAAATGAATGTAACAAATTTGGCTTGCCAATCCTTATATAGTTTATCAAGGTTATTACCATTTGTCTCCAGTTCAAGATTGTGAAAATATACCTTTTCAGACATAATCTTTGTTTAAATATAAATCAATGCTAGCACTGGTAATGCATAGATTTTGTGAAGTTGTTAATTATTGTTTAGGTATGTTACTGTTGTTACTGTTTTTTTAAATTTCAAAACTTCATGCCTAGTTAGAGGTGTTGCCTAATTGTGAAATTGAATTTTCTGCTTCTTGGACTTTTTAGAAACCAGTATCATTGAATATGCAAATAGGAAGAGATTTGAAAAGACTAGAACCATACTTGTAAAAAATGATTGGATTATTTAAATATTGATTGGTAATAATTCTACCTAGGAACAGTAAAGTATCTGTGTGCTGTGTCAAACTTTGTATTTTGAAATTAATTTTACCATGATGTCTAAGCAGTAGAATGCTGGTGTAGTGAATATGCCAATTGATGGAATACTTTGAAATGTGCAGTTAAAAAAGGAGACAAAATCAGAAATTTAAACACACAAACTTTACAGGATTTGATTTTTTTTTGTCAGCTCTTCCACTGTTTTTCTTTTAATTTATTTTCCTCCACCATATACAGGGTTATTACATTGTTTATGCCACAAATTAAACCTGATCTGATGAATATTTATGAGGGCACCTCTTTACGCATCTAGGTGTTTTTCTATTAATGCACCTGATGCATAAATGTTTTTGCCACTGATAGGTATGCACATTTTTTTTGCACAGGTGTATATTAAAATTATCATTGTTACTGTCATTTGTTGTCATGTTATTGGGGATTTGACAATTATACTGTTTTATTATAAAAAAAAAAAAAAACATGCAAATAAAATGTTTCTAAACTCACAACCTAATGGTTTATGGATAAATTATGTAATATCTTTGATAAATGAAATCTGACAATTTCAATATTGTTTATTGCATTTTATTTTTATTTTCTATCTGGGTGTAATTTTGTTTGCCTAGATATGTTTAACAACTAGAAGTGGCTGGACTTGGTTAACCTGGAAGTCATATAAATATTCTTGATGTTTGCAATGATTTCATGGTGGTTTGTATTTGAAAATGTGAAGAAGACCTTAAATAACAAAGTGCATATTAAGTATCAGTTAGGGACATATAATTTGTAAGTTTACTCTGATTATGTTAAAAAAGAAACTATTAAATTTTAAAAAAAATTAACTTTTCAAGGGGTTTATATTTTCACAAATTTATTGCATAGTTTATGCTTTTAATAGGTCAAAAAAGAGAAAGTAAAGTAATTTTTTATTCTATTAATCTGAGAGAAATCCAAAGGATTTTGTAAATTAATTTTGGATAATGTTCTGATAACATTTAATCAGGTTATATCAGATCTGATGATTGTTCAAAGTTTAGCTATTTTGTATAATCTGCAAAACTTATTTTTAATTTTTTTAATATGCAAGTTGTATATGCATATATAAGTATCAATAACTTTATTTTTAACTCTTTTGTTTATTTTGATACATAAAATTATTGCATGAAAAATACATATTTTGATACATAAAATTATTGCATGAAAAATACATATTTTGATACATAAAATTGTTGCATGAAAAAATTCTAATAAAATGCAACCAAATATGCAGTGTAAAAAAACTAAGAATAAAGAACATTTTGTTAGAGACTGAGTAATCTTTAATTTGTTGATTAAAAATCATAAATGTAAAGATATTTGTTGTTGGCTTTACAATAGTCACTACTGACAATTAATTTTTCTCAATGTAATTAATTCATTCTTTTGTCTCTGCTACATAACAATATAAAAACAATAACCTGACAACTTAATTAAAAGGCTGAAATAATCTTAAAAATAAAGTCTATATTTAAAACTTAGTTTCATGTGTGTCTACTTTTTACTTATTTTTAGAATTTTATAAGAAAAGGGTCAAGATACATAAATGTTGGCCTGGTTGACATTAATGTTCTGTCAAGTATTATTAACTTCTAAGAGTAATGTTTTTTTAGTCAATGTGAAAAAAGAAAAAAATTTTTTTTTTTTTTTTTTTTTTAAAGAAAATTTGTCTCCATTAAATGAAAAATATTTTTTGCTATAACATCAAAGAAAAATATGTGAATAGGAAAAAGTAAATATCATGATATAATTTTTTGGTCCGGTTTTAAAAGATTTGTTTGCCTTTTTTCTTGATTTCTAGGATGATGATGCCGATCCAATCCTCAGCAGTTTTTCTCAGCTGAAAGATGTCTTAAATACTGTGGCAGGTAAATATTCCTGGTAGAGAAAAAGTTACATGAACTTGCAAGAGGGGAGAATATATGCTATTGCTTTGAGAGAGATTTTCTGTGACTTATTTCTTTCACCTTGTGTTAAAAATTCATGATCACATTTTGTTAATATTGTTACATACAATTGTTTTGTAAAAAAAAAAAAAAATAATAATAGCTATATACGCTGACCATAAGCCACTCCTTTTACTGTTTGCTGAAATAAGCCCATTTCACGTGTTGCTACTGGCTGAATGCAACATTCCTAGTTGCCTATAACTACAAATTAGAGCATCATGCTGGGTCTTCCAACAGAAATACTGATATTGCCTTAGTTGTTTTCTGGCATATGCCTTAGTGGAGGATTGTTCAGTTTCAGTAAATAGTTCACATGGTTAATTTGGTTAATTCCCGTGACTATAGCTGAATTACATTTGGAAACTAGGACAGAACTTGTTATGAATAGAGCATATATGAATGACTGGGGAAATCATATTGCAATGGCTGTATTAAAGCCACCCCTTAACAAGTGAAAAAAATTGAATTGTGAATATGGTATAATGCTGTAAGTTGCAAGATCTTCATCAAATCCATGTAAGAATAATATATATGAATAATATACATGAGGGTACTAAACTTGATGTTATGTATATTGACCAAACCTGGATATTGATGTTGAAATGATATTCAAAGCTTGTGAAGTATGTGTTCTTGGGAATTGTTTTTATACAGATGATTTTGTGGTGATTGATGACTCTTGATGACTTATATAACAAGCTAAAAATCTGTAAAGGAATCTGAAAAGCAAGAGTCTAAGAAGAGTTAACTTAGAAAAGACAAGTTATAATTAGTGATGCTAATATGAACACCTTAAATAAATTAGGAAAATGGCTATGTGGTGTCTGATGTTGGTAGTTGTAATCACTGGCTTCATGGGAAGTGCAGTGGCATTCATGGTAAACTTGTTTAGGATGATAGCTTCAGGTGTGGCAGATGTTGTGGCCTTGCTAGACCTATTGATGGATGCCCTTGTAAGTTAATCTTGGTAGATAATCATAAAGTTGAGGTAGTTGACTCTTTCTATTACCTGAGTGGCATAATTGGTGCTGGTAGCAGTTGTGTGTCTGCAACAATTACTAGAACTGTTTGGGAAAAGTTTAGAGATCTGTTGTCCATATTGATGAACTGAAATCACCTGTTGCACTTGAGGCAATGTTTACAACACCTGTGTTTATAGTGCCTTGACTTATGCTAGTGAATCTTGGGATATGTGTTCCAAGAACAAGTTCTGTCTGGTATAAAATGATTATTCTATCCTCTGGTGGATACGTGGTGCCAAGCCTGTTGACAGCATGTAATCATTGTGCAAACTTCTGGGCATACCTCCTCTGGATTTGTTGCTGACTGCCCAAAGGATATAATTGTTTGGACAATTAAACAATTCATGATTGAAGTAGTGTATTTAGCTAAGCACTAAGGGAAGTTATGGCAAATGATGTCTGAAGAAAACTAGGAACAACAGTAACCTCATGAAATTGAAGTTGGAAGAAGACATAACTATTGATAAAGTGGTCTGAACAAGCACAGTGAAGTGAGCTTCTAAAATATCCAACCCTTTTATCAAGAGGATAAACCAGATAATGAGCATTCTATGTTGGAACAGTTTGAATAAAACTCTAATTCATGGCTGGGGATTTTCAATTCAGCTATGAGAAATGTAGGTTTTGCTGGTCCATTCAGGGGATATCTATTTTTGATAATTGTTGATACATACTCAAACTGAACTGAAGTGTGTGTATGTGTGTGTGTGTGCACACACTATGAAGTCATCTGCTGCTCCAGCTACAATTGAGAAGTTGAGAGGAATGTACGATCTGCTTGTTTTAATGGCCTGTTTCATCAGTGAAGACTTCAGGTTCTTTAACTTCACTGTAATTTAGCATATTTATTTACAACCCCCCCAATCATCCCATTCAAATGGCAATAAATAAACAAGATGAGTAGAAAAGTGTTGTGTCATTCAAAATTAAAATCTGTAGAACTACTCAACATTCGACAATCAGAGCTTCTGCTGGATTGTTCAAATATCAGTTATGAACAGCATTAAACCTATTGCAAAAACAAATAGACATTATTGAGTTCATAGAGGTCAATATAATAGGGAACAAAGGAGAAAAATGTGTGAATGAATTGATGATTGTTTTTGTACAGAATTTTGGAGCTAGTGAATGTTAGATAGAAAGCAAAATAGTACAACAGTTAGAGGCTGTAAGTTTTATAATAAGAGTATGTGGAAGTGTGATAAAATGTCATGTAGATCAAATTCTAAGGCTTCCTTCAAAGTCAACTGAGGTACTTGATATTTCTTTTGTTACAGAACTGGATATTGATGTTTCAGAATTGCCAGAAGTGTTGGCTGGTACTGATTTTTCCATTGTGTTATATTGCTGTTTCTCCTAGCACATGGAAGTTTCTAGTTGCAAGGTGTGTGTCAACTGCTCTCCTAGTTTGATGCTTGTATGTTGGAACTACTAAATATTGGTTGTGTTACAGATTGATTTACCTGCTCTTGAACAGATAGAATTATGTTTCATTAGTTTTGTTAGGACCCTGGTAGGTGGAGGTGCTAAAATCCAAGAATATAAATACTCTGTTTCTAGAAGGAGGCAGCTATTTCTTTGCTTCTGTTTTATACTTAAAAGAAATTCTTAATTTTCTTGTATTTTTCTTCTACAGATTTAGAAGATTTGGAGCCAAACACATTTTTGAGTCCCTTTCTTGGAGTGATTCGCTCTGAAGATACTACTGGCCCAATCACAGGGTTGGCTCTAACATCTGTCAACAAATTCATATCCTATGGATTGATCGGTAAGACAGTTTTCTTTCTATACTAGAGGGCCCACTAGAGTTTATTTTTTAGTATGATCAGTATGCTTTCTGTAAGTCGAGTTTGATGCTTTACATGTTGATCAAATATTGTTACTTTCATGTCTGAGACAAAAATAAAGAGTAAGTTATTATATGAAAGCAAGAGAGAGTAATAATTTTACTGAAGAATATTTGAAATGATAGAAATTATTACAAAAACAAGTATTATATTAGGTGTATGTACAAAATTCCCACCATTTACTTTTTTGGAAAACTAGAAACTGAATACACAATAGAAATGTTATATTAAACTTCTGCCCAGCATTCAAATGCCTGGGAACTTTTATTTACACTTAAATATTAAAAATTGTGTAGTCACCATTATCTATTATTGAAAATCCAACATTTCTAATCTATAATATTTCTGCTTATCTCTTTTATTGGAGATAATTCTAAAATTTACAGTACTATAGGATATAGATATAGACCTAATTCACAAATTTTATAAGTGATGATGGAAATTATATTTGATTATATTTACCTTAATGAAACATGAATTACTGAATTTTTAAGTATTTTTTAAGATTATTAATTTTAATTTATATTACCATTGTTAGAAAGGTGAAAAAACTCTAAAAATTCATTTTTTTCTCTATCATCTTTATCATAACATTACCCATATAAATACTTGTAGGACTGATTATAATTTTCTGTTACTTTAATTTTCTTCCTTATCAACATTACACTTTTCTTGTATCATTAAAATTGCCATATCTCTTAACCTACAGTGTGATTTAAAACAAATTTATACTTTGTTAATTTTGCTTTCTAGTAAGATACAATTTATAGATATCTGGAAATCTTATTTGCTTGCTTTTCTTGTGCATATATTTGTTTTTATTTTCTAGATCCCCTGAGTAAAACTGCAGCTCCAGCTATTGAGAACATTGCTGATGCCGTGACACATGCCCGCTTTGTAGGCACTGACCCAAGCTCAGATGAAGTTGTTCTCATGAAAATATTGCATGTATGTTCACATCTGGCTTAATACTTAAGATAATTACACTTTCTATTAAATGATCCTCATAGGTATCTATTTAAGAACATTGCTAATGACAGGGTAAAACTTTATTTTATATCTTACTTTTCTCTTGTATGTGTCTGTTTCATATATATTTTTGATTTTTAAAATTGTATAAGATTCCTAAATCATAGATATTTAAAATCATGTTGATTGATAGCAATATTATTAGCTCATATTAATGTTTTGTAAAAGAAGGAACAAATTTACATTTTTTTATCACTTCATTATGATTGACATATTTATTGACTATTTTCAGGTTTTGCGGACATTACTGCTCTCCCCTGCTGGAGTCTTATTGACAAATGAATCAGTCTGTGAAATTATGCAGTCTTGTTTCCGCATTTGTTTTGAGATGAGACTAAGTGGTAAGTTTATGTCTGCTAATTTAGTGCTCAATCAACTACTAACCTGTTTGTTGAAAGGCATATTACAGTAGCAATATGCAAGGTCTACTGAAAATTTCTCTGTCTTAACCCATTACTTCTCAAAATGTTACAAATGAGCAAACAGCAGAAATTTTAAATCCTTTTTTGGGCAATTTGAGAACTTTTCAGCAGCCTCTTGTATAAATTTTATTTTTCTCAGGCTATCTCAGGATAGGATTTACATATTTCTGTATATGTTTGTTGCACTTCCAAATGTTACTTTGATGAGGAATAGTAAATTTAATGAAATGCCCACCTAACTTAATTCAACAAAATTAACTGTTAACTCACTTTATTACTTTTTGGATTGAATACAAAAAAATAACAGGTTATATAGCGAAATTGTTATTATTTTTATTTTATTTATTTATTTATTTTTTTTAATCATTTCACCCCAAGGAAGGCAGGAATGCCACTAGTACACAGGAGGTTACAGAAAGTGAAAGTGAGAGAAAAGACTGGGTATAGAGGGGAACCAAGGAAAGGATAAAAGCTGGACAGAGTTCAAGATGATAGAAGAAGGCAATTGATGTTGCATTTAAATTTTTGAAGATTGTAGTTATCATGGAAGCAAGAAAAGTGTGAGAAAAGTAACTGTTGGAGTAGAAGTGGTGGTTACATTTAACTACTTGAACAGTAAAAGGGTAGGACCTATATGCCAATCTAATAGCACGCTTACACTTATGTAGTCTGGGGGCCAGGGGAAAAAAGCTGGTCAGAGCTGTCACCATGAAAATATTTGTAGAAAAGACAGAGGTAAGCCATGTCATGTCCGTAACAAAGTGATTGAGGTTGAAATGCCAAGTCAGGATGGATTATATTGCAGATCCTTCTTTGGATTTTGTCATGAACCTTGAAATTGGTAGCAGGGAGTACCAGATCAGATATGGCAATAGTATTCAATGGATGAATGGTAGATTTGTAAATATGCAAGACACTCTGACGAGAAAAGCCTCTGGCATGACAGTGATCCAACTTTACTTGCTCTAGATGTAGCTATTGATTTGATGTAGTCATTTCACCTCAAGTCAACTGAAAACATGAGTTTGTTGCTCTCCATGATTTTAGCAACAGCCATGCTGATAGCAGACAGGAAAGTTTTTCTATAGTGGCTAAATGAGAGCAGTTTAGTTTTGGAGGTAGTATAATTTACAAACCATTTCCTGTCTCAGTTAACCACAGATTGGAGGCTTTTTTCAAGAGCAGCTGCCAGGTTAACTTCTGACAGATTTGCTATTGAGACAGGAGTAAATGGTAGTGTCAGCAGCATAAATGCCTACTTGGGATGAGAATTTCAATTAATATTATAAAGGAAAGATTACATTATTTATCAATTTTCCATTTTTAATGAAGGTAAATATTTTTACATATCTTAATGTTTTTTTTGAGTCTTAAGATAATAAAAATATTGATAAATTAACTAAAATCTATTTTTATTAGAATTTAATTTTTTATTTATACTTCTTGCATGTCATTTTAATTTTTTATTCTAAAGAAGGAATACTATTAAAAATTTTATAATTTTTAATTAAAGGCATTTACATTAAATTTCATATCAGTATTGTCTGGATGATTTTGTTTTTTACAGTATATTTCTAGCCTATGACGTGTTACAGCTTCAAAATGATCACTTGTAATTGTTTATTGTATTAGATCATCCAATAAGTAATGTTCAAATTTAACATTACATAAATATAATAAAACTTCATGTTTTAATAAGAATATATTGATTAACAGAGGTTCATTGAATTAATAACTTCCTTCCTGTGATGAACAAGCTTCATAATACTATTTTTGTAAAAGTGTTTTGATTTGGAGCAAAAGAATGCATATGACATAGTTTCCACTTAAGTCCATTAAGAGTGTTCTGTAAACTCAAGATGTGGATAATAAAGAAGGTGTGGAATTTTTTCTCATCTGGGATCTTCAACTTTTTCAGATATGATCTTTGTTGCATTAGGCCATGCATTACTATGATAGAACACTACATCTTGTGATTGATCAAGCTAAGTCTCTTTCCCTTCAAAGCAATGTTTAAATGCTGTGACTGCTGACAATAAATGTCTGCTGTGATTGCACCATTAATTGGTAGCAACTCAAGCTCAGCTGTACCAATATAATTCCATTAAACATTTACCAATTTTTGCTTGGGTTGTGCTTTAACCTATTTACTTTTGCTAAGTCACTGTCTGCATCATTTTATATTCTTGTAAAATATCCATTTCTCATCCCTATTCATTAATTTGTTAAAAAATATCAAGATGAAAGAGCAGAGAAATGCAGTTGTCAACTTTTGATTTATGTTTGGCTTCTGTCAAATCTTGGTGGACCCATTATCAAAGTTTAGGCACTTCTCCAAGTTGTTGCAGATGACAGTGAACTATTGAATGGCTTGATTTCAGTTATTGTACTAATTCATCAACTGTAACAGCACTATTTCTATCAATTACATTATTGTTAAATGCAACAGAACTGTTTGTGGTACATCTGTTAAGCTAATGTTACCTTTTCTAAACTATTTTAACAGTAAAATTGTTTTTTATAGTTATTTTAATATTAGTAGCTGTTATATTATAAATGAGTTTACTATAATTACTATTAATTGACTCGTATCAACTGAAAAGTGTTGGCATTAAATAACCATGTGTATGGTGTCTGTAATTTCCCAGAAAATGTAAATAAGGATAGAGAATCTATGGTGAGAGGTGCTGAGGGTTAATAAAAGTAACAAGGTTCTGGAATGGATAATATCTAAATTCAACTTGTTATTAACTTGGAGATGTGGGGAAAATTGTGAAAATGGCTTACCTCGGAAACGCGTGCGCATCTGTGCAGTGTGCAAACTCCGGTCCTCCCAACGGTAAAAGGAACCAAAATGGCGGCACCCATATTTTATGCCGGGCGGTCTTGGTTAGTTAACGTGGAATCTCATTGTCTCGTCATTCGCATGCAAATCGTGGTCGGTCCTCGGCTGTATAAAGCAGGCTCATTTTGCTGTTTGGGATCAGAGAGCTTTCGGCTCGTGAGAAGGTTGGATGTGCGACACCGGTTTCTTTGTTCCTACCTGCTATCATCAGTTGAGTTGTTGCGTTACCTCCCACAGGAGAACAAATGCAAAAAATATTATGAGATGTAACACCTCATGAATGAAAATTATGTCCTGACTTCAACAACTTCAATAAAATAGAATTAAGTATTTACGAGATACAAGAATCAATGATAACATTCATTCAAATTTAAATAATAAACATGCAATGACTTAAGCAAGAGTAATATGCAAGAAAATAACAAGAGACATAGTGAAAAATACAATCAGTTATTTGCCAGAAGTGCTTTTTGCAGTAATGTACATGATTTATTCTTTATTAGATTTAAAAAAATGAAATGTTTATGTGCAGTGAATCTACAAAATAAGTTAGAAAGAATTTGAAATTATTTACCTCTAGAGGTTTGTATGGATAATATTTCGGCAGGAATGCTAGGATTTTCTTTTTTTAATATTAGTGTCAGGTGTTAAATAAGGGAGTTAATTTATATATTCTATACTTTGGACCATCTACTTGAATGCATTAAACTTTAACCATCTTTGATATTTTCAGTGAAAGAATTCATCCCATAAACACTATGAAAATTTCAAATTGCTTCTGCAGTATTATTGCCTTTTGTAAACTCATAGAACATTACATGTTCTCTGTAGATACATCCATTTTTAGGAGGATGACATTAGTAACAGTAAATTAATTTGTAGTGTAACAACACAACTTGATGAAAATATGCTAGCATATATTATCATTTAGGCATTTAAGAATAGAGAAAATATAATTCAGCCTATTGTTATAAGATTTCAAAGATTAAAAATGGGCTGACCTAATAGAATAATTTGTTATTGTTCAGATTCATTATGAAGGATTGCTGAAAGTTTCTTGACCTGGAGCATTTCCCAAAATCAAACATTTAATCTTTTCTTGGTCAGGCCAATACCATTTTCAGCAGCTGTTCATACTGATGCACACATACACACATATGGAAGGGCTTCTTGATTGGGCTGAGAACTTTTCAGCACACCCCTGTATTTTCTATATCTTGTCACTTTTGATATTAATATAAATTTACAATTTATATGATAATTTTAACTATGAAATTTATATCATTGGCTGAAAATGTCATTAATTTGTGTGAGATTAATTTTGGTTTTGTTCATATTTTTTGGTAATTGCATTTGAGAACATTAAGTTTTAAAATTATTTTGAATAAACATGTATCTTAAAATG